>CM042155.1:60735088-60745903 GCA_023376005.1 Doryteuthis pealeii | reverse complement strand
ATATGGTCAGCAAGCTAGGATTCCGAGAGATTAGTAGTTGAGTTCGATTCTCAATGGGTGTCCGACAAATCATCATGGACCTTAGTGCCAACAATTTTACAGCTTAAGCCAACAACGTAGTAAATAACATTAATGCATAAAAAGGGCATGGTGACTGTTGCCCAAGACCCTAGAAATAGCACAATTTGAAAATACAGTCGGCAAGCTTCGGTTATTGCGTTTTTGGGTTGTTTGTTTTTGGTGAATTTAGCGACCATAAATCCGATCATAGCAACATGTAGTCTCAACCCGATCTGACCATGTTGGACTTTATTTTGTAGGTACCGATAAGATATTTGCGTTGAGTTCAGTTCTATTGAGATGGGTCACATCGATTGTTATACACTCAATTTTTACTCATTTTTTTCGTTGTTATCCCATTAGATAGGGACCGCTAATTAGGTTACTACACTCCGCGAACTGAAGAATGGACCTGAGTGTGAACTTAGATTGATCGACTAGGTGATGGCATACACACAACAAACTTCTCCCCAGACGATCAAAGATTAAACTTCACCATCAGAGTAGAAGTTTAGAGAACAAGTCTCATAACCCCAGGAGACATGACCGGTAAGGACGGAGGCTACCAAAAGTGTGCTATACCTGGTGAGAGGATAAGGTGGATGATGACCCAAACGGATGAACCGACCCTCAAATCCAGCTTCCCACGAAGCCATCCAAAAAAATATGGAATTTCACCATCAGATAGATGTATATAACTGATCGATCACCCAGGAACCAGCAAGAAGTACAGTACGTCAGACCCTCAAGCACCGCATGCTTCTAGAAACATATACCATGCGAAGAAGGGTTGGGGAAGGGATAACTATCAACAAAGAGCATGGAGAGGCTGGGGACAATAGCATATCAAGGTGACTAGCGACCGCATCTTAGACGTAGACAAAACGAATTGAATCGACATAGAGCCTCGAGAACCCCATGATCCCCTATCCCAAATACTGCGCATGTCGATTGATCAGTACATGAGTATGAGTCATTCTCACGCACCCTTATAGTGGCTTAATATATTTGGACACACGGCATGCTAGGCTGGGTGTAAGGTTATGCTTACTCCCTGACTTGGCGAGGTAGGGTTGATGGCCATGTCGGTTGATGTTGTGTTATTCAAGGGCAGTTTGTGTGTTAATGGAATTGTTCAGTGGTATTTGATAGATAAGGGCATGTCTATAGATGAGTTGGGTTAGATGCGTTGGATGTTTAGTGGGCCTCCTAAGACCAATTTTGAGGGAAATGGGTTACCTGTCGACGAAGGTAGCGTATAGGTCAATATAATATATATCCTAAAGAAAGTATTAAAAATGTAATATATAACCATAATAATAATATAAATCTATAATATGTGGGATTAAAATTGTAGGAGTTGTTAAATCCGACAGATTAAATGTGAGAGGGAAAGTAGACAAGTAGTAAGAACGGTAGATATGTTTGATCCGGAACCCCCTGGCGATATGTACTCATTGCCATACGGAAACCGAGAAAACTAGAACCGTCCAATGTACTAAAGCGGCAGATTAAAGAGAACCCGTTCACACGACACAAAACCATAGTCAGATAATACTCATATCGCTCCAACTCCACCTGGTCACCCAAAGATACATAAAGTAAATGACGCTCCGAATATCTCCTCGACACTCACTACCGTGCACCCGATGTAGCATCCACGGCGATTTACTTGACACATCCCGATCTAATGAACCCTGACCCCGAAAGAGAAATACACTAGCCTCACGTCCCATCCCCTACTGATCCGCCACATCCGGTTTGACAATAATTTTCGAATGATCCAGTCATGACAGCAGAACTATATCCAAGTCCTGAAAAGGTCCTGAATAGACGAAACGCTCCTCGACTTCGCTGCCAAAACAAAACATCTCTGTTTACCAAATAAACACAACCTCCCGAATAATGTATAGAATCTACGACATTTCTCCACCACATTCACACCAACAACACACAACGAACACACACACACAACCTACTATGCTAAAAATATAACCTCAAATTATATATTATTAGTCACTGATAATATACTCCATACATATATATATAATAGTAATAATAATACTAATGAGTTATGTACTACTAAACTAAGTTTTCGCTTAATAGCTCATCAGAGTCAGAATCTTGACCTGATGAGCTAATAAGTACCTGACTCATTAGTATTATTATAACTATTTCGCTCTATTTAGGTATTGAGCACTTTTTACATGGAAGCTTAGACAGACCTAGCAGTATATATTTATATACTCTTTTGGACAAGTGCTACCGTATTAATCAATTATTTTCCGTTAATGCGAATCCTTTGGTCTTTTCTTTTTTCCCCTGGTAGTTATTTGTAGTATCTTTTACTTGAAAATTATTTCGGTGGTTTAATAGGAATAGTAGATTTCGCTGACGACCGCCAACTAAAGCGTAAACGCAACCCTCTCCAATAAAAGGGATGGAGCACTCTATGCCGGCCTTTACATACATACGGATGTGTGTATTAAAACAGTTAAAGCCCCCTTACTTTCTGTAGGTGACGATAGCCGAGCGGCTAAGCTGTCCCACTGATGCTGAATCGATCGGATTTCAGTACCGGCTGTAGTTATCTTACAAATGTCTAGCCACACTGAAGAGACTTGATAAGTCGAAACACAGTGTCTCTGGATGACTATATATATATTATCAATCAAAGCCTGAAGAAGATACCAGAAGATCTGAAACAGGCGTTGCATATGTAAAACAAAAAGAATTTAAAAAAAAAATTTTCTGAGAACAAAATACATTTTGCGGACCTTCTTTTTTTATAGAATATTGAATTTTCTCCCGTTGGAACCAGAACAACATTTTTCATATATATATATATATATATATATATATATATATATATATATATAAACCCATGTGTGAGTAATGAACTCTCGCTTATGATGTAATAAATTTACAATAGTTGTAATTTGTAGAGGTCAATGTGTCCCTTTCGTACTGGGGTCACAAAACAAAAATATATTTGAAAAAAAAAACCAAAGAAGATTTAGTGTAAAAGCAAAATAGTCTATTTCAGGTGACTTAAAGGTTTGTCGGACCATATGACCTTTAGGCACCCCTTTTTGATCTTAATTAAGAAAGGACATGATTTTCATTTACACCGTCAATATCCGGTTGTTTTAACAGACGATTTTTAGATTTTTTTTAAAATTATAAAACTAACCCCTAACCCTAACCCCAAACAAACAACCGGATATTGACGGTCTAAATGAAAAACATGTCCTTTCTTAATTGAGATCCAAAAGGGGTGCCTAAAGGTAATATGGTCCGGTTTGTCGATTCCCCAAGTCACAATATTCAGACGCTAATATATTGGAGTATTTTATCAAACAAGTTAAGCCAATATGTTCCCCGCCCTGTCGGCTGGGGCGTTAGAATGCACCGACTGCACCTCTGCAGAGGGGTAAGACTCCCCCAATGGGGCCACCTGTTGGCTGTGGGTGGCGACCCGTGATGCTTAAGGATAGAGCCCAGGTGGATGAGCAGTTCATGACATGCAATACTCCACTTTGGCCCTATCTTGGGCTAGACAGGCGGTCGGAGAGGCCCCCTCCGATCAATCGGCTGGTCATGTCAAGCCCTAGCACCTATATGATTGCTCCAACCCTATTGCCCTTATGGCAAGCCCCAACCCCTTTTTATCATGCTAGAAGGCGGTGGCTGCGGGTTTACATGTCCTGGGAATGACGTTAAACTCTATCTGATGGTGAGGTTCCAGTTTTGGAGGTTTGGGGAATGTGGAGCACCCCATTCATCACCATTGCTCCCTGGTTCACTCTGCCCCGGAGTGGTAGTACCTGTTAGGGTCCCATCTATGGGTTAAATAGAAAAATGTATTTATAAAAATTGTATTATCCATTAAGAATTGATTTATTTCAAAACTTTATCGGCATTAAATGACCCACTGAGGTTGATATGCCGTAAAACAAACCGAACCAAGCCAATATGTTCCAGAATGATAGAATATTCTCGAATCGAACTCACTAATAATTGTCTACTAATCTCGCTTGTAACAAGACGAGAAATGCACTGATAGATACACAGCTTAGAATAAAAGTTTTCTAAGGAAGTTCATTACAGTACACAACCATTCTTCTAACTTTATAAAAGTTAGCGTAAAGCAAAAAGATTCTTCTCTTACGCCATTGTATAATCATCGTGATCAGAAAAAAAAGAAGAGGGAAAAAGAGGAAAAAAAATGTCTTCAACAACTGAGCCATTAATTATTGGAAATCGGGTGAATAGACATTCGAGAAACAAAAAACCTTTCGTTCCGATTTCTATTCACACGGTCAACGTGATATTAATAGCGTAATAACAATCCACCTTACACACACACACACACACACACACACACACACACACACACACACACACACATATATATATATATATATATATATATATGGGAGTAAAATGAGGAAATCAATCCGAGGCAAACATGGGATGTTACAAAGGATGAATATTATTCTTGTGATAATGTCAATGCTATAACGTTTCGGTCTTCGTGACTTTCTTCCGGACGTGAGATGAGTTTTTTGTGTTGGACAATTCAATTATATATATATATATATATATATATATATATATATATAATAATATATATATATATAAGATTAGATAATATTATAAAAAAAATTCAAACCCATTCTCAACAGATATTACAAAGGTAAGAGGCGGATTTTATCTTCTCTAATAACTTGTAGAATAATTATATTAACTTGATGCTTCAAAGGAGTTTAATAATAGATGAGAAAAACTTTCTATCAGGGACCCCACTCTCAAAAAGTGTTTTAATACTTTTGAGAAGGAGGGTCCCTTGGAAAGGATTTTTCATTTATCCCCCTCATTTCATTCATTTTTATTTCATCCATTCATTCATTTTGCCATTGATTTTTAACTATATATATATATATATATATATATATATATATTATATATATATATATATATATATATATATATATATATATAAAACACTTGTACACTTGCATATATATATACAGGTACATAGACATGTACACACAAACAAATATATACATAAGTAACAAAAACCCAGCAAAACTTCATTTAGCTATTACAAATTTCTTTCAGCTTGTTATCTCCTATAAGAGCGATGGAGATATTGGGTTGGCTATCTGACGAAACTCTTTTATGGAAGGCAACAACTGAAGTAAATTTCTAATAGCCAAATGACGATTTGTTTAGTTTTATCTCTTATATGGAAGTGTAAATATTACTCTGTGTGAAATTAATCATCATACATTGAGCTCTCTTGGAGACCTGTAAGCACCCTCATATACATCTATTGGTGTGTATCTGTATGGAAATGCATTGTGGGTATACGGAGGATAAAGAAGGTCCCAAATAGAATTATTTCCAAGATATATGTCTGTCTATATATATATATATATATATATATATATATATATATATATATATATATGTATATATCATTATTTTGGCACAAAAACCAAGCGCTGGTGATATTTAATGTGTATATATATTTACTTTGTCGTTAATTGTTTTATTTTCAAAGTTTCCTCCGGACATACATATACACACAACTGCCCTTTATATATGTAAAGATATCTTAACACTTTGTAGAATTATTCTGCAGTTGTTTGTATATGTATGTCTGGAGGAAACTTTGAAAATAAAACAATTAACGACAAAGTAAATATATATACACATTAAATACTCCCGGGGTTTGGTTTTTGAGCAAAAATAATGAAGATTTGATTTGTATTTGGGAAGATATTTAAAAATTCAAATTTGAAAAGTAACAGAAGGGAAAGTCATTTGCATGTTATTTTGTTTATCTTTTTTTGTATCTTTTTTTTTTTTTTTTTTTTTTTTTTTTTTTTTTGCTTTGAAATCTAATATTGATTGATTGAATTAATTGCATCATTTATATCTTTTTTTAATTGTAAATCATTGAATGGAAATTTCTTTTTATATTGTTATATATTTGCGAGGGGATTTTTATGGGGCAACCAGCGAGGATCTCCCTCGCGATAAGTAATAATGGATCTGCGAGAGTAACTTTTTAAAACATCCCCCCCCCCACTACCCAGGCGACGCCGGGTATCAACTTCTAGTAGTATATACTTTAAAGAAGTTTTAATAATGCGAGTGTGATTTGATGGATTCATCGGTGGCGAGTGTGAAATATATCGATGTGTAGCCTCTCTATGCAAGAAGACAAGATTACTCTAAAAGTGACTATTTTGTTGTTTTTTAAATCATGCAACCTGTTTGCCGTTTCTTTAAAGTCAGATCCAAATCTTAACGTCAATCTTCTACACAGTTGGACGACATTCAATTTGGAAAGAATTTTCATCAAGATCATGCGACCTCGACCAGGTCGCAGAAGAATTATTTCGTTTGCTCAATGGGCAACATTCAATTTGCGGTTGGGCATTTCTAAATTAGGAAACAAAGAATCTGACAGACGAGTCACAATGAGAAAGGAGAAAGAATTTATTCTTGGATTTCAGTTGCCCTCCTCGATGCAGATATGTCCTCCCTCCCCCTCCCCTCCCCCCGGTTCCCGAAGGGGGTTCAATAAAAGAAAGACATGCAACCCATTCATAAGGACAAATAGAATGAAGGGGGAGGGGAGGGGGTGGAGAAATAAATCCAAATCACGTGATTTCCTTCTTCAAAATCTTCCTTCTTTCCTGTTTCTTTTTATCTTCGGAAATTCTTTTGTCTTTCTCAACTTTGTTATTCTATTAGCATTTTTGGCAAATGCTGCAGACATTGCATCACTTATACAGGTTCTAGGAAAAGTCTTATCAAAAAAGTGGTTTATATATATATATATATATATATATATATATATATATATATATATATATATATATAACGAGATTTTTTGTACTAATTGACACACCTTTTATTATTCTGAAAAAAAATTAATGTTCCATTCATTGTTAATTTCTCTCTTGGTAAAAAAACAGCTTTAATCCCGATACTTTTACAACACACACACACACACACACACACACACACAACACACACACATATATATATATATATATATATATATATATATATAAGGAGATCTTTTGTACTTTTTGACACACCTTTATTCTGAAAAAAAAAAATTAACGTTCCATTCGCTGTTCATTTCTATCTTGGTTAAAACAGCTTCAAACTTGGCACTTTTATGACACACCTTGTATTCTGAAAAAATTAACGCTATGGGAAAATAGTAGGCCAGACTGGGTTCTTTAACATTGGCTCGGAAATCAGTCGAGAAGGAAAACTCTCAATTCAAACCTGTTAATCTCCGCTGAAGAAATTGACCTTGTGTCACATCCTGCTCGGGTGGATGGGTTTGTATATATATATTATATATATATATATATATATATATATATATACGTGTGTGTATGTGTGTGTGTGTGTGTGTGTGTGTGTGTGTGTGCGTGTGTTTGTGGTTTTTTGAAAAATATTTTGTTACTCTTATATCTTATAAACGCTTTTGTTATGGAGAGTTATCTCCCTCTAACGATTCGAACTGGATACTCTCGGAAAAAAGAAGGAGGAGGAAAATACTGACAGCGAGACAAAGAAGCGAGCCCGGTACGTGACACAAGCATATCCTATCATCAGCCGAACTCTAATCCAAAACCATCCCACTGTATTCCCTGTCAGTGAGAATAAATAAAACAAATATTGTTATTGTTAACATATTCTCTGTTTTTATTATCAATTCTGAATATCCTACATCTCGGGATATAACAGCTTTAAAAATTATATTTTTTAGATGAGGCTTGATATGTATTATTGATTTCTCGGACTGTTGTCATCATCTTTATAGTGAAATATACACGCCAGTATGTCTCGGGTGATTTAGGGGTAAATGGCTGTACAGCTACCTTCTTGTAAGGTGTTGTTTTCACAATTTGATCAAGATTGCACACAGCTTTTTTGTGCAGCTTCCATCCAGCTTATTCTCTATGCGCTTCACAAGTGATGCAGCCATACAGTAGCACCGATACAACTACGCCTTGGAAGAATTGTCACTTTAACTTTCTATGTGATTGATAATCTATTTATAGCGGGTCATGTTTTTCCTATGAGTGCATTCAAATCGATTTCTGTGAAAGAGAAAAGCAATGGTACCGTCTTTTCAGCTATTTATTTTCGGACTCTGGAACGTTCACAAACTCGAGAACCCCCTCCTCGAACTTGGGAACCTTCTCGTCAAACTTGTGAGCCTTCATGTCGTAATCGAGAGTTTTCATAGAACTTCGAACCGAACCCTTTATTCAATCCACGTGGATAGACGGTTCTCATTCCGATTACGACATGAAAATGAGGACAATAGTCCGAATAATACACATAATACAAATATTCAATAATTCTTATAAACGTTTTAAAAAAATTATTTGTTCGAATTTTTGATGGGGCTTGATATGTATAATTGATATTTCAGACTGCTGTCCTCATCTTAATTGGGAAGTATACTTACACAACGTTTCAGTCGATGTAGCCTCCGGCCTTCTTCCGATGTTTCTTGTTATCTATTGAGACAGACAGAATGAGAACAGTGAGGTGTAATGGTTAGCAAACCATTTTTAGGGGTCTGATTTTCACTGGGAGCCCTATACTTCTAGGACTGTGGCACAAGTTAGCTAACTTTATTTAGTAACTACTAGCAGCGGCTACCCGGCGTCGCCTGGGTAGGGGGGGGTTCTAGTTAATCCCGCAGATCCATTATTACTGAATCGTGAGTTGAATCCTCGTGAGATGCCCCATTTAAATCCCTATGTAAAAAAAAAAGACCTTGCATTGATCCAGCTACTCTAAAAAGAAATATTAATGTCTATTATCTAAAATATTAAATGAAAAACAAAATCCATGCTGTTATTATTTAAATATTATTTTTTAATTATCTTCACGAATATAAATCAAATCTCTATTATCTTTACTCAAAAACCAAGCCCTGTTGATATTTAATGTGTATATATATTTACTTTGTCGTTAATTGTTTTATTTTCGAAGTTTCCTCCAGACATACAGATTCACACAACTGCCCTTTATATATGTATAGGTAGGGCAGTCCTCATCTTTATTGTTACCTACACAACGTTTCGGCCGATGTACCCTCAGTGTTCAGGTATTTCTTGTCGGATTCGGGAACCTTCTCGAATTCCGAAACCTTCTTGTCGAACTTTGGAGCCCTTATGTCGTAATCAGGAACCTTTACGGATCTTCTAAACAAACCTGTTATATAGTAAGGTCACGTGAGTATTAGGAGGAGAGTCCGTCGTCTAAGTACTTCAAGTGAGTTCTGCACAAAGTAATATTTGTGTTCTTAAATAGTGGCTAGAACCATCGCCACTGTTGAGGTACGGGGGAGATGGGTCATTCCATTATATCAGAACCCTTTATTCAATCCACAAGGGTAGACTGTTCTCATTCCGCTAACCATAACCGAATAAAAGTGTTAAGCTGTGTTTATTATTCTATGTTATTATTGCCATCGACCAGGATAGAAACTGCTGCCCAGAAATGATTGTCACTTAGAACTATATTAACTCAACACAAATATTAATATATCCATGGCTGTACTCATTCCTAATCTCGTTCTGTCTTGTATTATATTTCTTCTTACTTCGTATAGATTGATCTAAGTAGCTCTTCTAACTTCTTTTTAAGATTCTGGTTGAGATGTCCTGTATTGTTTGTTTTTGATTAACAACACAAGATATTACTTTGGTGAATTCACATTTTTATTTAAGTCTTGGATCCGGATCACTCAACCACGCAGTTAGTATCTAGCTAACCGAACGAGAGGCGGTATTTCGCCCTCACTCTTCAACAGTCAACCAGAAAACTAAACTATCTTCCACGCTTGCCTGGCAAACATGAAGAGGGGTCAAAATAAGGTTAAGACACATCACTCACAAATCCCTATATTGTTAACTGTTAATTCAAATAAATATACTACACTAACCGTGCATAATGGGTATAACAGGATACCCATCAGTTATGCACATGGGGAGGGGATGGATTCGCTTAGTCTTGCTTATCTGTACCTTCTTAGCGTGACGCACGCTAAATCTTGAGGTGGGTAGTTACAAAAAGTAAGGGGAGGGTAGAATATCGATATTTCCCCTGAATGGAATTTTAGAAAATAAAATAGACTAAATAATAGAAACCAAAAATAAACATACATGAAAAATTCCTTAGGCAAATCGTCACGCACATTTTCAGATCTCTGTTCGTCCGTATTCTTTCTTTTCGCTTAACTAACCCGGGATTATTTTGTCAGTGTCTTAACTTATCCCGGGGCATTATTAATCCACGTCGCTGTCGTCGACTGATTTCGTTTTCTCCGCTTGTCACTTTACTTTCCCGTGCGCCTTGCAGAGTTACAAGATCAGCCATTTGCAAAAATAATGAGGACGGTCTCCATAGAAAAATAAAATCCAATTGCACAGATATATCTGAAATTTCTTGCTTGCAAAAGATCGCCACATACTTATTATTAAACTAGCAGACCTATACGGCTGGGGACCGCGATATAAAAAGTTAAGAATAAATATCTTATCTACATGTATATCCTATCATAATGGTGATTCGGTGTCTGTTTTTCTGTAACCGAAACCACGTCACAATACCCACAGGAATTGCGTAAGTTTATCAATGAGTATTTGATTTATAGCCAAAATCGTTAATACATTGAATAAATCTTATTTATTAACG
>CM042155.1:60707588-60730088 GCA_023376005.1 Doryteuthis pealeii | reverse complement strand
TTTTGGTTTGATTTGTTTTGTTTTGTGGCATATCAACCTCACTGGGCCATTTAATGCCGACAAAGTTTTAAAATAAATTCATTCTTAATGGATACACATTTTTTTTATAAACACATTTTTCTATTTAACCCATATATGGAACCCTAACAAGTACTACCACTCCGGGTCAGAGTGGACCAAGGAGCAATGGTGATAAAGGAGTGCTCCACATTCCCTAAACCTCCAGAACTGGAACCTCACCATCAGATTTATTCCCAGGATATTAAAAGTTTCAGACACCGCCTTCTAGCACCCATTTGCTAAAAAGTGTCGGGGATTGCCATAAGGGCAATAGGGTCGGGACAATCATATCGGCGTTAGTGCTTTATGTGACCAGCCGATTGATCGGAGGGGCCTCTTCGACCGTCCGTCTAGCCGAGGTAAGGGTCTAAGTGGAGTGTTGCATGTCAGGGATTGCTCATCTACCAAGATTCCTTCCTTAAGCATCACTGGTCGCCACAACCGGCCAACAGGTGGCCCCATTAAAGGAGGTCTAACCCCTCTGTAGAGGTACAGCCGGTGTATTTTAAAGCCCCAGTCGACAAGGCTAACTATATAGTCATGCTACAAGGAGAAAGGAGTAGATTATACAAGAAGAGAGCATGGTATGTGATGGGATTACCAAAAGGTTGGACAGTGGTTGTATATAATTATCATATGAAAGATTAGAGTAGGATATATCGTCATGTCACTTGGTAAAATGGTTGGTTGGTTTGTTTTATGATATATCTACCATTTTTGGGTCATTTTTAATTCGAATCAAGTCATTTTGATATAAGCTTGCTTACAGTACACACACACACACACACACACACACACACACACACATATATATATATATATATATATGAGAAGTAAATACACAGCGATGTGTTTATGATATGGCTTTTTTAGCCGACAATTTTTGGGAGAATATTAATTGAAGTCGTACCTAATTCTTTAAAATTGATTAATTAATAATTAATTAATTAGGCGGGCATACCTATTTAAATGTAAGGCTAAACAAATCGAGAAAAATCAATATTTAAATAGGTATGCCCGCCTAATTGATTAATTATTAATTAATTAACTTTCAAAATTAGGTAAGACTTCAATTAAGCACATATTCTCCCAATATATATATATATATATATATATATATATATATATATATATATATAGCATATAGCAATAGCATAATCTTTTGATATCATTGCCGTCCCTCACAATCCCATAACTCCACTACTAGAACCCTTCCATGCATGAGCCCTCAAATGACTCATCAAATCTGCTGCATATCCACAAAGTTTGATGCAAATATGACATAGGAAGGACGTCCTTCCCGTTGAATCAGATGATAAAATCTGATGTTTATGCACCACCATATGTCTCTTAAGACCAGAAGCCGACGTACAGACTTTGCCACAGATAGCAGAAGACACATTGTTTGTTCCTGGAATTTGCATGAATTGACCCTGGTGAGATTTCTTATGATTGACATATCCATATATATATATATATATATATATATATATATATATAAAGGACATTGCACTACAGACTTGAAACACTAATTTACTTTGGTAACTTCATAACAAAATTGTTATTTTAAACTGTTGAATAGTTTAAATTATTCCAAAAATTACAATGTTGCATAATCTATGTAGCTGCATAGATTATTGACAACACCGTGTAGCGAGAATACAAAAAGCCCAAATGGAAAATTACAGACCGTTGGGAAACTTTGACCTCAGAGGCGGGAAACCCGCAAATCACATGAGATCTAGTTAGGCCCTCAGTTGATAGCCAGATACTTAGTAAAACAGACGTGTTTCAGCCGGCTGTCATCTACGTGTGATGAGTTAGTTACTAAAGGCAAATAAAAGCTTTGAAAAGCAACAAGCGTTATTGATTAATTAAGCATGCCTTAGAAAATGAAGAACCAACAAATAAAGATGAAACAGCCAGACAAAAGTAAGAAGCAACAAGTTTGTAGACCGAAGTAGAAAGAAGAAGTAGAATCCAGCATGGCGACTGGGCGAAGAACAGCAAGTAGACTATATATATATATATATATATATATATATATATATATATATATATACCAACCCCTCCGCACGAGCAGGATGCGACACAAGGTAAATTTCTTAAGCGGAGTTTAACAGGTTTGAATTCAGAGTTTTCCTTCTCCTAGACTGGTTGCCTAGCCATGGTTAAAGAGTCCAGTCTGCCCTGCTATTTATTTATAGCTGGAGGGAGAATTGGATTCATACCTTTTCCATGTGAAATGCCAACGGCTTCATCCAAGAATTGAACTCGCGTTGACGAGTCCATTTCTTACGACTCTAACCATTAGACCACGCGCCTCCATAATAGGTTATATATGTATGTGTATATATCTATCTGAGACTCTACACTCTCTCTATATATAAGAGCTATTATATCCCAATGAGGATATATGGCATTGTAACAACAAGACTTTAACTCAAAAATGTAGACGTCTAAGTGTAAAAATATCTATAGTTTTATTTTTTTAAATCAATCGATCTTGATGATAATAGGTGATATACGTATTCATATCATCCCCAATGTGTGGTCTTCAAAGAATGAGTGAGATTTATAGTCATACTATGGGGAGAACGAATGGAAGACTTGAAACTTGATAACATCGTAACAGTTTGACTTTGCTTCATCTAATAAAAAATGTGAGTTTCTCTGGCGTAGTGTCTAACGTGCTGGATTGCAGCTTCGTAGTAGCGAGTTCGAATTCCATCATGATATTACATCCATTTTCGGACATACACTTGCGAAAGCTATAAAAGCCCTCATCCCCCATCTGTGGTTTAAAGAGTATCACTACTGTTCTTCGAAGGGGCCGGGTTAGCTCAGTCGGTAGAGCGTTCGGCTAGAAACAGCAAGGTTCTTAGTTCGATACCGGCCCTCGCCAACTCAGCGTTATGAATAGCACAGGGATCTGTGCGGTAAAGTAAGGAGCTGATGGTAGGTGTGGTGCTCAACCTCAGACGCAAAAGCAATCTCCTTGGTCTAGTGAAAAGGGGATAGACTCCCTCTCCAATTGGCTGGTACCGACATTAGGCCGCCCCAACGACTTTACTTTTTACTCTTCTTCTACAATGATGGATTTGGCATTAATTAACCCATAAAGTTTGATTTACCATTAAAAAAAGAATTAAAAAACAACTAGATATCATCTAATAAAAATTCAAGATAATAGTTTTGTCATGCGTAAATATGATAATAAACTGAGGAGTGCCATTACTCTCAGGTCCACTCTGATCAGTAGTCGTAGAACCTGTTAGGGTCTTTTTTTTGTTAAATATTGATCCGGCTCTATTACAGCACTTGTCATTTCAATAAAAACGAAAGGGTTAATGACACTCTCTGATGCCCGAAGTCAAACCAAAGCATATATATATATATATATATATTGCAAGAGTATACAGTAATAAATGATTTTGAGTTACATATTTCATCAAGTGAAGATCTTATCATTTCTTTGTCTTTCCGTTGGTTTAAGTTGTAAGCAGCAGCAGCAGCAGCAGCAGTCGACCCGACGCGCCATATCTCTAAGCTTCAACATAAGTAAACATTCCGTCCACCAACTTTAGTTGTAAGTTTCCCTTACAATTCCCCCTCTCTCTCTCTCTCTCTCACACACACACTCTCTCTCTCCCTCCCTCTCTCTCTCTCACACACACCCTCCCTCCCTCCCTCCCTCCCTCTCTCTCTCACACACACCCTCTCCCCCCTCTCTCTCACACTCTTTCTTTTCTTTCTCACCCTTTCCTTCCCTCCTCCTCTCTCTTTCACTCTTTCTATCTTTTCTCTCTCTCTTTCTCTCTCCCTCCCTTCCTCCTTTCTCTCTTTCTCGCACTCTTTCTCCCCCTCTCTCTCTATCTCTCACTCTCTCTTTCTCTCTCTCTTTTCTCTCTCTCTTTTCTCCCCTCTCTCCCTCTTTCTATCTCTCTCTCCGTCTCTTTCTTTCTCTTTCTTTCTTTCTCTCTCTCTCTCTCTGTCTCACTCTCTCGCTCTCCCAGTTGCATTTGTGATATAGCCACTGCTACAAATTAAACGTGGGGGTGGTGCATTCATCTGTCCTTTTTGGACTTAAGAGACGACGCCATTGATATTCTTGCCTTTCTCAGATCAATGCTTTAAACTTTCCCCTGAGTCCCCAATTATGAACGGCCAAGAAAACCGAATGGAATGGCCAACATCTTAGACATTCTCCGACACCTTTTCTTATATATATATATATATATATATATATATATACATGAAGTAAGGTAGCGTGGACATGGAGTTAACACCTGCTTACTAACAGTTTCTCACCTATGCGATCTTCAGATCAAATTTGGTCAGTAGCAAAGTGTTGATTCCATGTCCAGGCTACCTTAGATCGAATTATAAACGCTCTATCAATGATATTGATCACTGTCTACTGAAAAATATAGCACCCATATATATATATATAATATATATATATATATATATATATATATATATATAATATATATATATTGTCATTTCAATAAAAACGAAAAGGTCAGTGACACTCTCTGATGTCCGAAGTCAAACCAAAGCATATATATATATATATATATATATATATATATTATATATATATATAATAACGTCGGAAATGTGGAAGACGATGAAAAACGAACAGAGGGATTAATCATTTATTACTGTATACTCTTGCAATATATATATATATATATATATATATATATATTGCAAGAGTATACAGTAATAAATGATTTTGAGTTACATATATCATCAAGTAAAGATCTTATCATTTCTTTGTCTTTCCGTTGGTTTAAGTTGTAAGCAGCAGCAGCAGCAGCAGCAGTCGACCCGACGCGCCATACCTCTAAGCTTTCAATATATATATATATATATATATATATATATATATATATATATATATATATATATATATAGGTGTAGCCACACTGATGAGAGGTAAACCTTGAAACACGTGTCTGTGAATAACTTATTTATTAACATATACTTCCAATTTGGTTGAGTTCTCTAAATAGAATTCATTTCCGCTTAGAAATGTATCAATTAAATATTCTCCTATATTTGACAGCCGCTACTGGCCACATGGGTAAGAGATTTGGCGAACGAAAATTCGTTCAGGTCTCAAACCCGGCCAGGGGTAGCTGTTAACGTGTAGCCACACTGATGAGAGGTAAACCTCGAAACACGTGTCTGTGGATAACTTATATATATATATATATATATATATATATATATATATATATGGTGGCTAAAATTTTAAGTAGATAGTGCTCAATATCATTGATAGAGAATTTTCATGGTAGAGCAGTGTAGGCGAGACATTAATTGACATTTCCCCGTTTAGCGTAAGCATTTACTCGCCAGTTATTTACAGACTTGAGATCTCTGGTGATTGTAAAAACATATATCCTGTAAGTATGTATCAATTAATTGTTCACCCTGGACTGACAGTCGCTGACGGCCGTAAGGGCAAGGAACTTGGTAGACGAAAATTCTGTCGGGTTTTGCTTCCGGCTAGAAGTAGCTGTTAAAAACGTCGAGCCGCACTGATGATATGTAAACGTCGAAACACGTGGATAACAGATATATATATATATATGTGTGTGTGTGTGTGTGTGTGTGTGTGTATTATGGAAAAGGTGACTTACCGGTGAATATGGTCACAATGGTTAGTTGGTGCAAAATTCAGAAAGGTAAGGCAGCGATATAACAAATAAAAAGTGCTCAATACGTTAGTAGAGCAAATTTATTGTAATACATGTACAAGTGATAACCTACTCGAGTTTCACCATAAGGATCTTCAGGGTTAAATCCACTGGATTAATCAAGATATTGATCAATTGTAAGTGTAATCGACTGCAATTAATCAATATCTTGATTAATCCAGTGGATTTAACCCTGAAGATACTCATGGTGAAACTCGAGTAGGTTATCACTTGTACCTGTATTACAATTATATATATATATATATATATATATATATATATAATACTGAACAACGAAAGACTTTGGTCTTTCGATTGGACAGCATTGTTTGCATAATTTACGGAAAAATAAACGAGATATATTCATCTTTTTTGAAGCAATACTTTCTCTAAATGATAACGAGCCTCGCGAGCCAGGCATATGCTTTTTCATGTCATCCGATTCTCTTGTTTGTAGTTATACTGCTAAGATAGACAGGCGCCTCCCCACCTCCCTCTCTTCTTTAGTTTCGCGTTTTTATCTTGTATTTCTTCTTGAAGAAAAGACTCAGTGTTTCCTTCCGCTGTTCTTTGGCAGTTGTGAGATCTGAAGCGGACGGTCCGCTCAGCACAAAACGACAGAAAATCGATGGCTCCAAAGAAAATGAAAAGGAAAAACGAGGAGAGAGAGCATAATAGAATAACGGAATAGGTGAATATGACGATTGTGTATAATAGAATAATGGTGTATGAAATGGAATGAGAATAATTAGGCGTTATGAAGAGGAGAAGAATGAAATAAGAATTGAATAACGTCGGAAATGTGGAAGACGATGAAAAACGAACAGAGGGAATTTGAATAGAGAAGGTGAAATGAAGGAGAAGAAGATAGAATGAGAAATAGAATGAAATAAAAATACAACAAAGAAGAATATTGCATGAATGAGACTAATAAAATGGATAATAGAAGAATGTTGAGTGAATGAAGTGGGGAGGGGTCAAGTGTAGAATAACAGAATGATTCTCGTTGAGAGATTCAAGAATAATGGAATAGTCTGAGGATGAAAATCAACAACAGGATAAACGAATGTGTATGTTGTTGAGACATAGTTTAAATAATATTTCTCGGAATGTTTGAGATGAGGCTTGATGATTAGTATTATCTGCGTTACTCGGACAATTGTCCTTAACATCATTGTTATCTGTGCAACGTTTCGACCGATGTGCCCTCCGGCCTTCTTCAGAAGAAGGCCAGAAGGCACATTGGCCGAAACGTTGTGCAGATAACAATGAAGATGAGGACAATAGTCCGAATAACGCAGATGATACTACTTTAAATAAGTTGAATGTTGTATGCATGATGGCAGTCTGATACAGAATGGCATAATTGTTTAGTGTAAGATTACAATCAATTGCAGAATAGCAACATTGTTGGTTGGTTGGTTGGTTTTATGGCATGTCAACCTTTGTTTTGTTAGTGAAATAGATCACTAATAAAGACTGAACCTATTGTAGTAGTGACCACCCCAAGCGGAAATTTAAGAAGTTTGAATTCAGAATTTACCTTCTCCAAGACTGGTTGCCTACCCAAGGTTAAAGAACCCAGTCTGCCCTACTATTTACCCATAGCTGGAGGGAGAGTAGTTGGATTCATACCTTTTCCATGAGGATTAAGCATTGTGTGAACTGTAGCTTTGTCCAGGATTTGAACTCAGGTCCACGAGTCCATTTCCTACGACTCTAACCATTACACCACGCGCCTACAACTGTTATTTTATGCCGAAGACTTTGTTTTATTCATTTTGGGTGGTTACTGATATTTTTTTAAATCAATTTTAAACACATTTTTGTAGACTCATTTACTTCTATTTAATCCATAGATGGGATACTTAGAGTTAAGACGTGCCATGAGACTAGTCTTCCCGCGCGGTGAGATGGGCATAAACATAAAATTATTAAAAAAACTTGATCAAGTAACAAAAAGATGTCTTTGTGATTCATTTAATTTAAACAATCAAAGCCTAACAGAAGCCCTGAGATGAAATCAACTTCCTTAGTTAGAAGTCGACCCAACCAGACAACGATATGGCAGTCGGGGGAGATGGTAGAAGGATCAGCAAGAAGCCAGTAAGATCTCCTCACCAAGTAACTCTCTCTCTCTCTCTCTCTCTCTCTCTCTCTCTCTCTCTCTCTCTCTCACACACACACACACACACACACACTCCCTCCCTCTCCCTCTCACTCTTTCTATCTTTCTCTTTTCTCTCACCCTCTCTCTCTCCCTCCCTCTCTCACTTTTTCACTCTCTCACTCTTTCACTCTCTGTCTCTCTTTCTCTTTCTCTCTCACCCTCTCACTCCCTCCCTCTCTCTTTCTCTCTCTCTTTCTCTCTCTCTCTTTCCCCCCCTCTCTTCTCACTCTCTCTTTTCTCTCCCCCCCGCCTCTCTCTCACTCTCTCTCTTTTTTTCTCACCCTCTCCATCCCTCTCTCTCCCTCTTTCTATCTCTGTCTACCTATCCCTCTTTCTCTTTCTTTCTCTCTCTCTCTCTCTCTCTCTCTTTCTCTCTAATATATCTCTCTATCACTGTAGAACTCTCACTCTCACACACACCAATTAGCGATGTCAATGTGGAAATGTAATAGTACCACATTTGGTACCGTGTCCGGATTCACCACCACATTTGGTCCCATGACTAGCATACGACTACATTTGGTACCGTAGCCAACATAGTTTCACAATGCCATGGACTGCGCAGTGTGATACGTGTCACATACACACACTGGTGAGAGTGAGTATTCTTTGGTAAGAACTTTCTTTAGGGAGAGAGAGACTTATTATGAAAGATATTAGAGAGAGATTATACTTACTTGCAGAGCTTCTACCATGTCCGCCGGCTTCTTCTGTTTGTGCTTCTAGCTAAGGCTGATTTGGTCAAAATAAAAGGAATTACAAAAGACAAGACATCTATTTTGCGACTTGATCAAGTAATTATTTATTTTGATTTCATCCATGATCACTGCAAGGGGAAGATCAGGCCTTAGCCCGTCTTCACCCGTCGCCGACCAGGCTCGTTTCCATCTTCACCCGTTGACGACCAGGCTCAAACTCTTTACTAACTTCTAACTATCATCTCTCACTCTTCCTTTCTCTCCTTCGCCACGTCAGCATTCCAATCATCCATGCGTATTCGCTGAATCAACATTTAAACTTTTCCGCTGGTCACAAATTTTTCCTATCATCAATCCAACACAATGGTTATACGTCATAACCATAGTGTTACATCATCCACCAGGATCCCATCCTTAAGGTTTACATGTGACCACCCACGGGGGTCACCACCTTTGGAGGGATTTTACACCTCTGATAAGGTGTAGTCGGTGTATTTTTCTGCGCCAGCCGACAGAAATGTTGAATGTAAGATTGCAGTCTAAGCTGTGCTACTCATGCGCTGAGTCTCCAAAGACTGGTATCAAACTCGAAAACTTGTGGTTCCTAGGTAGATTGTCTACCGTCAGAGCTGAACCGGACCAAATGACTAAGCAAAGCTTATTAAATAAAAACAACTAGTGTTGCATTATCTATGGGTAGTATAGATTATTGGCAACACCCTGTAGGAATTCTGCGGTGCCAGTTTTTTCATATCACGAAGTGAAAAATCACTGGACAGTTGAAATCTCGCACGTCCCGTGATTTTGATTTGGTTGGTCTGTTGATAGCCAAATCCCGGATGAAACAGACGTGGCTGAGCAGTCCATGACCTGCAATACTCCACTTACTTAGGCCAGATGGACAGTCGGAGAGGGCCCCCTCCGATCAATCGGCTAGTCACGTCAAGCCCTAGCACCTATATGATTGCCCCAACCCTATTGCCCTTATGGCAAGCCCCAACCCTTTTTATCATCTGAGTGCTAGAAGGCAGTGACTGAGTGTCTACATATCCTGGGAATGACGTTAAACTCTATCTGTTCCAGTTTTGGAGATTTGGGGAATCTGGAACACCCCTTCATCACCATTGCTCCCTGGTCCACTCTGACCCGAAGTGGTAGTACCTGTTAGGGTCGCATCTATGGGTTAAATAGAAAAGACATGTTTATAAACAAAACTGATTATCTATTAAGAATTAATTTATTTCAAAACTTTGTCGGCATTAAATGACCCACTGAGGTTGATATGCCGTAAAACAAAACAAAACAAACCAACCAACCAACTTCGTTACCTTTAACCCCACCCCCTCCCGAAAATGTGAATAGATATTTTGCAATGAACCATAAAATTAAATCTAAAACCTACTTTCATTTGGTCCAATGGACAAAGAATCATATTTCATGCGTGTTTAAACATTCAATTTTAAAGAATGGATGTCAGAATTGCAGAATATCGATAAAGTCGATTAATAATTAATCTGATATTTCTTACGGTCAAGTAACGCTGAAAGCATTAGTTTCCCGCCAATTCAACGAAGTTAAGTAATGATGAGCTAGTTCATGAATCACATACATCCAGTGTCTTCAAAGAGCTGAACAATGTAAGTTGGTGATAATCAGACAACACTATCTTTTCCATATGTAGGAGTTCACATGGGAACATCACGTATTTGTTCATTTTATATACTAGCAAATATATGCACCCTCCGGGTGCAAGTATTTAAGTTTTAATGTAATAAAATATTGTATTAAATTAGAAAGGCTAATGAAACTAAATAAGAATATAGATAAAAAGATTTTGAAACAGAGGGAGTATAATAAAGATTTGAAACAGAGGGAGTATAATAAAAAATGGAAACAACTGAAACTACTCTTTCCATCACTCTCGTCTTTCATTGTTATTTTTTCTAATTTAAGTAGTTAGTTAAAGAGGAAGTAAAGAATAAAATGACAGTTATTTTTTCTTGTTAATGGATTTCATTTAAGATTCATTGAAGAGATTTTTGCTTATATTCATTAAAATTAAAACCAAACAATTAGAAATCAATAATACTAAGCACATATTTAATAAAATCAAATTTTTTAATACTCTACATACAAATAACATGCAATTATATTCTAATATATACAAAAATAGCGGTTTACAGTTGTTGAATGGGAAGGCTAATTTGCATATCTGATATTAAAAATTTGATTTTTTAAAATATGTGACTTTAGTATTTATTGATTTCTAATTTGTTTGGTTTTATTTATCGAATATAAGCAAAAATCTCTTCCAATGAATTCTTAAATGAAATCCATTAACAAGAAAAAAATAACTGTCATTATATTCTTTACTTCCTCTTTTAACTAAACTACTTAAATTAGAAAAATAACATGAAAAGAAACGGGACGGGGAAAAAGGAAGGGTTGATGGGGGGGAAAAAGGGGGAGTTAAGGTTTCCAGTTGGTTTTTTTTTCCCAATTTTTTATTATACTCCCTCTGTTTTCAATCTTATATATATACTCCTCTCTGTTTTCAAACTTTTTATCTATATTCTATTTTAGTTTTCATTAGCCTTTCTTAATTAATACAATATTTTTATTACTATTTAAAACTTAAATAACTGCACCCGGAGGCGTGCATATATTTGCTAGTATATAAACAGACAAATACGTTGATTGTTCCCAGGAACTCCCTACATATGGAAAGAATGTTTGTCTGATATCCACCAAACTTACATTGTTCAGCTCTTTGAAAGACACTGGATGTATGTTCGATTCATGAAACTAGCTATCATACT
Source organism: Doryteuthis pealeii (assembly GCA_023376005.1). NCBI lineage: Eukaryota > Metazoa > Mollusca > Cephalopoda > Myopsida > Loliginidae > Doryteuthis > Doryteuthis pealeii. The sequence continues at coordinate 60,718,630 of CM042155.1, read as the reverse complement.
TAACTTTTCGTTGAATTGGCGGCGAACTAATGCTTTCAGCGTACTTGACCGTAAGAAAATATCAGATTAACTTATTATCGACTTTATCGATATTCTGCCAATTCTGACTCCATTCTTTAAAATTGAATGTTTAAACACGCATGAAATATATTCTTCTGTCCATTGGACCAAAATGAAAGTGGTTTTAGAATTTAATTTTTTATGATTCATGCAAAATATCTATTCACATTTTCGGGAGGGGTGGGGTTAAAGGTAACGAAGTTGGTTGGTTGGTTTGTTTTGTTTGTTTTACGGCATATCAAACCCAGTGGGTTCATTTAATGCCGACAAAGTTTGAAATAATTAATTCTTAATAGATAATAGCTTTTGTTTATATAACATGTCTTTCTATTTAACCATAGATTGCGAACACCTAACAAGTTCACCACTTCGGGTCCAGAAGTGGACCAGGGAGCAATGTGATGAAGGGGTGTTCCAGATCCCCAAATCTCCAAAACTGGAAAACAGCAATAGAAGATTTAAACGTCATTCCCAGGATATGATAGACACTCAGTCACTGCCTTCTAGCACTCAATGATAAAAAGGGTTGGGGCTTTGCCATAAGGCAATTAGGGTTGGGGCAATCACTATAGGTGCTAGGGCTCTGACGTGACATTAGCCGATGATCGAGGGGGCCCTCTCCGACTGTCCATCTGGCCTAATAAGTGGAGTATTGCAGGTTCACTAGGACTGCTCAGCCCACGCTGTTATCATCCGTGGGGATTTGTCTATCAACAGACCAACCAAGATCAAAAATCACGGGACGTGCGAGATTTCAAACTGTCCAGTGATTTTTTCACTTTCGTGATAATGAAAAACTGGCACCGCAGAATTCCTACAGAGGTTGTTGCCAATAATCTATCTACCCATAGATAATGCAACACTAGTGGTTTTTTTGTATTTAATTAACTTTCGCTTATCATTTGTCCGAGTTCAGCTCATGACGGTAGACAATCATACCTAGGAACCACAAGTTTTTCGCAGTTTGATACAACAGTCTTGGAGGACATCGGCGCATGCAGTAGCACGAACTTAAGGACTGCATTCTATACATTCAAACATTTCTTGATTCGCGGGCTGGCGGCAGAAAAAACACCGACTACACCTTAATCAGAGGTGCTAAAATCCCTCCAAAGGTTGTGACCCCCGTGGGTGGCACATGTAAAACCTTAAGGGATGGAGATCCTGGTGGATGATGTAACACTATATTGTTATTGACGATATAACCATTTGTGTGGAATTGATAGATAGGAAAAATTTGTTGACCAGCGGAAAAGTTTAAATGTTGATTCAGCGGAATACGCATGGATGATTGGCAATGCTGACGTGGCGACAGGAGAGAAAGGAGAGTGAAGAGTATGATTAGTTAGAAGTTAGTAAAGAGTTGAGCCTGGTCGTCAAACGGGTGAAGATGGAACGAAGGCCTGGTCGGCGACGGTGAGACGGAGCTAAGGCCTGATCTTCCCCTTGCATGTGATCATGGATGAAATCAATAAATAATTACTTATCAAGTCGCAAAAAGATGTCTTGTCTTTGGTAATTCCTTTTATTTTGACCAAATCAGCCTTAGCTAGAAGCCACAAACAGAAGAAGCCGGCGCGACATGTAGAAAGCTCTGCAAGTAAGTATAATCTCCTCTCTAATATCTTTTCTAATAAGTCTCTCTCCCCATAAAGAAAGTTTCTTACCAAAGAATTACTCACTCTCACCAGTGTGTGTATGTGACACGTATCACACTGCGCAGTCCATGGCATGTGAAACTATTGTTGGCTACGTACCAAATGTCAGTCGTTATGCTAGTCATGGGGACCAAAGGTTGCGTGAATCCGGACACGGCTACCAAATTGTGGTACTATTACATTTCCACATGACATCGCTAATTGGTGTGTGTAGAGTGAGAGTTCTACCAGTATAGAGGATATATAGAGAGAAAGAAGAAAGAGAGAGAGAGAGAAAGAAAGAGAAAGAGGGGATTAGGTAGACAGAGATAAGAAAAGAGGAGGAGAGGGATGCGAGAGGGTTTGAGAAAAAAAAGGAGATGAGAGTGAGAAGAGAGGCGGGGGGAGAGAAAAGAGAGAGTCGAGAGAGAGGCAGGGAAGAGAGAGAGAGAAAAGAGGAGAGAGAAGAGAAAGAGAGAGGGAGGGAGTTGAGAGGGTGAGAGAGAAGAAGAAAGAGAGCAGAGAGTGAAAGAGTGAGAGAGTGAAAAAGTGAGAGAGGGAGGAGGAGAGAGAGGGTGAGAGAAGAGAAAGATAGAAGAGTGAGAGGAGAGGGAGGGAGTGTGTGTGTGTGTTGTGTGTGTGAGAAGAGAGAGAGACGAGATGAAGAGAGAGAGATGAGAGAGAGGAGAGAGTTACTTGGTGAGAGATCTTACTGGCTTCTTGCTGATCCTTCTTACCATCTCCCCCGACTGCCATATCGTTGTCTGTTGGTCGACTTTCTAAACTAAGGAAGTTGATTTCATTTCTCAGGGGCTCTGTTAGGCTTGCATTTTTTAAATTAAATGAATCACAAAGACATCTTTTTGTACTTGATCAATTTTTTAATAAATTTTACTGTTACTGCCCATCTCACCGCGCGGGAAAGACTAGTTCTCATGCACGTCTTAACTCTAAGTATCCCATACTATGGAATAAATAGAAGTAAATGAGTCTACAAAATTGTGTTTTAAAATTTGATTTAATAAAAATTCAGTAACCACCCAAAAAGAATAAAACAAGTCTTCGGCATTAAAATACAGTTGTAGGCGCGGCTTGTAATGGTTAGAGTCGTAGGAAAATGGAACTCGTAGGACCTGAGTTTTTCAAATCCTGGACAAAGCTACAGTTCACACAATGCTTAATCCTCATGGAAAAGGTATGATCCAACTACTCTCCCTCCAGCTATGGGTAAATAGTTGGGCAGACTGGGTTCTTTAACCTTGGGTAGGCAAAACCAGTCTTGGAGAAGGTAAATCTGAATTCAAACTTCTTAAATTTCCGCTTGGGGTGGTCACTACTACAATAGGATTCAGTCTTTATTAGTGATCTATTTCACTAACAAAACAAAAGGTTGACATTGCCATAAAACCAACCAACCAACCAACAATGTTGCTATTCTGCAATTGATTGTAATCTTACACTAAACAATTATGCCATTCTGTATCAGACTGCCATCATGCATACAACATTCAACTTATTTAAAGTAGTATCATCTGCGTTATTCGGACTATTGTCCTCATCTTCATTGTTATCTGCCACAACGTTTCGGCCAATTGTGCCTTCTGGCCTTCTTCTGAAGAAGGCCCGGAGGCCCACATCGCGTCGAAACGTTGCACAGATAACAATGATGTTAAGGACAAATTGTCCAGTAACGCAGATAATACTAATCATCAAGCCTCATCTCAAACATTCACGAGAAATATTATTTAAAAACTATGTCTCAACAACATACACATTCGTTTATCCTGTTGTTGATTTTCATCCTCAGGACTATTCCATTATTCTTGAATCTCTCAACGAGAATCATTCTGTTATTCTACACTTGACCCCTCCCCACTTCATTCACTCAAACATTCTTCTATTATCCATTTTATTAGTCTCATTCATGCAATATATCTCTTTGTTTTGTATTTTTATTTCATTCTATTTCTCATTCTATCTTCTTCTTCCTTCATTTCACCTTCTCTATTTCAAATTTCCCTCTGTTCGTTTTTCATCGTCTTCCACATTTCCGACGTTATCAATTTCTTATTTCATTCTTCTCCTCTTCATAACGCCTAATTATTCTCATTCCATTTCATTACACCATTATTCTATTATACACAATCGTCTCATATTCACCTATTTCCGTTATTCTATTATGCTCTCTCTCCTCGTTTTTCCTTTCATTTTTTTGGAGCCATCGATTTTCTGTCGTTTTGTGCTGAGCGGACCGTCCGCTTCAGATCTCACAACTGCCAAAAAACAGCGAAGGAAACACTGAGTCTTTTCTTCAAGAAGAAATACAAGATAAAAAACGCGAAACTAAAGAAGAGAGGGAGGTGGGGAGGCGCCTGTCTATCTTAGCAGATATAACTACAAACAAGAGAATCGGATGACATGAAAAAGCATATGCCTGGCTCGCGAGGCTCGTTATCATTTAGAGAAAGTATTGCTTCAAAAAAGATGAATATATCTCGTTTATTTTTTTCCAGTAAAATTATGCAAAACAATGCTGTCCATCGAAAGACCAAAGTCTTTCGTTGTTCAGTATTATATTATATATATATATATAATATATAAATATATTATATATTGTAATACAGGTACAAGTGATAACCTACTCGAGCTTTCACCATGAGTATCTTCAGGGTTAAATTCCACTGGATTAATCAAGATATTGATTAATTGCAGTCGATTACACTTACAATTGATCAATATCTTGATTAATCCAGTGGATTTAACCCTGAAGATCCTTATGGTGAAACTCGAGTAGGTTATCACTTGTACATGTATTACAAAAATTTGCTCTACTAACGTAGATTGAGCACTTTTTATTTGTTATATCGCTGCCTTACCTTTTGAATTTTGCACCAACTAACCATTGTGACCATATTCACCGGTAAGTCACCTTTTCCATAATACACACACACACACACACACACACACACATATATATATATATATCTGTTATCCACGTGTTTCGACGTTTACATATCATCAGTGCGGCTCGACGTTTTTAAACAGCTACTTCTAGCCGGAAGCAAAACCCGACAGAATTTTCGTCTACCAAGTTCCTTGCCCTTACGGCCGGTCAGCGACTGTCAGTCCAGGGTGAACAATTAATTGATACAACTTACAGGATATATGTGTTTTACAATCACCAGAGATCTTCAAGTCTGTAAATAACTGGCGAGTAAATGCTTACGCTAAACGGGGAAATGTCAATTTAATGTCTCGCCTACACTGCTCTACCATGAAAATTCTCTATCAATGATATTGAGCACTATCTACTTAAAATTTTTTTAGCCACCATATATATATATATATATATATATATATATATATATATATAAGTTATCCACAGACACGTGTTTCGAGGTTTACCTCTCATCAGTGTGGCTACACGTTAACAGCTACCCCTGGCCGGGTTTGAGACCTGAACGAATTTCGTTCGCCAAATCTCTTACCCATGTGGCCAGTAGCGGCTGTCAAAATATAGGAGATATTTTAATTGAACATTTCTAAGCGGGAAATGAATTCTATTTAGAGAACTCAACCAAAATTGGAAGTATATGTTAATAAAATAAGTTATTCACAGACACGTTTCAAGGTTTACCTCTCATCAGTGTGGCTACACCTATATATATAAATATATATATAATTATATATATATATATATATATATATATATATATATATTGAAGCTTAGAGGTATGGCGCGTCGGGTTCGACTGCTGCTGCTGCTGCTGCTGCTTACAACTTAAACCAACGGAAAGACAAAGAAATGATAAAGATCTTTACTTGATGATATATGTAACTCAAAATCATTTATTACTGTATACTCTTGCAATATATATATATATATTATATATATATATATATTGCAAGAGTATACAGTAATAAATGATTAATCCCTCTGTTCGTTTTTCATCGTTTCCACATTTCCGACGTTTTTATATATATATATATATATATATATATATATATATATATATATATATGCTTTGGTTTGACTTCGGACATCAGAGAGTTCACTGACCCTTTCGTTTTTATTGAAATGACAATATATTATATATATATATATATATATATATATAATATATATATATATATATATATATATATATATGGGTGCTATATTTTTCAGTAGACAGTGATCAATATCATTGATAGAGCGTTTATATTCGATCTAAGGTAGCCTGGACATTGGAATCAACACTTTGCTACTGACCAAATTTGATCTGAAGATCGCATAGGTTGAGAAAACTGTTAGTAAGCAGGTGTTAACTCCATGTCCCCGCTACCTTTACTTCATGTATATATATATATATTATATATATATATATATAAGAAAAGGTGTCGGAGAATGTCTAAGATGTTGGCCATTCCATTCGTTTCTTGGCCGTTCATAATTGGGACTCAGGGGAAAGTTTAAAGCATTGATCTGAGAAAGGCAAAGAATATCAATGGCGTTCGTCTCTTAAGTCCAAAAAGGACAGATGAATGCACCACCCCCACGTTTAATTGTAGCAGTGGCTATATCACAAATGCAACTGAGAGCGAGAGAGTGAGACAGAGAGAGAGAGAGAGAAAGAAAAGAAAGAGAAAAGAAAGACGGAGAGAGAGATTAGAAAGAGGCGAGAGAGGGGGAGAAAGAGGAGAGAGAGAAAGAGAGAGAGAAAGAGAGAGTGAGGAGATAGAGAGGAGAGGGGGAGAGAAAGAGTGCGAGAAGAGAGAAAAGGAGGAAGGGAGGGAGAGAGAGAAAGAGAGAGAGAAAATTTAGAAAGAGTGGAAAAGAGAGAGAGGGAGGAAGGAAAAGGGTGAGAAAGAAAAAGAAAGAGTGTGAGAGAGAGGGGAGAGGGTGTGTGTGAGAGAGAGAGGGAGGGAGGGAGGGAGGGAGAGGGTGTGTGTGAGAGAGAGAGAGGGAGGGAGAGAAGAGTTGTGTTGTGGAGAGAGAGAGAGAGAGGGGGAATTGTAAGGGGAAACTTACAACTAAAGTTGGTGGACGGAATGTTTACTTATGTTGAAGCTTAGGAGATATGGCGCGTCGGGTCGACTGCTGCTGCTGCTGCTGCTGCTTACAACCTTAAACCAACGGGAAAGACAAAGAAATTGATAAGATCTTCACTGATGAAATATTGTAACTCAAAAATCATTTATTACTGTATACTCCTGCATTATATATTTATATATATATATATGCTTTGGTTTGACTTTCGGCATCAGAGAGTTCATTAAACCCTTTCGTTTTTATTGAAATGGACAAGTGCTGTAATAGAGCCGGATCCAATATTTAACAAAAAAAGACCTAACAGGTTCTACGACTACTGATCAGAGTGGACCTGAGAGTTAATGGCACTCCTCAGTTTATTATCATATTTACGCATGACAAAACTATATCTTGAATTTTTATTAGATGATATCTAGTGTTTTTTAATTCTTTTTTAATGGTAATCAAACTATGGGTTAATTAATGCCAAATCCATCATTGTAGAAGAAGAGTAAAAGAAAGTCGTTGGGGCGGCCTAATGTCGGTACCAGCAATTGGAGAGGGGAGTCTATCCCTTTTCACTAGACCAAGGAGATTGCTTTGCGTTCTTTGAGGTTGAGCACCACACCTACCATCAGCTCCTTACTTTACCGCACAGATCCCTGTGCTATTCATAACGCTGAGTGGCGGGGCCGGTATCGAACTAAGGAACCTTGCTGTCTAGCCGAAACGCTCTACCGACTGAGCTAACCCGGCCCCTTCGAAGAACAGTAGTGATACTCTTTAAACCACAGATGGGGGATGAGGGCTTTTATAGCTTTCGCAAGTGTATGTCCGAAAAGGATGTAATATCATGATGGAATTCGAACTCGCTACTACGAAGCTGCAATCCAGCACGTTAGACACTACGCCAGAGAAAACTCACATTTTTTTATTAGATGAAGCAAAGTCAAACTGTTACGATGTTATCAAGTTTCAAGTCTTCCATTCGTCTCCCCCATAGTATGACATAAATCTCACTCATTCTTTGAAGACCACACATTGGGTATGATTCATGAATACGTATATCACCTATTATCATCAAGATCGATTGATTTAAAAAAATAAACTATAGGATATTTTTACACTTAGACGTCTACATTTTTGAGTTAAAGTTCTTGTTGTTACAATGCCATATATCCTCATTGGGATATAATAGCTCTTATATATAGAGAGAGTGTAGAGTCTCAGATAGATATATACACATACATAATTAACCTATTATGGAGGCGCGTGGTCTAATGGTTAGAGTCGTAAGAAATGGACTCGTCAACGCGAGTTCAATTCTTGGATGAAGCCGTTGGCATTTCACATGGAAAAGGTATGAATCCAATTCTCCCTCCAGCTATAAATAAATAGCAGGGCAGACTGGACTCTTTAAACCATGGCTAGGCAAACCAGTCTAGGAGAGGAAAACTCTGAATTCAAACCTGTTAAACTCCGCTTAAGAAAATTTACCTTGTGTTCGCCATCCTGCTCGTGCGGAGGGTTGGTATATATATCTATATATATATATATATATATTATATATATATATATATAGTCTACTTGCTGTTCTGCCCCAGTCGCCATGCTGGGATTCTACTTCTTCTTCTACTTCGGTCTACAAACTTGTTGCTTCTTACTTTTGTCTGGCTGTTTCATCTTTATTTGTTGGCTTCATTTTCTAAGGCCATGCTTAATTAATCAATAACGCTTGTTTGCTTTTCAAGGCTTTATTTGCCTTTAGTAACTAACTCATCACACGTAGAATGACAGCCGGCTGAAACACGTCTGTTTTACTAAGTATCTGGCTATCAACTGAGGGCCTAACTAGATCTCATGTGATTTGCGGGTTTCCCGCCTCTGAGGTCAAAGTTTCCCAACGGTCTGTAATTTTCCATTTGGGCTTTTTGTTATTCTCGTACACGGTGTTGTCAATAATCTATTGCAGCTATATAGATTATGCAACATTGTAATTTTTGGAATAATTTTAAACTATTCAACAGTTTAAAATAACAATTTTGTTATGAAGTTACCAAAGTAAATTAGTGTTTTCAAGTCTGTAGTGCAATGTCCTTATATATATATATAATATATATATATATATATATTATGGATATGTCAATCATAAGAAATCTCACCAGAGTCATTCATGCAAATTCCAGGAACAAACAATGTTTCTTCTGCTATCTGTGGCAAAGTCTGTACGTCGGCTTCTGGTCTTAGAGACATATGGTGGTGCATAAACATCAGATTTTATCATCTGATTCAAACGGGAAGGACGTCCTTCCTATGTCATATTTGCATCAAACTTTGTGGATATGCAGCAGATTTGATGAGTCATTTGAGGCTCATGCATGGAAGGGTTCTAGTAGTGGAGTTATGGATTGTGAGGGACGGCAATGATATCAAAAGATTATGCTAATTGCTATATTCTATATATATATATTATATATATATATATATATATATAGATATATATATATTTGGGAGAATAGGTGCTTTAATTGAAGTCTTACCTAATTTTGAAAGTTAATTAATTAATAATTAATCAATTAGGCGGGCATACCTATTTAAATATTTTGTTTTTCTCGATTTGTTTAGCCTTACATTTAAAGGTATGCCCGCCTAATTAATTAATTATTAATTTAATCAATTTTAAAGATATTAGGTACGACTTCAATTAATATTCTCCCAAAAATTGTCGGCTAAAAAAGCCATTATCATAAACACATCGCTGTGTATTTACTTCTCATATATATATATATTATATATGTGTGTGTGTTGGTGTGTGTGTGTGTGTGTGTGTGTACTGTAAGCAAGCTTATATCAAAATGACTTGATTTCGAATTAAAATGACCCAAAAAATGGTAGATATATTCATAAAACAAAACCAACCAACCATTTTACCAAGTGACATGACGATATATCCTACTCTAATCTTTCATATGATAATTATATACAACCACTGTCCAACCTTTTTGGTAATCCCATCACATACCATGCTCTCTTCTTGTTATAATCTACTCCTTTCTCCTTGTAGCATGAGACTATATAGTTAGCCCTTGTCGACTGGGCTTTTTAAAATACACCGGCTGTACCTCTACAGAGGGTTAGACCTCCTTTAATGGGGCCACCTGTTGGCGGTTGTGGCGACCAGTGATGCTTAAGGAAAAGGAATTCTTGGTAGATGAGCAAATCCCTGACATGCAACACTCCACTTAGACCCTTACCTCGGCTAGACGGACGTCGAAGAGGCCCCTCCGATCAATCGGCTGCGTCACAATAAAGCACTAACGCCGATATGATTGTCCCGACCCTATTGCCCTTTGGCAATCCCCGACACTTTTTAGCAAATGGGTGCTAGAAGGCGGTGTCTGAAACTTTTAATATCCTGGGAATAAATCTGATGGTGAGGTTCCAGTTCTGGAGGTTTAGGGAATGTGGAGCACTCCTTTATCACCATTGCTCCTTGGTCCACTCTGACCGGAGTGGTAGTAACTTGTTAGGGTTCCATATATGGGTTAAATAGAAAAATGTTGTTTATAAAAAAAATGTGTATCCATTAAGAATGAATTATTTTAAAACTTTGTCGGCATTAAATTGGGCCCAGTGAGGTTGATATGCCACAAAACAAAACAAATCAAACCAAAAACATAACATCTATCCAATTCCTTCGTATAAAAATGACATACAACCACTATCCAATATCACTTATTTAATTTTGTAATTTCTCACTCTCATTCGGATGATTTGTGAGATAGGGGCAGGGTGGCCGTACAGCTGCTTCCTTGTGAGGTGCTGTTTCCACGACTTGTTCAAGACTGCATGCAGCATTCTTGTGTGCAGCTCCCATCTAGCTTATTTTCAATGCACCTCGTTAGGGTCCAAGGTGCAGCGCATTACAGCAGTACTGATATAACCACAGCTTGGGAGAATTGTTTCGTTTTTAGCTTGTCAGTCAGATCGGATTTCCATATGACTGATAATTTGTTTGTGGCCGACTATGCCTTTTCCTATTCGCTGTATAAATTCGCTTTCTGTGGATGAGATATTCTACCTAGGTATGTGTCGGAAAGACATGTTGGAGGAGGCAAGGCATGAACTCATAAGCGACGTTCTCCTGTGGAACCAACACATTGGACATGCTAATATGGCCGCCGCAGGACTTACATTACCCAACTCTTGGGTGGAAACTGCGATGCTGCGCAGAGAACCTCCCTGGACCAATGATGATTGAGAAGGTTGTGAGAGATTGTCATGGGAATCCGTGCTAACATCGCAACATGATGATTGATGATTGTAATTTAAAT
>CM042155.1:60701045-60703545 GCA_023376005.1 Doryteuthis pealeii | reverse complement strand
TAACCGAATAAAAGTGTTAAGCTGTGTTTATTATTCTATGTTATTATTGCCATCGACCAGGATAGAACCTGCTGCCCAGAAATGATTGTCACTTAGAACTGTATTAACTCAACACAAATATTAATATATCCATGGCTGTACCCATTCCTAATCTCGTTCTGTCTTGTATTATATTTCTTCTTACTTCGTATAGATTGATCTGAGTAGCTCTTCTAACTTCTTTTTAAGATCCTGGTTGAGATGTCCTGTATTGTTTGTTTTTGATTTACAACACAAGATATTACTTTGGTGAATTCACATTTTTATTAAAGTCTTGGATCCGGATCACTCAACCGCGCGTGTTAGAATCTAGCTAACCGAACGAGAGGCGGTATTTCGCCCTCACCCTTCAACAGTCAATCAGAAAACTAAACTATCTTCCATGCTTGCCTGGCAAACATGAAGAGGGGTCAAAATAAGGTTAAGACACATCACTCCCAAATCCCTGTATTGTTAACTGTTAATTCAAATAAATATACTACACTAACCGTGCATAATGGGTATAACAGGATACCCATCAGTTATGCATATTGGGAGGGGATGGATTCGCTTAGTCTTGCTTATCTGTACCTTCTTAGCGTGACGCACACTAAATCTTGAGGTGGGTAGTTACAAAAAGTAAGGGGAGGGTAGAATATCGATATTTCCCCTGAATGGAATTTTAGAAAATAAAATAGACTAAATAATAGAAACCAAAAATAAACATACATGAAAAATTCCTTAGGCAAATCGTCACGCACATTTTCAGATCTCTGTTCGTCCGTATTCTTTCTTTTCGCTTAACTAACCCGGGATTATTTTGTCAGTGTCTTAACTTATCCCGGGGCATTATTAATCCACGTCGCTGTCGTCGACTGATTTCGTTTTCTCCGCTTGTCACTTTACTTTCCCGTGCGCCTTGCAGAGTTACAAGATCAGCCATTTGCAAAAATAATGAGGACGGTCTCCATAGAAAAATAAAATCCAATTGCACAGATATATCTGAAATTTCTTGCTTGCAAAAGATCGCCACATACTTATTATTAAACTAGCAGACCTATACGGCTGGGGACCGCGATATAAAAAGTTAAGAATAAATATCTTATCTACATGTATATCCTATCATAATGGTGATTCGGTGTCTGTTTTTCTGTAACCGAAACTACGTCACAATACCCAAAGGAATTGCGTAGGTTTATCAATGAGTATTTGATTTATAGCCAAAATCGTTAATACATTGAATAAATCTTATCTATTAACGAAAGTTTTCTATGAAAATCTCAGTTAGATTTGCCTCAAAACAGCCCATGTTATTAGTGCGTTTAAAATCTTGTAATGTGTTTATATATCACTAAGAAATAAAGGTTTTATGATATATAGTGTAGTTAATTTACATACTGGTTTTAATAAAACCGGGGTTAATAAATAATTATTTGGTGTTGTTGATCTCTAATATTATTGTTTTATTCTTCAGCATATTAAAATCAGTCCTATGAATCTTTTATATAGAAACCAATTAAAATACAATTAAAATAAGTGTAATCTTTTTATGTGTTCTTATTTAATTTCGTTAGTCTTTCTAATTTAATACATTTCATTACATTAAAACTTAAACTGTGAGAGATAAACAAAAGACTGAATTCAGAGTGTTTCTTCTGCGAGACTTCAAGGGGTTAGGGCTATGTGAAATACAATTCAACCCAGTTGTAGACCTGGAGTAGCATAGGCACGACAAAAAATCAGATTACGTAACTAGCAAGGTGAAAAAAGAAGGCATGAAACCAAATTTTCCAGCTGTCTTTTACTGATTACACATGAAGATAAAAAACAGGGACATTTAATGAGCAAAACCTTCTCTGTAATTCCTGCCAATGGAAAGAATCAAAATCATTTTTGTTGTATCGTCGAGGTCGAATAATACACAGAAGAAATTGAGTGCTTAGTATATTTATTCAGCACCAGTATCCGGTGCTAACAGATACATACAAAAACACAGAACAATAAGTTACAAAACAATTAACTAGGCAACTTACAAGAAATAGAGGAGGGTCAAATACGGTATAGCCAAATGCTGTAAGATCAGTCTTATTAATGAGATACAATAGAAATTGAGTGCTTAATATATTTATTCAGCACCAGTATCCGATACTAACAGATACATACAAAAACACAGAACAATAAGTTACAAACAATTAACAAGAAATAGAGGAGGGTCAAATGTGGTATTGCCAAACACAGTGAGATCAGTTCGAATATTATTCAGTTCATTAACCCACTTTAATCGTAGACTATTTAGGCTATGGGCCAGTCCATCTGGTAGAGTGATGAAGGAGGGGTGCTAGCAACTCTAAAACAGTTTTGATTTTATATGGGCCGGGTTAGCTCAGTCGGTAGAGCGTTCGGCTAGAAACCACAAGGTTCCTAGTTCGATACCGGTCCTCGCCAACTCAGCGTATGAGTATCACAGGGATCTGTGCAGTAA
>CM042155.1:60693545-60696045 GCA_023376005.1 Doryteuthis pealeii | reverse complement strand
GTTTTTATTTTTCATACGCATTGTATTTGCCTTCAATTATTAATATATTAAACATACTTAACAATGCTTCCAGCAAATTACAATTACTTATATATATATATATATATATATATATATATATATATATATAGCATTTAGCATATAGCATATAGGATAATCTTTACAGATCATTGCCGTCCCTCACACTCCCATCTCCACTACTAGACCCCTTCCTTGCATAAGCCCTCAGATGACTCATCAAATCCGCTGCGGATCCACAAAGTTTGATGCAAATATGACATAGGAAGGACGTCCTTCCCGTTGAATCAGATGATAAAATCTGATGTTTATGCACCACCATATGTCTCTTAAGACCAGAAGCTGACTTACAGACTTTGTTACAGATAGCACAAGACACATTGTTTGTTCCTGGTATTTGCATGAATTGACCCTGGTGAGATTTCTTATGATTGACATATATATATATATATATATATATATATATATATATATATAAATGACATTGCACTACAGACTTGAAACACTAATTTACTTTGGTAACTTCATAACAAAATTGTTATTTTAAACTGTTGAATAGTTTAAATTAATCCAAAAATTACAATGTTGCATAATCTATGTAGCTGCATAGATTATTGACAACACCGTGTAGCGAGAATACAAAGAGCCCAAATGGAAAATTACAGACCGTTGGGAAACTTTGACCTCAGAGGCGGGAAACCCGCAAATCACATGAGATCTAGTTAGGTCCTCAGTTGATAGCCAGATACTTAGTGAAACAGACGTGTTTCAGCCGGCTGTCATCTACGTGTGATGAGTTAGTTACTAAAGGCAAATAGAGCTTTGAAAAGCAACAAGCGTTATTGATTAATTAAGCATGCCTTAGAAAATGAAGAACCAACAAATAAAGATGAAACAGCCAGACAAAATAAAGAAGCAACAAGTTTGTAGACATCACGACCGAAGTAGAAAGAAGAAGTAAAATCCAGCATGGCGACTGGGCGAAGAACAGCAAGTAGATTATATATATATATATATATATATATATATATACCAACCCCTCCGCACGAGCAGGATGCGACACAAGGTCATTTTCTTAAGCGGAGTTTAACAGGTTTGAATTCAGAGTTTTCCTTCTACTAGACCGGTTACCTAGTCATGGTTAAAGAGTTCAGTCTGCCTTGCTATTTATTCATAGCTGGAGGGAGAATTGGATTCATACCTTTCCCAATGGTATTAGCGCCATGTGAAATGTCAACGGCTTCATCCAAGAATTGAACTCGCGTTGACGAGTCCATTTCCCACGACTCTAACCATTAGGCCACGCGCCTCCATAATAGGTTATATATCTATCTGTATATATCTATCTGAGACTCTACACTCTCTCTATATATAAGAGCTCTTGTGTATATACCCAACGAGGGTATATGGCATTGTAACAACAAGACTTTAACTCAAAAATGTAGACGTCTAAGTGTAAAAATATCTATAGTTTTATTTTTTTAAATCAATCGATCTTGATGATAATAGGTGATATACGTAGTCATATCAACCCCAATATGTGGTCTTCAAAGAATGAGTGAGATTTATAGTCATACTATGGGAGAACGAATGGAAGACTTGAAACTTGATAACATCGTAACAGTTTGACTTTGCTTCATCTAATAAAAAATGTGAGTTTCTTTGGCGTAGTGTTTAACGTGCTGGATTGCTACTTCGTAGTAACGAGTTCGAACTCCATCACGATATTTCATTAATTTTCGGACATACACTTGGGAAAGCTATAAAAGCCCTCATCCCCCATCTGTGGTTTAAATAGTACCACTACTGTTCTTCTACCAGGATGGCCTCTGATTTACCATTAAAAAAGAACAAAAAACCAACTAAATATCATCTAATAAAAATTCAAGATAATAGTTTTGTCAAGCGTAAATATGATAATAAACTGTGGAGTGCCATTACTCCCAGGTCCACTCTGATCAGTAGTCGTAGTACCTGTTAGGGTCTTTTTTTTAAAATATTGATCCGGCTCTATTACAGCACTTGTCATTTCAATAAAAACGAAAGGGTCAATGACACTCTCTGATGTCCGAAGTCAAAGCAAAGCATATATATATATATATATATATATATATATATATATATATATATATATATATATATTGCAAGAGTATACAGTAATAAATGATTTTGAGTTACATATATCATCAAGTGAAGATCTTATCATTTCTTTGTCTTTCCGTTTGGGTTAAGTTGTAAGCAGCAGCAGCAGCAGCAGCAGCAGTCGACCCGACGCGCCATATCTCTAAGCTTCAACATAAGTAAACATTCCGTCCACCAAATTTAGTTGTAAGTTTCCCTTACAATTCCTCTCTCTCTCTTTCTCTCTCTCACTCTCTCTCCCTCCCCCTCTTTCTCTCTCGCACACACCCTCTCCCTCCCTCCCTCCCTCTCTCTCTCACACACACCCTCTCCCCCTCTCTCTCTCTCACTCTTTCTATCT
>CM042155.1:60663545-60691045 GCA_023376005.1 Doryteuthis pealeii | reverse complement strand
GAGGGGTCAAGTGTAGAATAACAGAATGATTCTCGTTGAGAGATTCAAGAATAATGGAATAGTCTGAGGATGAAAATCAACAACAGGATAAAGAATGTGTATGTCGTTGAGACATAGTTTAAATAATATTTCTCGGAATGTTTGAGATGAAGCTTGATGATTAGTATTATCTGCGTTATTCGGACTATTGTCCTCGTTTTCATTATAATCTGTACAATATTTCGGTCGATGTGCCCTCCGACCTTCTTCGGGTATTTCTTGTCCGACAATAAATACCTGAAGAAGGCCAGAAGGCACATCGGCCGAAACGTTGTACAGATAACAATGAAGATGAGGACAATAGTCCGAATAACGCAGATAATACTACTTTAAATAAGTTGAATGTTGTATGCATGATGGCAATCTGATACAGAATAGTACAATTGTCAAGTGTAAGATTACAATTAATTGCAGAATAGCAAAATTGTTGATTGGTTGGTTGGATTTTACGGCATGTCAACCCTTGTTTTGTTAGTGAAATAGATCACTAATTAGGACTGGGCCTATTCTAGTTGTGACCTCCCTAAATGGAGTTTAACAGGTTTAAATTCAGAGTTTACCTTCTTCTAGACCGGTTACCTAAGGTTAAAGAGCCTAGTCTGCCCTACTATTTACCCATAGCTAGAGGGAGAGTAGTTGGATTCATATATTTCCCAAGAAATAGTAGACCCCTACTTAGGTTAAACGGGTGGACAGAGAGACCCCTTCGATCAATCGGCTGATCATATCAAGCCCTAGCATCGATAAGATGGTCCCAACCCTTTTTATCCCATGGGTGTTAGAAGGTGGTGGTTGAGGGTCTTCATGGTCTGGGAATGACGTTAAACTCTATCTGATGATGAAGAACCAGTTATGGAGGTCTGGGGAATAAGTAGCCCTGCTCACTGGTCCATTCTGACCCGGAGTGGTAGTACTTGATAGGGACCCATCTATAAGTTGAATAGAAAAAATGTGATTATAAAAAAATTGTGTATCCATTAAGAATGAATTTATTTCAAAATTTTGTCGGCATTAAATGACCCACTGAGGTTAACCTACCGTAAAATAAACCAAACATACAAACTAACAAGAAAGACAACTTCGTTACCCCGCCCTGTTGGCTGCACCTCTGCAGAGGGGTAAGACTCTCCCAATGGAGGCACCAGTTGGCCACGGGTAGCGACCAGTGATGCTTAAGGATGGAATCCAGGTGGCTGCGCAGTCCATGACCTGCAATACTCCACTTACTTAGGCTAGATGGGCGGTCGGAGAGGGCCCCCGATCTGGTCACGTCAAGCCCTAGTACCTATATGATTTTCATAACCCTATTGAACTTACGGCAAGCCCCAACCCCTTTTCATCATATGGGTGCTAGAAGGCGGTGACTGCGGGTCTACATGTCCTGGGAATGACGTTAAACTCTATCTGATGATGAGGTTTCAGTTCTGGAGGTCTGGGGAATCTGGTGCACCTCTTTATCACCATTGCTCCCTGGTCCACTCTGACCCGAAGTGGTAGTACCTGTTAGGGTCCCATCTATGAGTTAAATAGAAAAATCGTGTTTATAAACTAAACTGATTATCTATTAAGAATGAATTTATTTCAAAACTTTGTCGGCATTAAATGACCCACTGAGGTTGATATGCCGTAAAACAAAACAAACCACCCAACCAACCAACCAACTTGGTTACCTTTAACCTCACCCCCTCCCGAAAATGTGAATAGATATTTTGCAATGAACCATAAAATTAAATCTAAAACCTACTTTCATTTGGTCCAATGGACAAAGAATCATATTTCATGCGTGTTTAAACATTCAATTTTAAAGAATGGATGTCAGAATTGCAGAATATCGATAAAGTCGATTAATAATTAATCTGATATTTCTTACGGTCAAGTAACGCTGAAAGCATTAGTTTCCCGCCAATTCAACGAAGTTAAGTAACGATGAGATTGTTCAGGAATTCAAATACATCCAGTGTCTTCAAAGAGCTGAACAATTTAAGTTGTTGATAATCAGCCAACACTATCTTTTCCATATGTAGGAGTTCACATGGGAACATCACGTATTTGTTCATTATATATATATATATATATATATATATATATATATATGTGTGTGTGTGTGTGTGTGTGTGTGTGTGTGTTGAAAGGGAAAATAAACAAAGGAAAGAAAATGCTGAATGAAAAAAATAAATTAACTAACACGTGTTTCGGCCAAAACTATAGAAAACTACAAAATTTTAAGCATACAAAGAATAACGGCCTTCGTCAGAGTAAAATGTTTGGTGTTTGAATTTGAAGCGTTTTCTATTATTATTCATATTTAAAATAATTATAAATAGAATACATGTGTTCATGAACAATCTCCTCTCTGAAACACGTGTTAGTACATATATTTTATCCATTCAGCATTTTCTTTCCTTTGTTTATTTTTCCTTTCAACATACCGTTGGATTCGCTTCCATTTCATCTTGCATATATATATATATATATATATATATATCTATATATATATATGAATATTCATATATATATATATATATATATATATATATATATATATATATATATATATATATATATATATATATATATATATATATATATATATATATATATATATATATATATATATATATATATATATATATATATATATATATATATATATATATATATATATATATATATATATATATATATATATATATATATATATATATATATATATATATATATATATATATATATATATATATATATATATATATATATATATATATTATATTTGAATATTCATCGGTTTAGCTCAGTTGGTAGAGCGTTCGGCTATAAACCACAAGGTTCCTAGTTCGATACCGGTCCTCACCAACTCAGCGTATGAGTAGCACAGGGATCTGTGCGCTAAAGTAAAGAGCTGATGGTAGGTGTAGCGCTCCACCTCAGATGCTAAAACAACCTCCTTAGTCTAGCGCTATTGAAAAGGGGATAGACTCCCTCGCTGACTGGCTGATACCGACTTTAGGCCGCCCCGTCGACTTTACTTTTACTTTATATATATATATATATATATATATATATATATATAACTAACACTACCTGGACAGCAGAGATCACGAAAGGTGATCATACTGTCTCTTACAATCACAAAAACATCAACACGGAAAATAATGACAATCAAGACACATCAAAAAACACGCCGACACCTGCAAAAAACAAACAAACGAGTAGGTCAAGTAAGGAGGTCACTAAGAGCGGCCGTCCCCATACCACCCAACGAGGTCACAGAGATGATACCATCAACATCAATAAAGAGTTTATATAGATGCCAAAAAGAACAGATCAGCCATTCTATTCGTTCTGAAGAAGGCGTATAAACATCCCCGAGATACAACGAAATAAAATGAAACTTGTTCAGTATTTGGCCGCCATCCTTGGCCAGTTGTAAAGAACTTAAAGTAAATAAGTAAGTCCTGAGTTATAGAATCCTTTGGTAAGTGAATAAGTCCTATGATATAATCCTATGTTCCGTCGTCCACGAAGGCTCGAAGCAATGTGGGTAGGTATGACCAGAACAGCCAGTATAAATAATAATATCAGCAGCAGAATACTGCCAGTGGTTGGTCAATAGGTTGGACACATGTTTATCGGTGAGTCTATAAGTACAAGTAGCCATCTGGCAAACACCTTATAACCAGAAAAATTTCAACAATCAAAAACTGAGTTTCTTATATTTCACACCCAATGATTCATACTAAATCCAAACAATATATATATATATATATATATATATATATATATATTATATATATATATATATATATAAAGATCTGAATAATGAAAAAAGGGGGGAAAGAAAGAAAGAAATGAAGAAAGAAAGAAAGAACGAGTAAATAAAAGAAAGAAAAAATGGTTTAACTAAAGAAAGAAAGATCTGAAGAATGAAAAAAGGGTGAAAAAAGAAAGAAAGAAAGAAAGAGAAAGAAAAAACGAGTGAATAAAAGAAAGAAAAAATGGTTTAACGAAAGAAAGATCTGAAGAATGAAAAAAGGGTGAAAAAAGAAAGAAAGAAAGAAAGAAAGAACGAGTGAATAAAAGAAAGAAAAAATGGTTTAACGAAAAAAAGATCTGAAGAATGAAAAAAGGGTGAAAAAAGAAAGAAAAAAAGAAAAAAGAAAGAACGAGTGAATAAAAGAAAGAAAAAATGGTTTAACGAAAGAAAGAAAGATTTGAAGAATGAAAAAAGGGTGAAAAAAGAAAGAAAGAAAGAAAGAAAGAACGAGTGAATAAAAGAAAGAAAAAATGGTTTAACGAAAGAAAGATCTGAAGAATGAAAAAAGGGGGGAAAACGAAAGAAAGAAAGAAAGAAAGAAGCAATCGAGATATCACATCTCAACAAAACTTGATTCCCATGGACTTGGTTAATTTCTCTCTTCTTTCTCGCACTGAGCCTGAAAGAAATGGAATGTTGAGGGGAAATAAAACGTCCGTTCCTAAAAAAGAAAAAAAAAAGGGGGTTGGGGTGCGTGTTACGAAGCAGCTGTCTGCTTTCCACACGGTTGTTCCACCCACTGAACATTTCTGAAAATCAGGAGGAACGGTTGTTGAACTGAAGCGCAACTCAAACCAATCTGTAAAAAAGCCGACAAGTTAAGATTTATCAACAGACAGCGAATTAGATAACGCTTTACTGAAAGATAAACACCAGATCAGATTTCTTTTTAATAGTCCCAACTGAGAGATTCAATATTAATATATCTACATACTTTTCCCCCCTTTTTATTTACCCCCTCTCTCTCTCTCCCTCATTCTCTCTCTCACTCACTCACACACACTCACACACACTCTCTCTCTCTTTCTCTCTCTCTCTCTCCCTCTCTCCCTCTCATTCTCTCTCTCTCACTCACACACAATCTCTCTCTTTCTCTTTCTCACTCTCTCCCTCATTCTCTCTCTCACTCACTCACACACACACACACTCTCTCTCTTTCTCTCTCTCTCTCCCTCTCTCCCTCTCATTCTCTCTCTCTCTCTCTCACTCGCACACACTCTCTCTCTTTCTCTTTCTGACTCTCTCCCTCATTCTCTCTCTCTCTCTCACACACACACACACATACTCTCTCACTCTCTCACACACACACTCACTCTCTCTCTCTCTTTCTCTCCCTCATTCTCTCTCATACACACACACACACTCTCTCTCTCTCTGCCTCATTCTCTCTCTCTCTCACACACACACACACTCTCTCTCTCTCTCTCTCTCTCTCTCTCTCTCTCTCTCTCTCTCTCTTGCTCGCTCTTTAACTCTCTTTGTGGGGAGAGCCCGTAGTGAGCGAGTTCGAACTTCAGTCGTGCTGTTACGTTCACTTTCGGACTAAGGCCATGGGGAGAGGTTTGAGCTCACCCTCATGTCTCCCATTATGGTTTAAATAATACCACTACAGTTCTTTTACAAAAGTGGTTTTGACATTAAATAAACCATGAAGGTTGATATGCCATATAACAAAGAAACAATATATAATATATATATATATATATATATATATATATGGGAGAATATGTGCTTAATTGAAGTCAAACCTAATTTTTTTGAAAGTTAATTCATTAATAATTAATTAGGCGGGATTTAACTACTTAAATGTAAGGCTAAACAAATCGAGAAAAATCAATCTCTGTATGTACATTTCAGCCTATTGGGCCTCATCAGCAGAGCTATAGATACGAAGATCGCCTCGTGTGTGATTTGAAACCTGTCTGTCGGATCGACAAGCAAGCCTCTTACCCCTATACCAAACGGACCTCGCAGTTTTACTTCGCTTTGTTTAAGTAGTAGTAGTACTCATATTCCTCTTAAGAGACTCCGCATGAACTTACGAGAACGTAAACAAACATATAGCTATTTTCAGCCGACAATATTTGGGAGAATATATATATATATATATATATATATATATATATATATATATTAAACATGTTTCGTTAAACTCTACTGACGATTCGTGTCGGACGAGTTTTTGTTCGATCCTTTCTCATTTTCTGGCCATCTTTTTAATGTCAGGGTGGAACTGGGCGTAGCAATCACCAAAGGTTTTTCACAAGCGCTTTCTGCACGACCATGTGCCATCATCAGGTGTGGAACTGTTGGGATGTTTCCGTTGTCTTGCTTTTTTAAACCAACGAACAGTAACGTATGAATTGGAGTGGGAGGTAGTAAGAATTGGTAGTGGAAGGTAGTAGAAATTGGTAGTAGGTTCAAACAATGATAGCAGTAGATGTATATATGGGTAAGATTTTGTTCCTGATGAGCTACTAAGCGAAACTGTTAGGTATATCGACTCGTTAAGTTAATTTTTATGTACCCTGACGCCATTAGTAGCACAACTCTGATAAGTGTGGCATACTCTATACCGCTGCTACCTGCAGTGCTCCATACCTATCCGACTCTCCTCACCCTCTTCCGCTAGTCATCTTCGGATCCATCAGTTACTGTTCGACTTAAATAATAATGGTCTCGAGGCGCAGTCAAGCACACTCCCGTATCAACGACTCGCCTTGATCCATGATGAAGTAGATACACGAATACTGCTTGTGAAAAAAAACCTTTGGTGCGTGTGTGTGTGCTCGAGTTCCCGCCTGACAATTAACAAAGAGGCTCAGCGAAAATGAAGAGGCAAGGGGAGGGGAGTTGGCTCATACATCGGAGCAAAACGTCGTCCCCGACACCCGGACATCCCTCCCATCAGCTAGAGTTTTAAACGAACATGTTGTAATCTCTATATATATATATATATAAATATATAATATATTATATTCTCGCCCAAATTATTGGTCCCGGCCTGAAAATAAGCTATATGTTTGTTTACCGTAATCTCGTAAGCTTCATGCCGCAGTCTCTTAAGAGGAAATATGAGTACTACTACTACTTAACAAAAAGCGAAGTAAAACTGCGAGGGCCGTTTCATGGTATAGGGTAGAGGCTTGCTTGTCCATCCGACAGACACGTTTCAAATCACACACCAGGGGCGATCTTCTCACTTATAGCTCTGCTGATGACGCGCCAATAGGCTGAATATGTACATACAGAGATTGATTTTTCCGATTTGTTTTAGCCTTACATTTAAGTAGTTAAATCCCGCCCCTAATTAATTATTAATGGAATTAACTTTCAACAAAAATGTAGGTTTTGACTTCAATTTAAGCACTTTCTCCCATATATTATATATATATATATACTAATGTATATACTATATATATATGTCTCTCTTTTGTATATGGCATATCAACCATTCATGGTCTTATTTAATGTCAAAGACCACTTTTGTAACAACGTAGTTGGTGATTATCTTAAACCATAATGGGAACATGAGGGTGAGCTCAAAACCTCTCCCCATGGCCTAGTCCGAAAGTGAATCGTAACAGCACAAGCTGAAAGTTCGAACTCCGCTCACTACGGGCTCTCTTCCACAAGAGAGTTAAAGAGGGAGCAGAGGAGAGAAGCAGGAGAGAGAGGAGGAGAGAGAGAGAGAGAGAGAGGAGGTGTTGTGGTGTGTGTGAGAGAGAGAGAGAATGAGGAGAGAGAGCAGAGTGTGTGTGTGTGTATGAGAGAGAATGAGGGAGAGAAAGAGAGAGAGACGAGTGAAGTGTTGTGTGTTGAGAGAGTGAGAGCAGTAATGTTGTGAAAATGATTGTTGTGAGAGAGAGAGAGAGAGAATCGATGGGAGAGAGTCAGGAAGAGAAAACGAGAGAGTGTGTGCGAAGTGAGGAAGAGAGAGAGAGAGAAATGAGAGGCGGAGAGAGGGAAGGAGAGACGAGAAGAGAGAAGAGAGCATGTTGTGTGTGTAGTTGAGTGAGTGAGAGAGATGAATGATGGGAGAGAGTGGAGAAGAGAAAAGATGAGATGTGTGTGAGTGAAGAGAGAGAGAATGAGAGGGACGAAGGGAGAGAGAAAGAGAGAGCAAAGAGGAGAGAGTTGCTGTGTGAGTGTGTGTGCAGTGAGTGAGGAGAGAGCATGAGTGGAGAGAGAGAGAGGGGGTAAATAAAAAAGTGGGGAAAAGTATGTAGATATATTATATTGAATCTCTCAGTTGGACTATTAAAAAGAAATCTGATCTGGTTTGTTTATCTTTCAGTAAGCGTTATCCTAATTCGCATGCTGTTGATAAATCTTAACTTGTCGGCTTTTTTTACAGTATTGGTTTTGAGGTTGCGCTTCAGATTCAACAACCGTCCTCCTGATTTTCAGAAATGTCGCTATCGGGTGGTGAACAACGTGTGGAAAGCAGACAGCTGCTTTCGTAACACGCACCCAACCCCCTTTTTTTTTTTTTTTTAGGAACGGACGTTTTATTTCCCTCAACATTCCATTTCTTTCAGCTCAGTGCGAGAAAGAGAGAGAAATTAACCAAGATCCATGGGAATCAAGTTTTGTTGAGATGTGATATCTCGATTGCTTCTTTCTTTCTTTCTTTCTTTCGTTTTTCCCCCCTTTTTCATTCTTTCAACATCTTTCTTTCGTTAAACCATTTTTTTTCTTTTATTCACTCGTTCTTTCTTTCTTTCTATTTCTTTCTTTTTTCACCCCTTTTTTCATTCTTCAACATCTTTCTTTCTTTCGTTCAAACCATTTTTTTCTCTTTCTTTTTATTCACTTTCGTTCTTTCTTTTTCTTTTTTTCTTTCTTTTTTCACCCTTTTTTCATTCTCAGATCTTTTTTCGTTAAATCCATTTTTCTTCTTTTATTCACTCGTTCTTTTTCTTTCTTTCTTTCTTTTCTTTTTTCACCCTTTTTTCATTCTTCAGATCTTTCTTTCGTTAAACCATATTTTTCTTTCTTTTATTCACCGTTTTTTCTTCTCTCTTTCTTTCTTTTCTTTTCTTTTTCACCTTGTTTTTTTTTTTCATTCTTCAAGATGCTTTCTTTCTTTAGTTAAACCATTTTTTCTTTCTTTTATTTACTCGTTCTTTTCTCTTTCTTCTTTCTTTTCTTTCTTTTTCTCTTCTTCCCTTTTTTCATTATTCAGATCTTTATATATATATACGTATATATAATATATATATATATATATATATATTATATATATTGTTTGGGATTTAGTATGAAATCATTGGGTGTTGAAAATATAAGAAAACTGTTATTTTTGATTGTTGAAATTTTTCTGGTTATAAGGTGTTGGCCAGATGGCTACTTGTAACTTATACGGACTCACCGATAAACAGTGTTCCAACACTATTGAACCAACCAAACTGGCAGTTTCTGCTGCTGATTATTATTCATTATACTGCATGTTCTGGTCATACACTACCCCACATGCTGTCTGAGCCTTCGTGGACGACGACAATAGGATTATATATAGATTATCAACTTACCAAAGGACTTCTATAACTCAGGACTACTTATTTACTTTTAAAGTGTCTTTACAACTGGCCCAAGGATGGCGGCAAATACTGAACAAGTTTCATTTTTATTTCTCGTTGTATCTCGGGGATGTTTATTTACGCCTTCTTCAGAACCGAATCTAGAATGGCTGATCGTCTCTTTTTGGCATCTATATAAACCTTTCATTGATGTTGATGGTATTCATTCTCTAGGACCTCGTTGATGGTGGTATGGGGACGGCCGCTCTAGTGACCTCTCTTACTTTGGGGAAAAAAAACCTTACCTCGTTTGTTTGTTTTTAGCAGGTGTCGGCGTGGTTTTTTGAATGTGTCTTGATGTCATTTTTTCCGTGTTGATGTTTTTGTGATTGTAAGAGACAGTATGATCACCTTCGTGATCTCTTGCTGGTCACAGGTAGTGTTATTATATATATACTAATATATATATATTGTATATATATAAAAAAAGTAAAGTCGACGGGGCGGCCTAAGTCGGTATCAGCCAGTCAGCGAGGGAGTCTATCCCCTTTTCAATAGCGCTAGACTAAGGAGGTTGTTTTAGGCATCTTGAGGTGGACGCTACACTACCATCAGCTCTTGTACTTTAGCGACACAGATCCCTGTGCTACTCATACAGCTGAGTTGGTGAGGACCGGTATCGAACTAGAAACCTTGTGGTTTATAGCCGAACGCCTCTACCACAACTGAGCACTAAACCGATGGAATTCAAATATACTATATATATATAATATATATATATATATATATAATATACTTACTATTATACATATATATATATATATATATATTATATATATATATTATATATATATATATATATATATATATATATAATATAGTATATATATTATATATATAATAATATATATATATATATATCTATATATAGTATATATATATATATATACTATATTATATTATAATATATATATAAGTATATATATATATATATATATATTATATATAATATATATAATAATATATTCATATATATATCATGATATTCATATATATATATAGATATATATAATATATAATATATATTGGAATAGAAGTAAATGGACAATGTATGAGAGCGGAATAGCTCAACGTGTATGTTTGAAAGGAGGTATATTAAACAAGAGAGAAAGAAAATGACGTGAAGATGGAATGATAAATATATGTAACTAACGACTAACCGCGTGGGTTTCAGAGAGGAGATTGTTTGTAAACACATGTATGTCTATATTATAATTATTTTAAAATATGGAATACAATGAATAGAAAACGACTTCAAATTCAAAACACGCAAAACATATTTACTCTGGACGAGGCCGTTATGTCTTTGTACTTGCTTTAAATTTGTGTAGTTTTCTATAGTGTTTGGCTCGAAACCACGTGTTAAGTTAATTTATGTTTTTTCTATTCAGGGATTTCTTTCCTTTGTTTATTTTCCCTTTCAAACACACACAACAACACACACATATAACACACACACATATATATATATTATATATTATTATATATATATGTATAATGAACCAAATACGTGATTGTTGCCAATGTGAAGCTCCTTCATATGGAAAAAGATAGTGTTGGGCGATTATCAACAACCTTAAATTGTTCAGACTGCTTTGAGACAATGGATGTATTGAAATTCCTGAACAATCATCATCGTTACTTAACTTCGTTGAATTGGCGGGAAACTAATTGCTTTTCAGCGTTACTGACCGTTAAGAAATATCAGATTAATATTAATCGACTTTTATCGATATGCCTGCACATTCTGAACATCCATTCTTTATAAATCTGAAGTGTTTAAACAGCCATGAAATAATGATTCTTTGTCCCATTGGCACCAAATGAAAGTAGGTTTTAGATTTTAATTTTATGGTTCATTGCAAAATATCTATTCACAATTTCTCGGGAGGGGGTTGAGGTAAAGGTAACCAAGTTGGTTGGTTGGTTGGGTGTTTGTTTATGTTTGTTACGGCAAGTATCAACCTCAGTGGGTCATTTAATGTCCGACAAGTTTATGAAATAAATTTCATTCTTAAGTAGATAATCAGTTTACGTTTATAAACAACACGATTTTTCTATATTAACTCATAAGATGGAGATCCCTAACACGGTACACCACTTCGGGTGCAGAGTGGATCCATGGAGCCAATGGTGATAAAGAGTGTGCAGCCGATTCCCAGACCTCCAGAACTGAAACACTCATCATCAGATAGAGTTTAACGTCGATTCCCAGACATGTAGATCCGCATCACCGCCTTCTAGCACATGATGAATGAAAGGGGTTGGGGCTTGCCGTAAGTTCAATAGGTTATGAAAATCAATATAGGTACTAGGGCTTGACGTGGACCAGATCGGTGGGCCCTCTCCGACCGCCCATCTAGCCTAAGTAGTGATATTGCAGGTCATGGGACTGCGCAGCCACCTGGCTCATCTTAAAGCATCACTGGTCGCTACCGTCGGCCAACTGGTGCCCCATTGGAGAGAGTCTTACCCCTCTCAGAGGTGCAGCCAACAGGGCGGGGTAAACGAAGTTGTCTTCTTTTTAGTTTGTTATGTTTGGTTTTATTTGTACGGTAGGTTAACCTCAAGTGGGTTCATTTTTGAATGCCGACATTAATAAATTTATTCTTGAATATACAATTCTTCTAATGGAATCCACTGTAATATTTTTTCTATTCAAGCTGGGTATAGATGGGTCGCCTATCAGAGTCTACCACTTCCGGGTCAGAATGGACCAGTGAGCAGGCTACTTATTCCCCAGGGACCTCCATAACGGTTTCTTCATCATCTAGATAGAGTTTAAGTCATCCCAGACAATGAAGACCCTAACCACCACCTTTCTAACAGCAACATGGGATAAAAGGGTTGGGACCATCTTATCGATGCTAGGGCTTGATATGATCGAGCCGATTGATCTTGAAGGGTCTCTACTGCCACCCGTTAAACCTAAGTAGGGTCTACTATTTCTTTGGGAATATATGAAATCAACTACTCCCTCTAGCTATGGGTAAAATGTAGGCAGACTAGGCTCTTTAACCTTAGGTAACCGGTATCATAGAAGAAAGGTACAACTCTGAATCTTAAACCTGTTAAAACTCCATTTAGGGAGTCACAACTAGAATAAGGCCCAGTCCTACATTACGTGATCCTGATTTTCCACTAACAAAAACAAGGGTTGGACCTATGCCGTAAAAATCCAACCAAACCCAATCAACAATTTTTGCCTATCTGCAACTTAATTGTTAATCTTACACTTTGACATTGTACTATTCTTATCAATTGCCATCATGCATACAAATTCAACTCTATTTAAAGATAGTAATTATCTGCGTTATTCGGACTATTGTCCTCATCTTCAGTGTTATCTCGTTACAACGTTTCGGCCGATGTGCTTTCTGCCTTCTTCAGGTATTTATTGTCGACCAAGAAAACCCGACAAGAGAGTCGGAGGGCAACTCGACCGAAAGTGTACAGATGTATAATGAAAACGAAGGACCAAATCAGTCGAATAACGCAGATAATACTAATCATCAAGCTTCATCTCAAACATTCCGAGAAACTATTATTTAAAACTATATGTCTCAACGACATCACATTCTTATCCTGTTTTGTTGTTTTCATCTCAGGACTATCCATTATTCTTGAATCTCTCAACGAGAATCATTCTGTTTATTCTACACTTGACCCCTGCCCCACTTCAGTACTCAATCTCAACATTCTTTCTATTATTCCATTTTCA
This sequence comes from Doryteuthis pealeii, assembly GCA_023376005.1. Taxonomy (NCBI): domain Eukaryota; kingdom Metazoa; phylum Mollusca; class Cephalopoda; order Myopsida; family Loliginidae; genus Doryteuthis; species Doryteuthis pealeii. Next base: position 60,677,889 of record CM042155.1, on the reverse strand, counting down.
TTAAGTACTCATTCATGGCAATATTCTGTTCTTTGTTAATATTTTTATTTCATTCTATTTCTCATTCTATCTTCTTCTCCTTCATTTCACGCTTCTCTTTCAAATTCCCCTCTGTTACGTTTTTTTCAATCGCATCTTCCACATTTTCCGACGTATTCAATTCTTATTTCATCTCTTCTCACTTTCATAACGCCTAATTATTCTCAATTCCATTTCATACACCATTAATTTTATTATTACACAATCGTTCTATTCACCTATTCCGTTATTCTATTTATGCTCTCTCTCCTCGTTTTTCTTTTTTCATTTCTTTGGAGCCATCGATTTTCTGTCGTTTTGTGCTGAGCGGACCGCCGCTTCAGATCTCACAAACTGCCAAAAGAACAGCGGAAGGAAACACTGATCTTTTCTCAAGAATAATATGACAAGATAAAACGCGAAACTAAAAGAAGAGAGGAGAGGTGGGGTGGCGCCTGTTATCTTAAGCAGTATAACTACAAACAAGAGAATCGATGACGAACGTGAAAAAGCAATGCCTGGCTCGCGAGCTCGTTAAATCATTTAGCAGAAAGTAATTGCTTCAAAAATGATGATATATCTCGTTTATTTTTTCCGTAAATTAGCAAACAATGCTGTCCATCGAAAGACCAAAGTTTTTTTCGGTTGTTCAGTATTATATATATATCATAATATATTGTAATACAGGTACAATGATAACCTACTCGAGCTTTCAACTCATGAGGATTCTTCAGGGTTAAACTCCACTGGATTAATTCAATATATGATTAATTGCAGTCCAATATCTGTTAAATCCAGTGGATTTAACCGTGAAGATTCCTTAGGTGAAACTCGATAGTTATCACTTGTACCTGTATTTACAATAAATTTGCTCTTACTAATGTATTGAGCACTTTTTATTGTTATATCGTCGCCTTACCTTTCAGATTTTTTCATCAACTAAACCATTGTGACCATATTCAACCGGTAAGTCACACACACACACACACACACCACACATATATCATTTATATATATATATACATATAATATATATATATATATAATAGATCATATCTGTCTCCACAGGCACGTGTTTCGACGTTTACGTTTCATCAGTGCGGCTCGACGTTTTTAAAAGCAAAACCCGACAGAATTTTCGGTCTGCCAAGTTCTATACCCTTAACGGCCGTTCAGCGACCTATCAGTCCGGGTGAACAATTAATTGATACATACTGACAGATGATATGTTTTTACAATCACACAGAGAACTCATGTCTTAAATAACTGGCGAGTAAATGCTACGCCTAAACGGTTGAAATGTCAAGTAAATGTCTCCCCTGACACTGCTCTGACCCATGGAAAACGCTTCTATCAATGATATTGAGGCACGTCTGCTTAAAAATATAGACCCATAAAGTACTATAGTATATATATATATATAAAAGTTCATCCCAGACACGTGTTTCGAGGGTTTACCTTCTCATAACAGTGTGGCTTAAACACGTTAACAGTACCCCTGGCCGGTTTGAGGACCTGAAACGAAATTTCGTTCGCCAAGTCTCTTACGCATGTGGCAGTAGCGGCTGTCATATAGGGAGATAATTTAATGTGATACATTGTCTAAGCGAAAAATGATATTCTACTTTAGAAAGACTCAACCCAAATTGGGGATATATGTAATGAATAAAGTTTCCACAGGACACGGTTTCACAGGTTACTCATCATCAGTGTGGCTACACCCATATATATATATATTATATATATATATGATAATGAAGGTGCTATATTTTCTCAGTAGACAGTGATCAATATCATTGATAGAGCGTTTAATATTCGATCTAAGGTATCCTGGACATAATGGAATCAACGCTTTTGCTTACTGACCAAATTGATCTGAAAGATCGCATAGGTGTAAAACTGTTATAAGCAGGTCGTTAACTTCCAATGTCCACGCTACCTTACCTCATAAATATATATATATATATATATATAATATACATAATATATAGTATATATATATACACATATATATATATATATATATATATATATATATATATATAGAAAAGTGATGTCGGAAATGTCTAAGATGTTGGCCATTCCATTCGTTTTTCTTGGGCCGTTCATTAATTGGGGACCAGGGGAATTACTAAAGCATTGATCTCAGAAAGGCAAGAATATCAATGGCGTCGTCTCTCTAAGTCCAAAAAGGACAGTAGAAGCACCACCCCCACGGTCTAAATTGTAGCGAGTGGCTATTATCACAAATGCAAACTGGGAGGAGGCGAAGAGAAGGGTGAAAGGAAACCAGAGAAAAAAAAAGAAGAGAGAGAGAGAGAGAGAAGAGAAGAAAGAACGGAGAGAGAGATAGAAGAGGAGAGAAGGGAGAAAGAGAGAAGAGAAAAGAGAAGAGAGAAAAGAGAGAGAGTGAAGATGAGAGAAGAGAGGGGGAGAAAAGAGAGCGAGAAAAGAGAGAAAGGGTGAAGGAGGGTTGGAGGGAGAGAGAGAAAGTGAGAGAGAGAAGACAGAAAGAGTTTAAAGGAGAGAGAGGGAGGAATGACAAGGGTGAGAAAAGAGAAAGATAGAAGAGTGAGAGAGAGAGGAGGGGAGAGGGGTGTGGTGTGAGAGAGAAGGGAGGAGGAGGAGAGGAGTGTGTGCGAGAAAGAGGAAAGAGGGGGAGGGGAGAGCTGAGATAGAAAGAGAAGACGAGAGGAAATTGTAAGGGAAATATATCAACTTAAATTTGGTGGACGGAAATGATTTTACTTATGTTGAAGCTTGAGAATTGCGCGTTCGTTGGGTCCGACGCTGCTGCTGCTGCTGCGATGCTGCTTACAAGCTTAACCCCACACACCGGAAGAGACCAAGCAAGAATATAAGATCTTCACTTGATGATATATGTAAATCAAAATCAATTTATTACTGTATACTCATCTGCAATATATATATTATATATATATATATATATATATATATATTATATTATATATTAATATGCTATTGCTTTGACTTCGGACATCAAGAGAGTGTCATGAACCCTCTCGTTTTTATTGAATGACAAGTGCTGTATAGAGCCGGATCAATATTTGTAAAAAAAAGACCCAACAGGTACTACGGAACTACTGATCAGAGTGGACCTGGGAGTAATGGCACTCCACAGTTTATTATCATATTTACGCTTGACAAAAAACTATTATCTTTGAATTTTTATTAGATGATTTAGTTGGTTTTTGTGTGTCTTTTCTTAATGGTAAATCAGAGGCCATCATCTCTCTCTTCTGTGTNGAAGAGAGATTCAACTCGACTCCTGAACTCTTCATTAACGCCAGCGACTGAAAAATGTCGAGGAGTTCACTTACCTAGGATTTGTCTTAAACAACACAAACTATTTCACAAGTGAAGCGCAACGATTGATTGGCCTGGCTTCAGCAACTTTTGGTAGACTATCTCACAGAGTGTTCATGAACTGAGATCTCACCATCAATATTAAGATCTCTGTATATAAAGTTGTATGCCTAACACAGAAGTGCTGGAACGAGCAAACATAAACAGCATGCCCGTCATCACCTGCGAGAGACGCCTGCGCTGGCTTGGCCATGTCAGGAGGATGAACAAAGGCTGCATCCCCAAAGACCTACTGTATGTTGAACTAGTGGAGGGCACCCGACCGGCAGGAAGACCACGCCTACGCTTCAAAGATGTCTGCAAGAGAGACATGAAGGCATGCCACATTGACATAGACACGTGAGAGACTTGTGCAGAAGACCGTACGACCTGGTGCCTCCTCGTTAAACAAGGAACAAAAAGAAGTGAAGAAGAGAGGAAAAAAGCTGCCACAGAAAAGAGAGCTAAAAGAAAGGAGAAACAGCAGCACCCCCAACACCTACAGAAAGCATCACCTTTTGTTTGCAATCACTGCACCAGAGACTGCCATTCAAGGATCGATCTGTTCAGGCACTCACGTTGCTGTAAGAGAGAGAGAGAGAGAGAGGAGAGAGAGAGAGAGATACCATCGTCTAAATAGACGGAAGGTTGCTATAGTCTTATATGGAAGTGAGTCGTGGGTGTTATATCGCAGACACCGGAAAAAACTGGAGGCATTCCACATCAACTGCCTCCAACGCATACTGGGCGGCATAAAGTGGTGGTACAAAATCGCAACGCCCACTGCAATGGTTGGGTCACACCATCTGCATGCCTGGAGACAAGCTCCCCCGTAAACTATTTTACAGTGAATTCACAGATGACACGCAAAGGACAAAGATCATATTAAGACAACGCTTAAGAAATGTAACATCACACCTTCAAGCGTGGAAGATCTGGCCTCCAACAGACAGGGTTGGCGAGACGCCTGCCGCACAGGAGCTAAACAGCTCAATAATGAGATAAACAGGACTGCAGAGCGGCGATGTCTTCGTCGTCATGAACAACCAAATGTAGATGGGAATTTCCCCTGCAATGTGTGTGACCGTATCTTCAGGTCCAAATGACTAATGAGCCATTATAGGGTCCACAAATGAAATATGGAGTGGCGTCATCGTCATCTGAGGCGGACTTCCAAAAATATATATATATATATATATGGGAGTGAGGGATTTGAATAAATCAGTCAAAATGTGGTTGAGAATAGAGGAAAGTGTGGATATAACAACACAGACAATTGAATTCAATTAATATTTCGCCCCATTGTATGAAGCTTTTTCAAAACTTTATTGACATAAGTGCTTGTACATTTTGCTTTTATAGTGAAAAGGTAAATGAGAGAGAGAGAGAGAGAGAGGGAGAGAGAGAGAGAGAGAGAGAGAGAGAATTTGTTTATACTTGCAGAAACAAAGGATATATCACAGTATGATAATTTAATTATTACAGCATTTGATATTTTTACTTAAGACCTATTGCCAAATAGTTTAATATGTTTAAAGTATAATAATCTCGATTTAACTCTCTCTCTCTCTCTCTCTCTCTCTCTCTCTCTCTCTCTCTCTCTCTCTTTCTTTCTTTCTTTTTTTTTTACTTCTTTTCATTTCCCCCACGCTCACTCCCTCTCTCTCTATCTTTCACCGACTCTTTTTCTTTCTTTCTTTCTTTCTTTCTTATATTTTTTTATCTATAGCATATCTTTTTTTTTCCCTTTCTTTCTTGATAATAAAAATGGAATGTTCCATTATTTAGCTGAGGTGACGACACTCATAAGAATAAGAATTCGGAGGATAAGCAACACCAGATGATCAGATTTACTTTTTTGCATTTCTTCTTGGACGATTTGGACGGTCTCATTTTTAACCAGAGGGTGTTGTGCAATCTTATGAAGGAATCGATCCATCAGGGCGTTAGGATGCACATTCTCCTTCGATTGGTAGTGTTTTCTGTATTTCTGGACTCCCACTTGTTTTGTCCTTAGATCCGAACCGTCGCCGCACCAACCAAAATGATAACGGTCGTACAATTAAGGAATCCGAGTATTAATACCTATTATTATACTAAAGCTGAGTTAATCAACTTTTGCTTCCTAAACGCTTTTTTACTGTTTAGTTTAATGACACGAAAATTATACTAAATTATTCCTTACTTTTAAGATTGAATTATGTTTGAAAAGAATTCTGTTTTAATTGGTTCTAATTAGTCGTAGTTTGCAATTAAGTCAAAAATCGACCAATCTCTTACTTTACTCTTCCCCTCTGTGTATATCTTGACTACCTCCTCTTATATAATGTTAGTTTCTCTGGAGAGGAGGAGAGACAGAGACGGAAGAATTTGAAATGTATTTCTATGTCAAATGTCACAACCAGCAACCCGTAGTTTAAATAAGATCAAGCATTCCCTTTCTTAGAAAGGTTACAAAAAGATTTTAAGGTTTCATCCGTCTGGCCTATTTATTTTGTTTTTAATTTTTATTCACTTTGCTAACTCCCTTTTCCCTAATCTCAATTATCTACCCAGAGCTGAATGGGTGACCCAGTGGATCACGTTTTGTCTAGTATATATATAATCAGAAAAAAGAAATGAAATAAAAGAGATAATTCTTCTAAATCCGTCCTAATCGATTCTTTCTTAAATTTCTCGATTATATAACACTTTGAACCACTGGCACCGTGTTAGATTTCAAGTTGTTTCGAACTCACAGTTCGTGCGTGAAGGGAGACCGATTGGGGCTATGGATACTGTAATGGTGTGGTGTATGTTGTGCTGTAATTTAGAATAACCACTGTTAAAACTGTTTGACGGGGGTGGGGGCATATTCAGTTCTTGTTTCAGACCATTTGCACCAAATGACTTCCGGGGTGGGGGGAGGAAATGATTTGTTCTACCAAGATAATTCACCATTCACCCGCATCTATCTATCTATCTATCTATTGCATGTTCCTATCTCTCTCCCCTCTCTCTCTCTCTCTCTCTCTCTCTCTCTCTCTCTCTCTCTCTCTCTATATATATATATATATATATATATTATATATATATATATATATTATCTAGTCTGTTCCTATCTATCTATCTATTCGGTTTTCCCATATTTCTATTATTTCTGTATGTTCATCTTTAGTCCAGTCTGCTATCTATCTATATCTATCTATCTATCTATCTATCAAACATTCTTTATTATATATCGAATTATTATTATACTCCAGCCTGTCCATGTCTATGTATGGTCATATCTATCTTGGCCAGTCTGCGATCTCTCTATCTCTCTCTCTCTCTCTCTCTCTCTCTTATATATATATATATATATATATATATATATATATATATATATATATATTCAGGCTGTTCCTATCTCTTCTCTCTATGTCTGTCTGTCTATCTATCTATCTATCTATCTGTCTGTCTGTCGCTCAACCTGTTCATACCTATTTTTATTCTATCTGTCTGTCCGTCTGTATGATGTATGTATGTCTCAATCTGTTCATATCTATCTATCTATCTATCTATCTACTTGTCTGTCTGTCTGTCTGTCTGTCTCAATCTATTCCTAACTCTATATCTATCCATCTAATCCAGTCTGTTCCTATTTATCTAAGTGTCTATCTTTTTTACCTTAACATAAAATAGCTGGGTACTTTACTGGGGCGTGCCCAAGTGCATTTATTGTGTCCGTACCCTGATGTCTTATCGAGACTGACCCCGATTAAAAGAAAAGAGAATGTGCATGAATATCTAAATTGCCTAAAATGTACATAATTTGGGGGGGGGGTCTGAATCACGCCCAATCCCCCCCCACATTTAAATTAACACCGGGCAAATATTGCTGGAATGGTAACTTGGAGGTCGACTGCTTTTTTTACAGCCCCCCCCCCCGAGATGCTTCTTTGCATCCGTGAGTACGAGAGGGGGGGGGAGTGAATGTTCACCGCAGTTGTTTATGGGAACATTTAGAGAAGATAAAATGAACATTATATGAAGGTTAGTCCGAACAAATTAAGTATATACACACACACACACACACACACACACACATATATATATATATATATATATAATATATATATATATGCGTGTGTGTGTTTTGTTGTTGTTGTTGTTGTGGAGTCCACATATACTTCTTTGTCGATATATCTAATGCGTCTATTTCTCTCTCTCTCTTCTCTCTCTCTCTCTCTCTTTCTCTTTCTCTCTCTCTCTCTATCTATCTATCTTTCTCTTCTCTCTACATATATAATATAATATATATATATATATTATATATATATATAGGGAAATAATTTTTTGTTGTTTTTTTAGAAACATGGAAGAAATGATAGAAATAAATGAAGAACTGAGTTGGATATTTATGTTCTAGATTCCATTTATTTACCGATATTTTGAGGAATTACATTCCGACAAGAACCAACAGTTTGCCTAATACAAAACTTTGAAGAACAGAAATTCTTGTTTGTAGTCTATTTCTTCTTCTTCTTCTTCTTCTTCTTCTTCTCGCCCTTCTTCTCCTTCTTCTCGCCCTTCTTCTTCTCGCCCTTCTCTTTTTTCTACCTTCTTTTTCTTCTTCTTCTTGCAATTTTCTTATTCCCTCTCACATATTTTTCTTCTTGGATCCTTCCTTACAACCCATCCCTTTTGCAAGGGAAGATATTTCCCCTACAAAATGGTTGAACTCGTTCAACAGAACACATGTAAATATATAAATACGCGTATTTAAGTTACGTAGTCGCATTCATAGTCGTCTTACTCATATTGAGTTGCTAATCAGACTGTTGGAGAACTGCGCGTTGACTCTATTGTTACAAGATGATAACGGTGGTATTCTCTAGGAAAACGAGTATTATTATATAGATATTTCTCTTGGGGGTATGTATTTTTATGCATAGAGCACTGTAAAGATTTTTATTAATTAAATAGTCTTTTAGCGCTAAATTAAATCGACACTCAGTTTTAGTCGGCAGGGAAGGCCGGGTTTAATCCTTCAGGACATTACTTAAATGAACCAATTGATGCAAGAGACTTTTCTTTTCTTTGTTCTACACGTCTACGTAACAAAGGATTTCATAATAAATTACCGAGACATTGTCCTAGTGACCTACCAAACACACTAAACACTAAATGAACTCAAATTGACACTTTCATTGTGTGATTAACTTGTATTTTAGAAAAACCCAAGACGGAGCTAGAGAAAAGCCCAGCCTCGTAGTCTTTTCTTGGTTAAGTACCGTGGATTGTCTGGTTGCATTTTATGGCATGTCAATCCTTATTGGGTTATTTTATGCCGAAGATGTTTTGTTTTATACATTCTTGATAGGTATTTAATTCTTTTTTAACTCAATTTTTTAAAACCATTTTTTGAACTAATTTTTTTTCTATTTAACCCATAGATGGAACCCTAACAGGTACTACCATTTCGGGTTAGAGTGAACCTGAAAGTAATGGTGATGAAGAGGTACTCCCAATGCTCCAGAACTAGAATTTCACCATTAGAAAGATTTTATCGTTATACCCAGGACAGTAAAACCCTCAGCCAGAGCCTTCTAGTATACATATGATAAAAAAAGTATTGGGGCTTGCCATACGGGCAATCGGGTTGGGACAATTATATAGGTGATAGGACTTGATGCGACCAGCCGATTGATTGAAGGAGGCCTCTCCCACCGCCTGTCTAGCTAAGGTAAGGGTCAAAGTGGAGTGTTGCATGTCATGGACTTCTCAGTTACCAGGATTCCATCCTTAAGTATCACCGGTCGCCACCCACAACTAACTGGTGGTCCCATTTGGGGGGGGGGTCTTACCATTCTGAAGAGGTTCAGTCGGTTTATTCTCAAGCCCCAGCCGACAGTGCTGACGATTCTAATGATATTATCTCTTGCGCGCTATTCTGCATTTGTACTATTTTATTATAACATGATCGACTGAAAAAAAAGGCGTCAAATAAAGACGGAAAAAAAGAAAAAAAAAGACAAATCTATTAATAATGGAGATTGTGTGCATTTCTGTCTGTAACCAAAACTACATCACAGCCTACGTCACAATATATATATATATATATATATATATATATATATATATATATATATATTAGATTGGGACTGTTCCTCAGAGATGCCCATGGTTCATTGAAGATTTCGGGTCTTAGTACCAGATCCTCTTGCCGGGTTAACCCGTCCCGTACTGGAACAAGTGATACCTTTCCAATTATGTAGAAGGGGAAACATTCCAGCAGCCAATCATATGCGATGGAAGTTCTTCCCATTATTTGAGGGTATACCAGGTTGTATTTAAAATCCCCCCTACTCCACTTATTATTGCGCCCCTCCCCCCTTTACATTCATTTATATATTTATTTATTTTTATATACAAATCTTTTCTTTAGAAACAAAATAATAATAATAATAATAATGATTTATTTTTTAACTGTTTGTTATCTAACTGTAAAATCGCATTTAACGTGACGTTTTTTTAAATAACAGGTTTTTGTATGATGATTCGTAATCATAAGAGACAGAAAACATATTCATAGGTCAATAAAAAACGTAAGCAAATTATTTTCTTTTGTTTTGATGAAGAAAATAATTGTTGAATCACTTAATGTCTGTCAACGTCAAAAGATTTTCTTTTCTTTTCCTAAAAAGATTTAACGACCATTAACCAAAAGTTGTTATTGTAGAGTAGTACGCCGGACATGTATTGGAGGGGGACGCCATTGGACACTCACCGGCAAATCATAAAAATAAGTGCCTATGGGTGAGTTTAACTCGCGTTGACATTTATAGACAAATAAAATCTCCATTTTATTCGCCATTTGTCTATTTCGTTTAAAAATCTTTAAAATATTAAATAATCGGACGGAAATCTATCTATACATAAAGGATAGTTTTTGCGTATGTATGTATGTATGTATGTATGTAATCGACCTGGCTGGAGAGCCAACATCTACCTGTCTCGGCATTAAATGGCCCATTGAGGTTGATATGCCGTAAAACAAAACAAACCAAACCATCTACCTGACTGTGGAAGAATTTGAATCCAACCGAATAAAACACCAAAAATTGAAGTTATTAGAAAGGGTAATTTTCAGCCCAGCAACATTCAAAGTGGAGAAGTTCCAACATGTAGTTTATATGGAAGAGTATGTCTCTCCAGGGCTGGCCTGGTGAGTCATCTGAGAAAACACAAGGACACAGTGTCAAATGCTACTGGCACCAACTATGATTTTAAAAAAAAACAGGAAATGGTCTTACTCGAACACGAGTTGACAGCCAAAACAATGTATGTATGTGTGTATGTATGTACACTTTATATGGTGAGCTCCTTTTTTGGCAAAAGACCACAACGCAAGCCAAAAAAAACGGTTTCGTGATAGTGTGAAGGAGTGTCTAGTATACTTTGGTATTCTCGTCGATAATTGGGAGTCTCTGACATCTGATCGTGGGCAATGGAGGGATGCGATACACAGGGGTGCACCACTGTTTGAAGCTGCGAGGGTTGACCGGGCAAAACCTAGGAGAGCGTGCCGAAAATTTGAAACTCTGCCGGCCAATTCTGCTGATGTGTGGATCTGTGAGGCAGGCTTGGATAATCACATGAGAACGACCCGACTGCAATTGTTGGCTCTACCATGCCACACTCTGATTCCCAGCATGATCAACAACATGAGGACTTTTTATGTTTCATCTGTACAAAAGTGTGCCGAACAGCTGATGGTCTCAAGCTTTATATGAGAGTTCACAGTGATGCGTATACAACGCCTGTCGACTCAATCGACCGATCGTTATGTGTGCCAGATATGTTCTAAGTTATGCAAGACTTTGGCAGGATTGAAAAGTCATGAATGAGATCACAATCGGACAATGAGTGGCAGTTGCCTGAGAAGACGTTGCGATCAATATAATATGTCCGAAGGAAACTACAATAATAAAGAAGTTAATTTAAAAGTAAATATATATACACATTAAATATCACCGGATCTTGCTTTTTGGCAAAAATAAGGAAGATTTGATCTCTCTCCTCTCTCTCTCTCTCTCTCTCTCTCTCTCTCTCTCTCTCTCTCTCTCTCTCTCTCTCTCTCTCGTGTCGGTTTTCTGTAATATAAACTCTATTTCAATACCCCCTTTTTCTTTCTTTCTTTCTTTCACGTGGGCTTTCTGTAATGTACGCTCTATTTCTATACCCCTCTTTCTTTCTTTGTTTGTTTTTATACCCCCTATATCTCTCTCTCTCTCTCTCTCTCTCTCTCTCTCTCTCTCTCTCTCTCTCTCTCTCTAACCTTCACACTCCCCCATCAAACTATTCGCCCTGGTGCCAATTTACGCTTCTTTGAATTTAACTGCAAACTGAGATTCTTCATGTTCGCTTCCTGCCAAAATAGAACCTCAGAGCCCCCTGTCTTCCAAAAATGGCGAATTATCTTCTCTTTCTCATAAAAACATGAACTTGCACATGCATAACGCATAATAATGAGATATTCGTAGGATCTAGTCAATTTAGTCACATGATTTCAATACCGGTGCCCACAATTAGAATCGAACTCGTTAACACTTGGTTCGCAAAGCTTCCATCGTAATCAACCCCGACACATCGTAACGGACGAACGCCATTCATATTTCGTTAAACAAATTGTTCAGCGATCATTGACATTACAAATGCATCATTGAAACATGTGTGGTATTTGGAGAAAGAACTAAGATGTGCCATATAACCACGTGATCGGTGCTTACCTACAGACCTACACACCTAACTGTGAATGGTGCGTCTGTGGGAGGACAGAGGTACTGCACAATGCACATCACAGATAGGTCTCAGCTAGTGTCGTCGTCTTTTCCTTTTGGAGACAGAATTGCATCAGCATGTCAGCAAACTGCATTCCCATATTGTGAAGAAATGCCCAAAGAGGCTAATTGTATTATATGGGGTAAAGCTGGGGGCGCTTTGGGGCGGGGGAGGGGGTAACGATGCATCCATTTTGAAACCATGGGTATTCATCTGATCAAAACTTTCTTGTCACCACAACTGATGATTTCATATCAGCGTGTGTATGAATTATGTATATATATATATATATATATATATATATATATATATATATATATGCGTTGTGTGTGTGTGTATGTATGTGTGTGTGTGTGTGTGGCGCATGTGTGTGCCTGTGATTGTAACGATATTCAAATATATATATGTATAATGACACCACAATATATATATATATATATATATATATATAATATATACTGTGCGCTTCCAACGATGTACTCATTAAGCTACTACTTATACATTAGCAAATATATACACACACACCACACACACATATATATATATATTATATAATATATATATATATATATCATTACAATCCGTACACGCACACAAATACACACACCTATATATACTTATATATAAAGATAAATCTAATGAGTCAGACGAACCTACTAAAAGTTTCGCTTAATGCTCTTCAGGCAAAGATCATATATATGTATTCTGAAAATAATTATATCTATTATATGACGATCAAATACATACATATATATATATATATATATATATATTATATATATGTGTGTGTGTGTGTGTGTGTGTGTGTGTCATTATACATATATAATTATATATCCATATAATTAGATATATATGATCATATATATATAACTATAAATACATATGATTATAATATATATATATATATATATATATATATATATGTAGATGAAAATAGCGTGGTCTATATAGTTAACTAATTTAAATTATTAAAAGGAAGTGTTAAAAAATGTAATGCACTTACAATTAAAGGCAGTTTGACATGAAACAAGAGAAAATGTTTTTCTGTTTCCAGAATCTCATATTATGGAGTTGCGTTGTCTAATGGTTAGAGTGTTAGGAAATGGACTCGTCGACCCGAGTGTAATTCCTGGACGAGACTGTTTGCATTTCACATAGTGCTAATATCCTTGGGAATGATATGCATCTAATTCTTCCTACAGTTATAGGTAAATAGCAAGGCAGACTGGGCTCTTTAACCATGGCTAGGTAACCAGTTTAGAAGAAGGATAAACTCTGAATTCAAACCTGTTAAACCCCGCTTAAGAAATTGACCTTGTGTCACATCCTGCTCGTGCGGAGGTGTTGATAAACACACACACACACACACACACAACACACATATATATATATATATATATATATATATATAATATATATATAAATATTAGTTACTAGCAAATATATGCACCCTCCGGGTGCAAGTATTTAAGTTTTAATGTAATAAAATATTGTATTAAATTAGAAAGGCTAATGAAACTAAATAAGAATATAGATAAAAAGATTTGAAAACAGAGGGAGTATAATAAAAGATTTTAAACAGAGGGAGTATAATAAAAATAGAACAACTGAAACTTACTCTTCCATCACTCTCGTCTTTCATTTGTATTTTTTCTAATTTAAGTATTTAGTTATAAGAGGAAGTAAAGAATAAAATGACAGTTATTTTATCTTGTTAATGGATTTCATTTAAGATTCATTGAAGAGATTTTTGCTTATATTCATTAAAATAAAACCAAACAATTAGAAATCAATAATACTAAGCATATATTTATTAAAATCAATTTTTTTAGATCAATATGCAAATTAGCCTTCCCATTCATACTGTAAACTGCTATTTTGTTGTATATATAAATACAATTGCATGTTATTAGTATGTATATATGGTCAACAGTGTAAGTAATGAAAACAATTTTATTAATAATTGAGGTTTGAATAAAAATAAAATCATGGAGAATATGATGTCAATAACTAAGGGAATTGTGACTTGAGTAGTGATTTAGTTTCGGTTACAGACAGAAAAACACACAATCTCCATTATAATAAGATTTATAATAGTTAAATATAATTAAATATATAGGCCTTGTTTTTTTAAATCAAATTTATATGAGACGCA
>CM042155.1:60623545-60658545 GCA_023376005.1 Doryteuthis pealeii | reverse complement strand
TTGAATCAAGATTATTATACTTTTTACATATTGAACTATGAAGCAATAGCTCTTAAGTAAACATATCAAACGTAGTAATAATTAAATTATCATACTGTGGTATACCCACAGGTCCTGATAGTCTTATTTTAATGGAAATGTTGTAACTATCTGTCTGTAACCTATGCTACGTCACCACTGACGTCACAATTTCCTTAGTTATTTAAGTTATATTCTCAATAATTATGAAATAGTCATTATTTAATCTTAATTAGCATCTACCCATATTATTAATGCATTTAAAATCCTGAAATATGTATTATATATCTCTAAGACATAAAGATTTACGAAGTATATGGTGGGAATAATTTGCATAACAATTTTAACAAAACTGGGCTTAATAAATAATTCTTTGCTGTTACTGATTTCTGATACTATCATGTTATTCTCATACGTATTAAAAGCAATCCTATATATAATTTGATATAGAAATTAATTAAAATAATGGTAATCCTTAACTTGTTCCTCGTAAATTCCTACCATAAAATAAACTGAACCTTCATTTTATGTCCGTGTTTTTGCAATAAATGTTTTATTTTTCTTGCACCCGTTATTTTACAATACTGAATATATTTTCTTTATTTAAAAACATTTATTGCAAACAAAACCGGGTTTAATAAATAATTATTTTGTGTTATTGATCTCTAATATTATTGTTTTATTATTTAACATATTAAAATTAATCCTATGAATGATTTTATATAGAAAAAAAATTAAAAAATAATTAAAATCTTTTTATATGCGTTCTTATTTAATTTCATTAGTCTTTCTGATATAATATATTTCATTACATTAAAACTTGTACCCGGCCCTTCAAGGGCTGGTTTAGCTCAGTCGGTAGAGTGTTCGGCTAGTAAACAACAAGGTTCCAAGTTCGATACCGGCCCTTGCCAACTCAGCGTATGAGTAGCACAGTGATATGTGCGGTAAAGTAAAGAGCTGATGGTAGGTGTGGCGCTTCACCTCGTACGCTAAAATAGTCTCCTCGGTCTAGCGCTAGTGAAAAGGGGATCGACTCCCTCTCTGGTTGGCTGATACCGACTTTAGGCCACTAGAATAAAACTTAAATACTTACGCCCGGAGGGTGCATATTCTTGCTAGTTCTTTTTTTTTCCGCCAAATGTTTTCTCTTTCATTTTTTTTTTTTTCCTCTTTGCATTCCTTCTTGCTATCAATGACGTTCGTTCGTCTGTAGTTAAAGTTTTGAAATTGAAAATGTTCGGTGGACGACCTATTTCGTTAAGACCTTCAGGTAAAACATCAGCGTCTTTCCGCTCCTTTTCTTTCTTTCTTCCTCTTCTTCTTCTTCTTCTTTAAATTCATCGGCCTTGAAACTGGAATAATGTCGGTGTTGGGTATGGCGGGGAAAGTGCTTGCATCTGAAGTGAGACTAAGAGGGAGTGGGAAAGGTTTCGAGTTGGAGGAGAGGCAGGCTAGGCTGGCTTTTTAAAAAATTGATGAACTATTGCTGCTTACCGGCTGCCAGTAATTTTACACTTAGAGAGAGAGAGAGAGAGAGAGAGAGAGAGAGAGAGAGAGAGAGAGAGAGAGAGAGAGAGAGAGAGAGACGCACAGACAGACAGAGTGAGCGAAAATGAGGAGACCTTTCTTTTAAAGAGAGAGCAAGGATAAAATAGAGAAGACGAGGTTATCACAGACTTAGACAGTAAGTGACGGTATCACAGTTATATAAGAAAAGGAGTGCGAGAGAAAGAGAGAGAGAGAGAGGGGGAGATTGAGAGAGAGAAAGAGATTGAGAGAGAGGGAAAGAAAAGTTTGTTTGGTTGTTTGTTTATTGATTTTAACGGCATATCAACCTGTCTGGGGTTATATCATGCCTAACGGTTAGGAAATAATACGTATCGTGTATTTATATTTATACTTTTTAGTAATTGGTTTTAACAATGTGTTAGCATTATTGGGGATTATGTTGTATGGCATTTATTTGTTTCATGTCTATATTCTATGGTATAATTTTTTCTTCAAAAAAGAGAGAATATCCTCCATATTGAATTTTCAAACAGATCTTTCATATTGTTTGCTTTAAAATAACGGTTTCTGATGTGAGCAAAAAACCTGCATTCCATGAATAAGTGTTTAACTGTGAAAGAAAAGGTATTACATTTAATAAACATAGAAATATAAAGTGTAAAAGAGAGGATATCATGCTACCAATGTGATAGAGAGAGACAGACAGAGACAGCGAGACAGATAGATAGATAGATAGATAGATAGAGAGGGGGGAGAGAGAGAAAGAGAGAGAGGGGGTATTAGTAAAGGTATAAATAGAAAATAGAGAGAGGGGGTATAGCAGGAATTAATTAAAATTGATTGGTTGGTTGGATTTTACGGCATGTAAATCCTTTGGGTTATTTTATGCCGAAAATGTTTTGTTTTGTTCATTCTTGGGTATTCAATTTGTTTAAGAAATTCATTTTAACAGGTACTACCACTCCAAGTCAAAGTTAATGAGGAGTAATGACAAAAAAGGGGGTACTCCCCATTTACTCAATTAACCTGACATTATATTGTACTTTTATTAATATTTACCGTAATGCATACTTAATACATTTTCTCTCTCCCCCCCTCTCTCTCTCTCTCTATTCATTCTCCTTACATCTCTCCATTTGTATTCTCTTTCTCTCTTTCTCTCTCTCTTTCTTCCTCTCTCTCTCTCTTTCCCTCTCTTTCTTCTCCTTACATCTTTACCTTTTTATTCTCTTCACATCTCTCTCTCTCTCTCTCTCTCTCTCTCTCTCTCTCTCTAAATATATATATATATATATGGGAGAAATGAGAGGAAATTAATCCGACAGTATGTGGAGAAAGGTAGACAAACACGGGATGTTGGACAAAATGTTACCCAAAATAAACATTCATTTTGTACAACATCCTATGTTTGTCTAGCTTTCTCCACACACACACACACACACACACACACATATATATATGTGTGTGTATATATATATATATTGTCCTGGGTTAGTGAGCATCATAGAGAGGATTACCTAGGCCTACGGGAGGTCTCAAACTTCACCTACGATGTATAAGACGCAGGGCAATTTTTTGAGCCAAAATTTTGGAACAAACGCGTGTCCTGTATGCCGTCAAATACGGTATTTATAAAATATATTGAAGTGGGCAGTAAAAACAATGTTGAATATACAAAAACAAAAGTGAGAGATTTAGTCAATAGTCGATGAAAAGTTCTTGAAAGAGGCACTTTCACATTTGAACATATACAGGGTTTTTACTAGAACAATTACAGCCCCCCAACCCCCACCATAAAAGAATTAGAAATCAAAGAAAGTGTTCAATGTGTTTACATTCTTCAGATTTAGATATATCAAATCAATCCCCCCCGCCACTGACCCCTGAAATGTTTTAAATTTATTTTGATTTTAAAAATCTAAATTGATTTGTCAATTAAAAAGCAGGGGTGGCATTGTAAAATATCTACATTGATTTGCCAATAAAAAAGTGAGGAACACGACTCTGAAAATATCAGGTACCACCAATTGTGACGTCATAGACATATTTTACAAAATCAATTCACCACCCGATTGTAATAGATTATCAAAAATCAGGGAATTATCCGATTTTTAATAAAATTTTCTGCGTTGATTTCTCAATAAATGAATTTTGTAATGCATCAGTTATTTTATTTCAAAACTTTCTGTAAAAAAAAACAACATTTTTATTTATTTATTCATTAATTTATTTGCTTATTTTGCTTTTCCCTTTATTCCACCCTGTCGGCTGGTGCATCAGAATGCACTGACTGCACCTCTGCAGAGGGGTAAGACTCCCCCAATGGGGCCACCTGTTGGCCGTCGGTGGCAACTCATGATGCTTAAGGATAGAACCCAAGTGGATGAGCAGTCCATGACTTGCAATACTCCACTTTGGTCCTTTCTTGGGTTAGACGGGTGGTTGGAGAGGCCCCTTCCGATCAATCGGCTGGTCACGTCAAGCCCTAGCACCTATATGATTTTCCCAACCCTAGTGCCCTTATGACAAGCCCCAACCCCTTTTTATCATATGGGTGCTAGAAGGCGGTGGCTGAGGATCTACATGTCCTGGGAATGACGTTAAACTCTATCTGATGGTGAGGTTCCAGTTCTGGAGCTTTGGGGAATGTCGAGCACCCCTTCATCACCATTGCTCCCTGGTCCACTCTGACCCGGAGTGGTAGTACCTGTTAGGGTCCCATTTATGGGTTAAATATAAAAATATGAGTTTATAAACAAAATTTGATCATCCATTAAGAATGAATTTATTTCACAACTTTGTCGGCATTAAATGACCCACTGAGATTGATATGCCGTAAAACCAACCAATCCAAACCAAATTTTCTGTGTATTAATTTTTTCCCTTCGTTCCTCTTTTTTTTTCTTTTCTTCTTCTTTTTTGTTGTTGTTGTTGTCAGTTTTTCTACGTGTTTGTGATTTTCTTTTGTCATTTCTTCCCTTGTCGATAAGATTTCTGCTATTTTTAACCAACATTCTATTTTCGGAAATTCCTTCTTTTATTTCTTTTGGATCAAATTCTTCAAAATATTCTTCGAAAACTTTTTGAAACTTTTTTGTACTTTAGCATTTTCAATTCTGACTTCACTTTCAATCGCCATCTTGAATTTTCTTTTTCGCAACTTGAATTCTTTCTTATAATGACCTTGATTTTTTACCGAAAAAAAGAAATCAAAAGTGGGGGGGAGGTGAGAAGAAAAGAAGGAAGGAGGAATACAAGTAATCAAGATATTATGTTCATCTTTTCTTTCTTTTTTCTTTCTTTCTTCCTTTCTTCCATTTTCTTTTCTTTTTCCCTTTCTTTCTTCGTTATTTCTTTTAATTTTTCTTTTTTCTTCTCATAGTTATTTGTTTTCTTCAATTACTTTCTTCATTTCTTTCATTATTTTTTTCAATCTGGGTTGTTCTCGGTCTCTTTCTCTATATTTTTCTTTTTTGGTTTCTCACTGTCTCTGTCTGTCTGTCTGTCTATCTGTCTTTCTGTCTGTCTGTCTATCTTTCTGTCTGTCTGTCTGTCTGTCTGTCTCTCTCTCTCTCTCTCTCTCTCTCTCTCTCTCTGTTCCTTTGATCTCCCCTTTATTCTATTCACATCTCTCTCTTTTTATTCTCTTTACGTCTGTCTCCCTGTTTGTCTGTCTGTCTGTCTCCTCTTCCTCCCCTCTCCTTTCATCTCCTTTGACCTCTCCCTTTTTATTCTCTTCACATCTGTCTCTGTCTCTGTCTGATTGTCAGTCTGTCTGTCTGTCTCCCCCTGCCCCCTCTCATCTCTCTCCCTCTCCCTCCTCTCTCTCTCTCTCTCTCCTTTTGCTTCCTTCTTTTTCTTATTCATATTTTTTTAACCTCCTTCTTTCTCTTTTCGTTACATTATTTCTTCCATTATTTTCTAATCCTTCTTTTTCTTTTTCTTTTTCTTTCCACTCTTTCCTTCCAGCTTCTACCTCCTTCTACTTCCATCTCCACTTCCACTTCCATCTTTTACTTCCATCTTTCACTTCCATCTTTTATTTACATCTTTTACTTCCATCTTATACTTCCATCTTTTACTTCCATCTTTTACTTCCATCTTTCACTTCCATCTTTTATTTCTATCTTTTACTTCCATCTTATACTTCCATCTTTTACTTCCATCTTTTATTTAATCTTT
The DNA here is from genome assembly GCA_023376005.1 of Doryteuthis pealeii. Taxonomy (NCBI): domain Eukaryota; kingdom Metazoa; phylum Mollusca; class Cephalopoda; order Myopsida; family Loliginidae; genus Doryteuthis; species Doryteuthis pealeii. The sequence continues at coordinate 60,652,833 of CM042155.1, read as the reverse complement.
CACTTCTATCTTTTACTTCCATCTATCTTCACTTCTATCTTACTCCATCTTTACTTATAATCTTACATCTTCACTTCTATCTTTTTATACTTCCATCTTTACTTCCATCTTTTATTTACATCTTTCACTTCTATCTTTTACATCCATCTTAATACTTCCATCTTTACTTCCATCTTTTATTTACATCTTTCACTTCTATCTTTACATCCATCTTATACTTCCATCTTTTACTTCCATCTTTTATTTACATCTTTCACTTCTATCTTTTACTTCCATCTTATACTTCCATCTTTTACTTCCATCTTTTTATTTACATCTTTCACTTCTATCTTTTACTTCCATCTTTTATTTATATCTTTCACTTCTATCTTTTACATCCATCTTATACTTCCATCTTTTACTTCCATCTTTTATTTACATCTTTCACTTCTATCTTTACATCCATCTTATACTTCCATCTTTTACTTCCATCTTTTATTTACATCTTTCACTTCTATCTTTTACATCCATCTTATACTTCCATCTTTTACTTCCATCTTTTATTTACATCTTTCACTTCTATCTTTTACATCCATCTTATCATATCTTTTACTTCCATCTTTATTTACATCTTTCACTTCTATCTTTTACATCCTTATACTTCCATCTTTTACTTCCATCTTTTATTTACATCTTTACTTCTATCTTTTACATCCATCTTATACATCCATCTTTTACTTCCATCTTTTATTTACATCTTTTCACTTCTATCTTTTACATCCATCTTTTACTTCCCATCTTTTACTTCATCTTTATTTACATCTTTTACTTCCATCTTTTACTTCCATCTTTTACTTCCATCTTTTATTTACATTTTTCACTTCTATCTTTTACTTCCATCTTATACTTCCATCTTTTACTTCCATCTTTTATTTACATCTTTCACTTCTATCTTTTACTTCCATCTTATACTTCCATCTTTTATTTACATCTTTCACTTCTATCTTTTTACTTCCATCTTTTACTTCCATCTTTTATTTACATCTTTCACTTCTATCTTTTACTTCCATCTTAATCTTCTATCATCTCACTTCTATCTTTTACTTCATCTTCATCCTTCTATCTTCCATCTTTTACTTCCATCTTTTATTTACATCTTTCACTTCTATCTTTACATCCTATCTTTTACTTCCATCTTTTACTTCCATCTTTTATTTACATCTTTTATCTTCACTTCTACTTTTACTCCATCTTTTTACTTCCATCTTTTATTTACATCTTTTATTTACATCTTTCACTTCCATCTTTTACATCCATCTTTTACTTCCATCTTTTATTTACATCTTTCACTTCTATCTTTTACATCCATCTTATACTTCCATCTTTTACTTCCATCTTTTATTTTCATCTTTTACTTCCATCTTTATCTTTACTTCCATTTTATTTACATTTTTCACTTCTATCTTTTACTTCCATCTTATACTTCATCTTTTACTTCCATCTTTTATTTACATCTTTCACTTCTATCTTTTACTTCCATCTTATACTTCCATCTTTTATTTACATCTTTCACTTCTATCTTTTTACTTCCATCTTTTACTTCATCTTTTATTTACATCTTTCACTTCTATCTTTTACTTCCATCTTATACTTCCATCTTTTATTTACATCTTTCACTTCTATCTTTTACTTTCTTTTTACTTCCATCTTTTATTTACATCTTTCACTTCTATCTTTACTTCCATCTTTTACTTCCATCTTTTATTTACATCTTTCACTTCTATCTTTTACTCCATCTTTACTTCCATCTTTTCTTCCATCTTTTATTTTCATCTTTCACTTCCTTTACTTCCATTTTTACTTCCATCTTTTATTTACATCTTTCACTTCTATCTTTTACTTCCATCCTTATCTTTACTTCCATCTTTTATTTACATCTTTCACTTCTATCTTTTACTTCCATCTTATACTTCCATCTTTTACTTCCATCTTTTATTTACATCTTTCACTTCTATCTTTTATTCATCTTTTACTTCCATCTTTTACTTCCATCTTTTATTTACATCTTTCACTTCTATCTTTTACTTCCATCTTTTACTTCCATTTTTTACTTCCATCTTTATTTACATCTTTCACTTCTATCTTTTACTTCATCTTATACTTCCATCTTTACTTCCATCTTTTATTTACATCTTTCACTTCTATCTTTTACTTTCATTTATACTTCCATCTTTTATTTACATTTTCACTTCTTCTTTTACTTCCATCTTATACTTCCATCTTTTACCATCTTTATTTACATCTTCACTTCTATCTTTTACTTTTTACTTCCATCTTTTATTTACATCTTTCACTTCTATCTTTTACTTCCATCTTTTACTTCCATCTTATTTACATCTTTCACTTACTTCCATCTTTACTTCCATCTTTATTTACATCTTTCACTTCTATCTTATACTACCAGCACGTGGTGTAATGGTTAAAGTCATGGGAAAAGGACTCGTCGCTCCGAGTTCAAATCCTGGACGGAGTAATTGCATTTCACTTAGCGCTAATACCCTTGGGAAAGGTATGAATCCTACTCTCCCTCCAGCTATGGGCAAATAGTAGGGCAGACTGGGCTCTTTAACCTTGGTTAGGCAACCAGTCTAGGAGAAGGAAAACTCTGAATTCAAACCTGTTAAACTCCGCTTAAGAAATTGACCTTGTGTCGCATCCTGCTCGTGCGGAGGGGTTGGTAAATATATACTACCATACTTCCATCTTTTACTTCCATCTTATACTTTCACCTTTTACTTCCATCTTTTACTTCCATCTTTTATTTACATCTTTTACTTACATCTTATACTTTCACCTTTTACTGCCATCTTTTAATTTCATCTTTTAATTCCATCTTTTACTTCCATCTTTTACTTCCATCTTCTACTTCCATCTTCTACTTTCATTTTCTACATCCATCTTTACTTCTCCCCTGTACTTCCAACATTTACTTCCATCTGTTAATCACAGACACCGAAGAGACAGGTGTCAGATGAACAATCTGCTATTTGCTGTCCTCCTTCCATCACGTTGATCCACGTGTTCCGGCAACTGCGAAGAGAGACACTTCAAATCGACAGGCGGAATCAAGTAACAACCTTCCGCTCCAACAGACGTTAACTCAACACTATCAGCAGCAGCAGCAGCACCACCACCACCACCACTAAGGAAAGTAGCAGCAGCAGCAGCTCTCACCAACTATAATAAGGTACCAGCAGCAAAGGTAGCAGAGACATCCTCTAATATCTCTCCTCCTCCTCCTCCTCCTCCTCCTCCTCGCTACTTTAATGACAATGTACATGTTTTCCGGTGAATACGAAGGTCTCTTTTACAGACAGAAACTTCAGCTCCTCTCAGAAAACTGGCCTTTCAAAATCGAACTTTGAAAAAAAGAAAAGAAAAAAGAAATTGAAATAAAAGAAAAGAAAACGTGAAATATTTCCGTAATTTGAACTCCTCTCTCTCTCTCTCTCTCTCTCTCTCTCTCTCTCTCTCTCTCTCTCTCTCTCTCTCTCTCTCTCTCTCTCTCTCTCTTAAGAAATAAAACAATATGTAAAAAGGAAAAAGAGAGAATATTTTTCGACTTTTTCCAACAAATCAATTTTAAGAAAAGGAAAAAAACCCAGAAAAAATGAATTAGGTACGATTCTTTTCGTTATATGTCTTTCTAAAATCGGAGTGAAACACAAAGGGGAGAAAGTGTGTGTGGGAAAGAGAGAGAGGGGTAGTGTGAGAGAGAGAGAGAGAGAGAGGAGTGTGTGTGTGCGAAAGAGAGGGGGTGAGAGAGAGAGAGAGAGGAAGTGAGAGAAAGAGAAAGTGAAAGAGAAAGGAAGTGAGAGAGAGAGAAAGAGAGAGGGGTGAGAGAGAGGAAAGAGAGAGAGGTGTGTGCGTGCAAAAGAGAGAGGGGGATGAGAGAGAGAGAAAGAGAGAGAGAGGAAGTGAAAGAGAGATGAAGTGAGAGAGAGAGGTGTGTGTGTGCGAAAGAGAGAGGGGTGAGAGAGAGAGGAAGTGAGAGAGAGAGAGGGGAAGTGAAGGAGAGAGGAAGAGAGAGAAGAAGTTTGTGCGTGTGAAAGAGAGAGAGAGAGAGAGAGAGAGAGAGAGAGAGAGAGAGAGAGAGAGAGAGAAAACACACACCCAACTATCTGTAGTACATAGTTATTCACTAAGCTTAGCTTAGATGTGGCACAAGGCCAGACTTATGGGGCATCCAGTAAGAATCGAACTCACTAACAATGGTCTGGGAATTAAACTTGCTAACCGCGTGAGGTGCCCCATCTGATGGCTGTTATTTAAGTGTGTGTGTATGTGTGTGTGTGTGTGTGTGTGTGTGTGTGTGTGTGCCTTTTTCTTGAGAAGTGGGGGGGCACCTTTTTAAATCACCAAAAGATCAGGATTGATCCTGGTTTAAGTCTTTACTTGGACACACAGACAAATAATGAGGATGCGACTAACAAGCCTCGTTTTCGTTTTCGTTATTGATTCTTAACTGGATTTGATCGTGCCAAAGTCTGTCAACCAGTGGCTCTCAAATTGAAATCTAGTTTAAAGCAAAAGACTGGGGGGGGGTCACTCAAAGAGGGACGGGGGGGAGACACAGGCACACACTGGGTTGGACGACAAAGAACAGAAGAAAGAGACGAACATTTTTTTATTTTACTGACCCCTGACAATACCTGCGCCGAAGACTTCTATTTATTATGGTCATTAAAAAACAACCCTAATAAATTGGAAACTATCCCTTTCGGACATATTTCTGGTCATCTTCAAGATCGCAAGGAAACAAGAATGTTTATTCTAGCTGGACCTGTGGATATACAACGGTATGGTGATTTAATTATTACAACGTTTCATATGATGATTTAAGAGCTATTGTAAAATAATTCAGTTGCAGTTAAAAAAAAATTAAATGACACTACGCCATCGTCTTCAGTAGACGGAAGGATGCCAACGCATTGTAAAATAATTCAATATGTATAAAGTATAATAAACTTCATTTAATTCTCTCTCTCTCTCTCTCTCTCTCTCTCTCTCTCTCTCTCTCTCTCTCTCTCTCTCTCTCTCTCTTTCTCACACTCTCTCTTTCTCTCACACTCTCTCTCTCACCTCTCTCTCTCGCTCTCTCTCTCTCACACACACACACACTCTTAATTTTTCTTTATCTCCTTTTTCATTTTCACTAAATTCTATTGAAACAGATTAGCGTTATCATTGCCGCGCGCTCACCCCTCTCAATATATTTCTCCTATTCTCTTTCTTTCTTGCTTTCTTATTATATTTTTCTGTGTAGCATGTTCTTTTTATTCCCTTTCTTTCTTTATAATAAAAACGGAACAGTCATTATTTAGCTGAGGGGACGATGCTTATCAGACATAAGAATTCGGCGGATAAGCAACACCTGTTAATCAGAATTTACCTTTTCAGCTATTTCATCTTAGACGATTTCGACTGTCTCATTTTTAACCAGAGGGTGTTGCAAGATGATAACAGTCGTACTTTTAATGAACACAAGTATTAATATAATAATAATAATAATAATAATAATAATAATAATAATATGCGAATGTAGCAAACTAGCACAACGGGAGTACAAAACCAGACACGACTGGGTTGGGAAGGTGATCCACTGGGAATTATGCAAAAGATTTAATTTTGACCATACAACAAAATTGTATTGTATAAACCAGAATCTGTTCTTGAGAACGAAACACATAAAATTCTCTGGGACTTTGAAATAAAAACGGATCACCTTATCCCAGCAAGAAGCCAGACCTAGTGTTGATAAACAAAAAAGAAAGAACTTGTCAACTGGTGGATTTTGCAGTTCCAGCAGATCACAGGGTAAAGTTAAAGGAAAATGAAAAAATGGACAAATATCTGGAACTTGCCAGAGAACTGAAAAAGTTATAGAATATGAAAGTGAAAGTGATGCCAATTGTAGTTGGTGCACTTGGAACAGTCCCAAAAGGATTGGAAAAGGGTTTGGAAAGTTTGGAAATCAGAGGAAGGTTGAAACCATTCAGAACACTGCACTGCTGCAATCTGCTAGAATACTCAGAAGAGTCCTGGAGACCTGCGGAGACTTGCTGTCACTCAGACTCCAGTGAAAGACCATCAGCTAACACTGATGTGAAAACTCAAAAGGAGTAAACAATAATAATAATAATAATAATAATAATAATAATAATAATAATAATAATAATGGAATTTGGCCTTTTCTTCCCTTTCTATTAACGGAATGGTCCATTATTTAGCTGAGGTGACGATACTCATAAGAAATAAGAATTCGGCGGATAAGCAAAACCAGATAATCAGGATTTACATTTTCTAATTTCATCTTAGACGATTTGGAGGGTGTCATTTTGACGGTTTCAGTTTTAACCAGAAGGTGTTGCCAGATGATAACAGTCGTACGAACACGAGTATTCAAATATAGACAGCGTTTTAATGTTGGTTCGTTCATTAGAATGACGTCATCATAAGGTATAAAAAAGGTCAACGCAGGTCAACTTTTTATTACCTTTATGTTGTCAAGGTAACGTCTGACACCTAGGTCAATAAGAAAGACAAAGAACTAATTAAAAAGAAGTAAAGAATTTTTATGGTTAAATTTATAAGTTAAGTTTTATCATTCTAAATTCCGAGGTGAAGAAAAAGGCGGTTTAAAAAAAACGGACGACTGGGAGAAGCTAGTTTCTAATAAACCCGGCTGGGGGCGCCACCATCTACAGGTGTGTGAAAGAATTTGAGTCCAACCGAATTAAACACCAACAATTGAAGTGAGCTATTAGAAAGGGTAATTTTCAGTCCAGCAACATTAAAAGTGAAGAAGTTCCAACATGTAGTTTATGTGGAAGAGTATGTCTCTCCAGGGCTGGCCTGGTGAGTATCTGAGAAGACACAAGGATACATAAGGAAACACAAGAAAACACTAGACAGTAGCAATAATTTCGTCTGCTAGGAGTTTTAAAAGCGAATTAAGAATAATTAAATCTATTATTTAAGGTCAAACTTTGTCTAAATCGATAAGTAGTAACGTACTGACCATCATTAAAAAAGAAAAATATCATTACATATGCTGTTTATTTTTAAAAGATTTAAAACCATTTGTTTTGGTCAATTTCGACGCGATCCGCCATTTAGTCTCGTTTTCGATGATTTTAAGTGCTTGTTTACAATTTTGCCGTAACATTCACGATTGCAAAAAAATTACCAAAAATCAGGTAATTATCCGATTTTAATGAAATTTTCAGTATTGATTTAACAATTAATGAATGTTATAATGCATTAGTTATTTTATTTCAAAACTTTAATTTAGTATTTTTGCTATGAAAAATTAATATATAAAATTAATTTAAAATATGAAAATATTGATGTTAAGTTTAAAATGTTATATTTTTAGATTCTAAAAATAAATATCTACTTAATGCAAACCTTATTTTAGGCGCCAAAAGTAATAAGTTTTGAAGAAAAACTCGATTGAAAATGTACCCACTCCCCTTTTTAAGTAGAAAAAACATCGATGTGTAATTTTTTCTTTTATAAAATGATAGCCAATTAAATAATTATCGAAATGAGTAAAAAAGAAATCTCCATAAAAATTAATTATTTATTATTTTTTACATTTTATTTTTCGATTTTTGGTACTTATTTTCTCATAGAAAAGCCACCGTAAAATTTTTTTTTGTTGTTTCTATTCATAACTTCGGTCTTTTATCTCTTTATTCATACTGTAATTAGTATCGAAGATGATCAACTTGCAAAACATTTTACACCCCCAATATAAGGGGGGTCAAAATTAAGTGACCTGAAAAAAATTAGAAAGTTTTGAATATATATATATATATAATGGAGGCGCGTGAGCTAGTGGTTAGAGTCGTGGAAAATGGACTCGTCGATCCGAGTTCAATTCCTAGATGAAGCTGTTGACATTTCACATAGCGCTAATACCTTTTGGAAAGGTTTGGGTTAAATAATAGGGCAGACTGGGCCCTTCAGTCTTAGGTAGGTAACCAGTCTAGGAGAGGGATAACTCTGAATTCAAAATTCCTGAGGTCGGTCGTTGATTGGGTTTGTGGCAACCCTTGATGCACCAATACTTTCCTATCGACTGTGCCAAAAAGTGTGGATGGTCCAACACAAGCCTTCACCACTATAAACAAATCACGGTGTGGGTGTTCATTGTATGAACACTCATACGTCGATCGACGGGAGAGTCCATCATATATATATATATATATATATATATATATATATAATGTTTTTAATGGGTACTATCACTCCCGGTCTGAGTTGACCTCTGAGTAATGGCAATTGTAGTCTCACCATGAGATACATTTTTGTGTGATACCCAGGACACCCACTTTTTCTAGAGGGAGGGGGCGTATTATGCCTCTGCAGGTGAATATAGTCGTCTTATTCTCAGTCCTGACGACATATTCGCTTGAATTATACAGTGACAGATGGATAAACAAAAGAGACATTTGGTAAGATATAAAAGGGTCGACTGAAAAGTTCTTAGGCTGACCAAGATACTTGTATAGAATCTTACCAATATTGTTCCCCCCTTGCAGTCCACACACATATTTTATCGGTGTTGCTGTGCTTGGATCCCATTGGTTTGATTTCGGTTTCTTTGATTAATGTCATATCGACCTTAGTGGGTTATTTAATGCCAAATACATCATTGTAGAAGAAAAGTAGTACTATTAACCCATAGCTGGGGGATGAGAGGGTTTATACCTTTCCCTAGGGTATTAGTCGGAAGTCAATGTAAGAGCGCGACTGGAGTTTGAACTCGCTTGCTGCGATGTCGCAGTCCAGCACGTTAGCCACTACGCCACGTGACACCCTTCCTTGAACCTTGTTTAAAAACAGGTCATCAACAGCAGATATGACGTCATTATATGAACTTTTCAGCCTATTAACTTTTCAGCTCACCCTCAGCTCACCCTCCTCATGTGTCAAAACAGACGTTTAAAATATATTGGTCTGTTTTATACACATTTCGCTAACAGAACAGACTAAATAAAATTTTAAAAAACAATAACCCTAAAAAAATAAAGAAAGAAAAAAAGACACACACACACACACAGAGAACAAAACAATGACCTTGAAATCGTCGCCATGTGAAAGTTATTTTCGTTTGCCCTGAATAAAGAGTCACAAAAAAAGTCTGCGAGATTTTTAAAAAAAGAAAGAAAAACAGAAAAAAATGGCGTATTTGAGAATGGTCAGTAACAGTAAGTGTTTGTCATTTTGATTTTGCAAAGACAAAATCGTTGCAAAGATCAAACTGACCTTATTTGAGTGTGTTTCTCATTGAAACAATAAATGACAGTGATGGATATTTTTATGAAATCGTTTAAATAGAATCTCACAGAATCTAGTCAAGGCTGATAATGAAAGTAAGTTTTTTTTATTGCGGTGCCCGGATTGATGATGATGAGCCCACTAACGTTTGAAAGAATTGATAACAGCTAAAACACGGAGAACAAAGACAAGTGATAAGTTTATCGGCATTTCAGTCTCGGAAGACTATATAATTATTGTGCCCCTGAAGTTACAGCGATTTCTGTGACTATGAAGTCCAACGTTCGAATAACAGCCCGACCACAGATATCGCATATGAAGGTTGTCCCTGATATGCTGGTGCTTTGTTGCGGTCGCTTTCTTTTGACCTCTTGGCTAGATGGTGTTGCGCCAGGGTGACTTCAGATATGAATAGCCCACCAATTGGCTATAAAAAAGGAACAAATAACTAGAATCTATATAAGAAAAATAGAAGGAAAATAATGGTTAATTTCTTGCATGTGTATATGTGTATTGGCAAGTTCTTGTATAGTTTAAAATGACCTTGTATATGTATTTGTTTAAAACAGTAATTTCTATAGGAGAAGATTAAGTTTCTTACGATCGAAAGTCGGCTCTAAGGAGTCTGCTTATTAAGCGAGTTTTGGTCGGCGCATAAAAGGAGATTGGGTTGGTATGTGATCGACCTAATCTATCAGCTGTTTAGACGTCGTGAATTTCAGGTAACTTGGATGGCATTGTGAAACTGCGAATCTTTGTAACTCCGACAGTGGTGAAACCACGAGTGTTTGAAAAACAAATTTTCTATGTTGACAAAGATGGATCCAATTCTAAGTCTTTTAGTGAGAATCGTCCTGGATGTCTTCTAGCCTTTGAAGCATTACATTTCGGTAGAATTCCTACAAATCTGTAGTTTTTAGCTGCAAATAGAAGGCGCATTTAAATTCCGCAAAAGAAATTGACCTTGTGTCACATCCTACTTGTGTAGAGGGGTTGGTAGATATATAAACATGTACCTTACCCGGTTCGTGAGCGCCTGGACCAGAGTTGAAAATCAGTATACTTACCCATATTAAATACAAGTTGTAAGATGGTCATTATTAAAATATAGGATGTAGAGTCATTTTTGTTAAAGTTTAGGATAATTATTGATAAGCAATTAGATCTCGTCTAATTAAATTCAAGTTTAAACTTTTAGTATTTTAGTCACATGACTTTAACTCGTCCAATGAAAGCCAAGCTTTCAACTGACCTTAAACTGTCAATTAATACTATTAGCAAGAATAAGGGCGTACTTACTTAAGTTTTAATGTAATGAAATATATAAAACCAGAAAAACTAACGAAATTAAATAAGAACGCATACACAAAGATTACACTTATTTTGATTATATTTTAATTGGTTTCTATATAAAATCATTCATAGGATTGATTATAATACGTTGAATAAAACAATAATATTAGAGATCAATAACACCAAGCAAGTATTTATTAAACCCGGTTTTGTTAAAACGAGTAAATTGCACCATAGATGTAAATCTTTATTTCTTAGTTATATATAAAAACACGTTGTGGGATTTTAAACGCACTAATAACATTGGCAGTTTTGAGGCAAATCTAATTCAGATTTTCATACAGACATCGTTAATAAATAAGATTTATTCTAAATAATAATTTTTAACTATAAATTAAATACTCATTGATAAACTTACGCAATTTTTTAAGGTATTGTGACGTAAGCAGTGATGTCGTTTTGGTTATATACAAACACCGAATCTCTATTATGATAAGATTTGACACCAACGGTGTACGCTTGTGGAACAGTCGTTTAAATTATCTACACCCCGAAGGTCGTTCAAAAACTGCCAAGTCTCACCCCAGAAAGACGAGCAATTTCTTATAAAACAAGAAAAACTCATTCAGATTTCTGTGTTAATTCATTTGTGGTTGAAACTGATACAAAGGTGCGACAAATCGAAAAATGAAAAAAAAAACAAAAAAAAACAAAAAAAAAACAGAGGCCTGAGCATTCATAAAGTATCTGAGTGAGGTTTAGAATTTTTCGGGCTCTTCGCAGAATTGCGTCCCAGTCTCCTGCTTTAAAAAACGCTAAGCGGTGATAGCTGAAAAAACAACCCGCCCTACAAATGAAGTCCTAGCTGAAGTGACGCCTGCTGAAAAAAAAAAACAACCAGCGCTTAAGGCGTTTTTCCCGAAAAGTTAATGCGATATTTACCCCCTCCAGTCTTTTTTCGACAAGTAAATGTAAATTTTATGTTAACAATCCGCCCCTAGTTTGCTGAAAATATTTGCTGAAGGCTTTAAGCGCTGGTTGTTGTTTTTTCAGCAGGCGCCGCTTCAGCAAGGGACTTCATTCGTAGGGCGGATTGTTTTTTCAGCTACCACCGCTTAGCGTTTTTTAAGGCAGGAGACCGGGACGCAATTCTGCGAAGAGCCCCGAATGCGTATATTGGATGTCGTGAGGAGAATTTGCCAGGAGCGATGACCGATACGGATGGGTGGTGAGAGAGTCAGAGGAATCGGTGTTGTCAGCGCGCAGTGATGATGATGATGATGGTGGTGATGATGATTAGTTTGTTCGCAACAAGAACAGTATCGGACCAAATAAAGGACAGTGATTGGCTGCTGCTGCTGCTGCTTTTGTCACACACGAAGCTGATTTCTAGATGTATCGTAATGTCATAAAAATTAATTGACCCTGACGAATTTAATCAAAGGGAAATAACGAATTCTCCCAAAACAGCGGACTGGTGCCCCTTGGGGCCTGTCGCAATTGATTTGTGGTTGGACCACATACAAAACAAAAAAACTCGAATTAAAAATTAAAATCAATAAAACTCTAAAAGAAATGTTTAAAGTCGTTGTTATGATGATTCCCAGAAAACCAGATCAATAAAAAAAGGTATTGATCCTTAAAAGAGAAAAAAAAGAATTCTAATGTCGTTTGGAATCGAGTGAAAGAATATTCAATAATTATCGAAAGATTTTTCAGCTTTTTAATGTGAAAAATGAGACCATTGGGATTTCCTTGTCGATATGAGTCAGAAGCAGCAAACACCGGGAATACTCATGTATAAGTCGAATATGGAAGAGTACATTTTGAAGTAAAAAAAGAAAGGTTAAATCGAACTTAACGGATCTTTATTCCACCATCGTATGTCACCCCCCCCCGAAAGAAAAGAAAAATACCAAGATTTAAGGGAATTAACCGAATTTAATTAAATTTTCAGTGTTGATATATTAATGAATAAACAATATAATGCAACAGTTATTTTATTTGAAAACGTTTACATTTTTTCAGGTCAGTTAACTTTGAACCACGTATCTTTCAGAATCTGTGTTACGCCTCAAAGATACGTGTTTCAAAGTTAACTGACATGAAAAATATAAAAGTTTTAAAATAAAATAACTAATGCATTATATCTTTCAGTCATTAGTATATCAACATCGAACATTTCATTAAATTCGGTTAATTTCATGATTTTTTTGGTATTTTCTTTCTTTCGGTGGGGTGACATACGATGGTGGTCCGTTAAGTTCGATTTAACCAAAAAAACAAATTAGTGTCGGAGAGGTCAAACTGCACAACAATGAAATATGAGAGCTCCACAATAATCCAGATATCATCATGCCTTGCTTGATACTACAAGAGTGAGTCAAAACATAATTAAATTATCATACTATTGTATATCTACAGGTCCTGCTAGCTTATTATATCTATGGTGTATACTGTAAATACTTATTTTGTTGAAATGCTATAGAGTTTACTAATAAATAATTCCTAATATATTCGTTTTGTATAGTGTATTATTTTTAATGCTATATATCTTGATATTTCTGGATACAAAGCATCTATATGCCGTAGTGTTTATTAATAAATAATACCTAATATCCGTTTTTGTTGTATAGTATTTCATTAGAAATGATTTAAAAAATAATGGTATTTTTGGTTTTAGAGAATTTAAAGAAACAAACTTCTCATATTTATGGAACGAGGGTGAGTCAAAAAGTAATGCCATTTTCTTTATTTCATGTGAAGTTTTTTATATATATATAAAACTAAGGTCTACATTAATACCCTAACAAGGCTCATAGCAAGAATCTGACGAGTAACACCCAACTTGCCAATCGACAATGTCCCCCTTCTGCATGACAATGCTTGATGTTGTGCGGTTTTAAGGGTCAAAAATAAGACAAACGACTGGTAACAATGTATACAAATGTATTGAACAAAAGGAGTAGAAATTTACAGCAAGAAAGTAGAGATTGCGTCCGACCAATACAGTTACAAGCTGACTCGCATTTGCTCGTGTCAAGCCACAATTGTTCCTACTACTCATAGTAGCCGTCGGCGCATTTCATTTATGTCAATAGGTTATATCACCTATAACACTCGACTACACACAAGCATCAGGACAAGTGAGAAAATCGACTCATTCAGGTGGTCAACTTTACCGTACCCTCCATACTCACCATATTTAACCGCTTCAGACTACGGTCTCATGAAAGAGGGTATGAGAGGCAAACATTATTCAAGTGACGGGGAAGTGAAATCTGTAGTGAAGACGTGGTTCAAAGAACATTAAAATAATTTTATGGGGCAGGGATACATGCTCTCCTTCGAAGGTGGAACATTGTTATTGAGAGAAACGGTGACTATGTGGATAAGTAGGGATGTGATCCACAGAATAACAGGTTCGTTTTGATGTATGATACATGTTCCTGTGTTGGTAATTATACCTGTTCTAAATAAAATAGCATTACTTTTTGATTCAGCCTCTTATATTCTGGGAGACAAGAGGGTGTCATACGAATCGTACAAGTGTGTAGTATTGAAAACCATAGGATGCAGCATGGTGGGTGTGAAACAAAGCAATTGAATCTGAAAATGGGTCAACAGCGAGCTTCACCTGGTGATTTGACGGAGTAATCACTTGGGTCAAATACTATGGTCAGATAGATCAGCCAGGAAACTGCTGTTACACATCTAAAAGGGTGGCGTCTATTGATGAGAAGAAGAAAAAACAGCCGCCAAGAGATTGCCATTATGGGACGAATTTTGCAGAATAAATTTTTAAGGCAATTACATATTGATCTGATATTAGCGTTTATCAATACTTAAGTAATACGAGGGTAATCCCAAAGGTAAGGTCTCAAAAATATTTAGAATAATGATTGTTAAGATTGTATCGGAAATAATAAAAATTGTACACAGAAATAAGTCTCCGTGTTTCTTGAAATAATAATAAGAACAGAAAATGAAACAGGCAGAGATAGAAAAAGACCCGCTTCGATACGAAGAAGAACCCCGATACGATCCAATGAAATACGGCCGAGAAGAACTTAGAAAACAGCATGCAACATTGGATGAATTCGACTTTTACACGAGATCAACCTGCACATTTTTATGTTTGTATGTTTCATCTATACACATGTAAAGAGCAGTTGGTGTGTATGTATGTATGTATGTATGTATGTCCGGATGAAACTACGAATATAAAATAATTAACGCCAAGATCTATATACACATTAAATATAACCGTTTCTGATTTTTTTGTGCAAAAATTAGAAAGACTTAATTCATATTCGTGAAGACCTCACACGAGGACGGATAAACACGAGCTCTTTTTTACGTGGGGATATTTATGGGGCATCTAGCGAGGATCGAACTCACTATTCAGTAGTAATGGATTTGCAAGACTTGCTAACCATTAAAACACTTTTTTCTCCTTTACCTAGGTTTTGCCGGGTAGCCGTTTCTAGTTTGTTATATTATTGAAATATTACAAAATCCACATGCGTCAGTGTGTTGGTATCACCATTTCTTACTTTTTGTGCAAAAATAATGAAGATTTTATTTATATCGGGAAAGATATTCAAAAATTAGGATTTGAATAGAAAGAAAAGGGAAAGTCATTGGTTGCATTTGTGATTAAAATATAAATCAATTATGTAAGACCAAAACAATCAGTAGATCTGCAAGACTAACTTTTTTTAGCCGATTCTAGTACATATATAAAGGGCATATATGTTTATATATGCTCGGTTTGATTTGGTTTGGTTGGTTGGGTTTTACGGCATGTCAACCCTTGGGTTATTTTATGCCGAATACTTCTATTGGTAATTAAGTATTCAAAAATATATAGGGGTTTATTTGCTGTAATCAAGATTTCTGTTGAGAATTTTAACATCAAGAGATTTGGTTTTGTTTTGTTTTACGGCATATCAACCCCAGTGGGTCATATAATGCCGATAAAGTTTTGAAATAAAACAATTCTTAATGGATAATACATTTTTTTATAAATACATTTTTCTATTTAACCCATAGATGGGACCCTAACAGGTACTATCACTCCGGTCAGAGTGGACCAGGGAGAAATGAAGGGGTGGTCCACGTTCCCCAGTCCTCCAAAACTGGAACCTCACCATCAGATAGAGTTTAACGTCATTCCCAGGACATGTAGACCTACAGCCACCGCCTTCTAGCAACCATATGATAAAAATGGGTTGGGACTTGCCATAAGGGCAATAGGGCTGGGAAAATCATATAGGTGCTAAGGCTTGACGTGTCCAGCCGTTTGATCGCCGGGGGCCTCTCCGACCGACCGTCTAGCCCAAGAAAGGGCCAAAGTGGAGTATTGCAAGTCATGGACTGCTCAACCACATGGGTTCTATCCTTAAGCACCACGGGTCGCCACCCACGGCCAACAGGTGGCCCAATTGGGGGAGTCTTACCCCTCTGCATAGGTGCAGTCAGTGCATTCTTACGTCCCAGCCGACAGGGCGGTGTTTGTCCGGATAAAACTACAAAAATAAAACAATTAACAACAGTAAATATTTATACACATTAAATATCACCGTTTCTTACTTTTTTGTGCAAAAATTATGGAGATTTGATTTATATTCGACTTGCTAACCATTAAAACCTTTTTTTTCTCCTCTACCTAGGCTTTGCCGGATAACCGTTTCTTGTTTGTTATATTAGTGAAATATTACAAAATCCACATGACGTCAGTGTTGGTGCCTGACGACCAAATTAATTATAAAAAAATGAACTACCTGTTCATATTATCAGTAGAATATCAACTTCAAAATATAGCGAATCAGTTCACAACATTTCAATAAGTTTTATACTTCCTTTTTCTGATTTTATCTATCGATCATCAGGTATAGGTAGGTAAATAAATTCGTTTTTTTAGAAAAAAATTAGAATAAAAAATAGATTAAAAAATAAAATCCCATGAGCCTTCACGGGAAGAACCCTTCGCGCATGTGCGAGAAAAAGGACTGACTTCCGACTTCCAAGAGAATATCTCGGTCATTCAAGTTTAGCCCTAACTGTGTGTAGTCGCTATCACGACCAGGGAGATATCCCTTTTCCACGGGTGGCTATGCCCAGTGAATAAAGCCTAAATCATAAAACCACCTTCTGCCTTTGTCTCTTTCTTTTTCGTTCCTTGAATTCCTTCCTTTTCATCGCGACCACCAAATGAGATGGGATAAAAAGTGAAAACCTTAAGAACACTCAACAAGAATGTCGAGCTACCTTAAACCTTAAAACAGCAAAAACCTATTTTAACCCTATACCGTAACGTAGAGCTTACAAAATCTTTGAACATAATCTTCTTCCTTGTTGGTGTACTTAAAACCAGATTAAACATTATACAGTGAAATTTTCAGATCTGAATTCCTTATCGATTAGTGTCCTGCTAAGATAGAATGTTCCATATCATACTTTTAACCTCTTCCTTTATTATCCAGAGTATTCTCGGGAGAGGCATTCTGAATATTTTTTTACAATCCTGAATATTTGTGCTCTATTACTGAAACTGAATTTGCTAACCCGTCACGCTTCGTTCGACGATAATTTCCCGTTATTTTCAAATACAAGACCCTAAAGACTGAGAATTTACATTTGGTAAGACAACCAGTTTATGGGAAGAAAAAACTCTTAATTCAAACTAGCTGTACTCCGCTTAAAAATTGACCTAGTATCCGTGACGGGTGGAGACTTGTGTAAATACTTACTTCGTGCTAATTCCCCTTGGGAAAGGCCTGGCTTCATTCCTCTCCACCCAACTATTAGCAAATGGTAGGGTGGATTGACCTCTCAGTCCTGACATGTCTAAGGGAAGAAAAACACTGAATTTAACCTAGCTGTACATCATTTCAAAATTGACCTTATATCGCATCCTATTAAGGAAAAGACATGAATTTATTCATCTCTATCTAACTATTGGCAAATAATAGGGCAGACTGGACTCTTTAGCCATGACCGTTGTTAGGGACAAAAAAGTCTGAATTTAATCTAACTGTATACCGCTTAAAATTGACCTGATATCGCGTCCTATTGGGTAAAAGCATGACTCCATCCTTCTGCATCCAGCTACTGGCGATTAGTTTGACAAGATTGGACTCTTTGATCATCACCGGTCTAAGAAAAGAAAAACTCTTAATTCAAACCAGCTGTACTCCGTTTAAAAATTGACTTAGTGTACATAGCGGTTAGAGACTTATGTAAATACATACTTCGCGCTAATTTCTTTGTGAAAGGCCTGACTTCATACATCTCCATCCAACTATTGGCAAATAGTAGGGCAGACTGGGCTTTTCATCCCTGACATATCGGTGTGAAGAAAAATCTGAATTCAAACTAGCTGTACACCATTTAAAAATTGACCTTATGTCGCATCCTATTGGATTAAAGGCAGGTATCCATACCTCTCCATTTAGCTATTGGCGAATAAGAGGACAGATTGGGTTCTTCAGTTATGACCGTTGTAAGGAACCAAAAAAGTGTGAATTTAATCTAGCTGTATATCGCTTAAAATTGACATTATTTCGTATTCTATTGAATAATCACAAACATAAGAGTTTCATGATTAACTGGATATTTCTTGTATATCGTTACTGAATGTTGATCCAACTAAATACGTAAACAACAATCTGGTGACTGGTCGTACATTTTAGGTATTTTTCTTTTTATTTATCTCATTAATGTTTTTTTGTTTTCTTTTCTTTTTAAGTAGAAAACATTGGCTTAATCTATTACACTTTATACATGATCCTCGTCTAATTCTTACGACAAAAGAAAATATCAAATTTTCAACTTGATCCGAGGGAAATTACAGGGAATGGAAAGACGGTCACAAATTAGGGGAACTCTTCTTTAACATGAGATCAAAACGACGGTAATTTTGATTTTGTTTTTGTTTACTTTGATCTATTTCTTTAATGTTAACGAAAAAAAACTTTTTTTCTTCTTTTTTATTTTCTTCTTCTGGTGCAAGAATCATAGAGATTGTTCGTTGCTCGCGTCATTCATTTACAAAACTTTAATTTTGACTTTCGTTGGTAAAAGCATCGACGTAACCTTTTATTTCGCTTGATCTATCAAGATATTTGAAACCCAACTAATTACAATCATACGACACTTGGCTTTTCAACAGACAAAAACCTTTTTAGCAATTCATATGCAGACTCAGTTGAAAGGTCAGATTTTAAGATCTGGGTTACTATTTGTTACACAATGCCAATGAAATTAGGAAAATTGGAGCAAATTATCTACAATGTTGTGAAAGATTTATTTCAACAAAGTAAGTAGGTAAAGTATCTACGAGCATTTGTCAAAAAGTAATGACATTTTATTGTTTAGCTTCGAAAGGGCCTGGTTACCCCCTTTTTGACAGTGCTAGACCAGGGAGATTGTTTTGCTGAAGTGAGCGCCACACATACACCAGATTCACACTTTATCACACAGATCAGATTAGCTAAGCTGTGTCACTCATTCGCTGAGTTGACGAGGACCGGTATCGAACCCGGAATCTTGCGACCTTTAGGCGAATGCTCTACTGAATGAGCTAGACCGGACCCTTCTAAAAAGTTATTGACAAATAATACTATAGGTCGATTGAGTAATAATGAGTTTTTTTTATTTCGAATTGTTTTTCTGCTTTTGAACATCCATAATTAAATGACCCGTGATTCTTTTCTTTTTTTTTTTTTTTGTTATTTTTTGTTTTCTAAAAAAATATAAATGAAAGTAGAAAAAAGCGATTTAACAGCGTAATAATTTATCCCATATTATCACAGCTGTGATTAGATGACTCCGCTGGGAACTATTTTCTGAACTCTTTTTTTTTATCATTATTTAATCTGAATATCTGATGTTTTATTGTCTCTGTAGTCCAGTTTATCTTACCTTAATCTTCATTAGCTTAAATGCCCCCTCCCCCTCCCTCATCCAAGTAAATAATTCCAATGAAACAGAAACAGGAAGTGACGTCAAGATAAAAGGTGACCTTTAGATCAGGGTTTCTCAAATTGGTCACTATAGACAGTAGGTATTTACCAACCTGTTCGGCACGGGTATGATGTGATACAAGGCCGCAAGTAAGGGGTAGTCTGCGAGGATTGAACTCACTATTCAGTAGTAATGGATCCACGAGACTAGCTCGTTAACTATCACACAATAATGAGAATAAGTAATGCAAAAATATTTTCTATCTGCATCCTACCCTTTACCTTTCCGTTTTGTTGGCTGGGGTTGTAGAATACATCCAGTGCAGATGGGTAAAATCCCCGCCCCCCAAGGGGACCACCTATATGCCATGTGTGGCGACCTATGACGGCTAAGGACAGAATCCTGGTTGCTAAGCAGTCCACGATATGCAATACGCCACTTTGGCCCTTACTTGGGCTAGACGGCCGCGTGGAGAGGCCCCTTCCGGTCACTCGACTGGTCACGTCACACCCTAGCACTTTTATGATTGTCTCAACTCTATTGCGTGTATGGCAGCCCCCAACCCTTTTCGTCATATATATATTTACCAACCCCTCCGCACGAGCAGGATACGACACAAAGTCTATTTCTTAAGCGGAGTTTAACAGGTTTGAATTCATCATATATGTGCTAGAAGGCGGTGGCAGAAGGTCTTTGTCCTCGGTATGATGTTAAACTGCATCTAGTGAACTTCTAATTCTGGAATTGGAGAATGAGGAGCGCCTCTTCATCACCATTACTCCCAGGTCCACTCTGACCCGGAGCGGTAGTACCTGTTAGAGTCATATTTATGGTTTTAATTTTAAAAAGAGTTTTAATAAATTGTGATTAAAAAAATTGAGTTAAAAAAATTGAATTTGAAAAAAGTGTTGAGTACCCATAAAGAATGAATAAAACAAAACATCGGCATAAAATAACCCAACAAGGTTTGACATGACCAACCATCTATATCTATAAAGAATTCTAATGTATCTGTTGTGGAGTTTTAAGGGGTCAAATAAGAACAAAACGACGGGTAACAAATGTAGGAAAATGTATTAAAAAAGAGTAGACAATTACAGTACAGAGAAGTGGGAATTACGTCCGACAAATAGAGTTATGAGCTGACTCGCAATGGCTTACTCTACAAGCCATAATTGTCCCTGTTACTTATAATAACCGTCGGCGCCTTCCATTAGTCTATAGGGTATATTACCTATAACAGTATCACAATTGTTATGACTTTCCAGCTGATGTAATGAATATGCATACACTTAGGTACTCCCCTCACAGTAATCTGATTGGTCAGTGTCCGCCATAAATACTGAACAATGTAGAGATACAATTGCCTACTACTCTGACGCCTACTACTACTACGACGCACCAGCTTCATACTTACCTGCTTGAGTGTACCTAACTACTACTTCTACTAATATATCCCTTACCCGGATATATCACCATCCCAATAGGCTGTTCCCCGATTATCTCCTAAGATCCACCCAGCAAGTTTGTCTTTCTATATCATTCTACCGTCTCCATTTTCCCCGGTCCTCTGTCGTGTATATTTATACCCCCCCACCATTTTCTTATCTCCTACCCTTCCTTGTTCACACCCTTATCATTTCCTGTCTTATCTCTTTCATACTCGGGTTAAGGGATCGTTCCCTGCTGAGTTACCACGAAAGTTAATTACTAGGCATCACACTTAATATCTTAAAAGATTACAAGAAATATCCAATCGTTCGCCTCCTCTTCTCACAATTCCCACTAATCACTTCCTGTTATGTCAATAGAAAAACACATAATTGATTTCAGTCCAGAAAAGCTGAGGATCAAACAGATACTACAGTTTGATTGATTTATTGATTTTAACGGCATGTCAACCCATCAAGATTATTCAATGACTACTTTTCAGTCCGACGACCTACAGAAAGAAGGGTCACTTTTATATATTGGGAATAAAGAGGAAACCAGCCATACCCACAAATAACCAACGTAACCCCATAAATATCTCTGTGCAAAATGACTATTACTACTACTACTTTTTGTAGATTCATATTAACATTTTGCCAAGTTTTTTCTCAAGAGTCTTTTTGCTGACAGATATATAGGATCAAAT
This sequence comes from Doryteuthis pealeii, assembly GCA_023376005.1. NCBI lineage: Eukaryota > Metazoa > Mollusca > Cephalopoda > Myopsida > Loliginidae > Doryteuthis > Doryteuthis pealeii. Next base: position 60,631,106 of record CM042155.1, on the reverse strand, counting down.
TAGGAAGCGCGTGGTGTAATGGTTAAAGTCATGGGAAATGGACTCGTCGCCCCGAGTTCAAATCCTGGATGTGGTAATTGCATTTCACTTAGCGCTAATACCCTTGGGAAAGGTATGAACCCTACTCCCCTCCAGCTATGGGTAAATAGCAGGGCAGACTGGGTACTTTAACCATGGCTAGGTAACCAGTCTAGGAGAAGGAAAACTCTGAATTCAAACCTGTTAAACTCCGCTTAAGAAATTGTCCTTGTGTCGTATCCCGCTCGTGCGGAGGAGTTGGTAAATATATATATATGATAAAATTTACCTATCTAATTTAAAGAGGGGTCCCTGTAGAATACTGGGCTAGCTGGCTGGGTTGTGGTTGGTTGGTGGTTGGTATCCTTCCGTCTACAAGAGACGATGGAATACTGTCAAAGTTTTCTTTTTCTTTTCCTTGAACTAAATAGCCTGGGCGGGTTCATATGGAGGATAAGCTGTTGTCCATGCAGCGAAATCCCCCTCTCCACACTGCCACTGTGATCCAAAGGAAAGGTGAGGTATCAATGCAGTTTGGCAACGGTAGTGTCGCAGGAGTTGCTTGGTAGCTCTGGATTTCAGCATCACACCACCTTTAGGGACTCCAGATCCTGATTTATTTTCGGGGGTTCCTCCCCTAGCCTTTTCCTTGACTTTGATAGGTTGCCGACCAAGGCTAAAAAGCCTCTTTTAACCCAATTAACTGGATTGTGACATTATAGTAAGCGAGTTCGAAATCCAGTCGTGCTAATGTAAAAGTCATTTTGCACAGCGATATATGATATCAATGGGGTTACGTTGGCTATTTGTGGGTATTGCTAGTTTCTTCTTTAATCCCAATATACGTGGCCCTTCTTTCTGTAGGTCGTCGGACTGAAAAGTAATTAAGGAAGGGAAAAGAGACACAAGAGGTGCTTTTAAGGTTCAACCTTTATTCCCCCCACCCCCCAAAAAAACATTAAAATCATTTTCTAAGATTTCTAAGGGAAATTTTGACCTAATTCAAATTTATTGAGAGCCAAGATGTTGAAGCTACTGGCTCGCTGCTTATGAAATCACATACAAATACATTTTGCACACTCCAATCTCTCTCTCTCTCTCTCTCTCTCTCTCTCTCTCTCTCTCTCTCTCTCTCTCTCTTTGAGAAATTAACCTATATAACGAGGATGTAATCAAGATATACATAGAGAGGGAGAAAGTGATAGGCAGAATGTGATGAGAGTCCCTGACGCACAAAAATCTAAAAGGACGCAGTAAAATCGTATCCATGCGTTCCAGTGTTTTTCTTTTTTCTTCCCACACCATTTCAAGCTTACTGTAAATACATTTCAATAGTTTCTTAGAAATGAATTACACAGGATAAGTTACAAGGTAGGAGTTAGACGGCTTTAGTTGATTCCCCAGATCATAAGTAAAAACCCTACAATTTATTAGGCATCTTTATTTGGAACCCATCCTAATTTTCCTGGTGATTCATTCAAAGCAAATATGTGCGTCCCAGGACGCATTAACAGCCTCACTGCCTAGCACCAACCAATTCGATTGTTGTGTGTTATCATTTGATGTAGAAATATTGAGTGGAGATGCGACTAAGTATCGTCCCTTGCACAAACGAATTCGATAAGTAACTCATTTTTTTGAAGGCAAATATATCTATTTAATTTTCTTTAAGAAAAATTTAATTAACTTTTTCGGTGGGTGGTTCAATTTCTAATAAGGCAAATGTTTGTTAAGACGAATGTCAAGGCCGATTGTGAAGACGATTGACTGCTGAGAAATAATTAGAAATAAAGACTATAGAAGAAGAAGAAGAAGAAGAAGAAGAAGAAGAAGAAGAAGAAGAAGAAGAAGAAGAGAAGAAGAAGAAGAAGAAGAAGAAGAAGAAGAAGAAGAAGAAGAAGAAGAAGAAGAAGAAGAAGAAGAAGAAGAAGAAGAAGAAGAAGAAGAAGAAGAAGAAGAAGAAGAAGAAGGAAGAAAGAAGAAGAAGAAGAAGAAAAGAAGAAGAAGAAGAAGAAGAAGAAGAAGAAGAAGAAGAAAAGAAGAGAAGAAGAAGAAGAAGAAGAAGAAGAAAAGAAAGAAGAAAGAAGAAGAAGAAGAAGAAGAAGAAGAAGAAGAAGAAGAAGAGAAGAAGAGAAGAAGAAAGAAGAAGAAAGAAGAAGAAAGAAGAAGAAGAAGAAGAAAGAAAAGAAGAAAGAAGAAGAAGAAGAAGAAGAAGAAGAAAGAAGAAGAAGAAGAAGAAGAAGAAGAAGAAGAAGAAGAAGAAGAAGAAGAAGAAGAAGAAGAAGAAGAAGAAGAAGAAGAAAGAAGAAGAAAGAAGAAAGAAAGAAGAAAGAAGAAGAAAGAAAGAAGAAGAAGAGAAGAGAGAAGAAGAAGAAGAAGAGGACAATGGAAAAGAAGAAGAAGAAATACAAGAAAAGAGAAGAAGAAGAAGAAGAAGAAGGACAATGGAAAAGAAGAAGAAGAAGAAATACAATGGAAAAGAAGAAGAAGAAGAAGAAGAAAGAAGAAGAAAGAAGAAGAAAGAAGAAAGAAAGAAGAAGAAGAAGAAGAAGGAGGACAATGGAAAAAAGAAGAAGAAGAAGAAGAAGAAGAAGAAGAAGAAGAAGAAGAAGAAGAAGAAGAAGAAGAAGAAGAAGAAGAAGAAGAAGAAGAAGAAGAAGAAGAAGAAGAAGAAGAAGAAGAAGAAGAAGAAGAAGAAGAAGAAGAAGAAGAAGGAAGAAGAAGAAGAAGAAGAAGAAGAAGGAAAGAAGAGAAGAAGAAGAAGAAGACAAGAAAGAAGAAGAAAGACAAGAAGAAGAAGAAGAAGAAGAAGAAGAAGAATAAGCAATTACTTATTGAAGAAAAAGAAAAAAAAGAAATAAAAATGAAAAACATAATTATTCAGATTCATCTAATAACCGAATATTTCTTCTTGTTTTTCCAATTTTTTAATAATTGATTTTAAATCAAAATATCCAAATTAGTTAATACTACAAGAAGAAGAACTTTGCCAACTTCCATAGCAGGATATTCAAAAACTTGGTTTCCTTTGGGAGAGAAGCAGTTTTTAGGCGCCAAATTAGAAAAGTAGAAACAGGATTCAAAGAAACAGATATAACAGTATATTATATATATATATATATATATATATATATATATATATATATATATATATATATATATAATTTGCAATAATATATATATATATATTTGCATATATATATATAATTTGCAATATATATAATTTGCAATATATATATATATATATATATATATATATATATATATATGAGAAGTAAACAAACAGACAATGTGATTGATATGGCCTTAGCTGACAATCTTTTGGGAGAATATGTGCTTAATTGAAGTCATACCTAATTTTGAAAATTAACTAATTGATAATTAATGAATTAGGCGGGCATACCTGTTCAAATGTAAGGCTAAACAAATCGAGAAAAATAAATATAAACCGGGACGCCAGAAAGTAGGCAAAACTATTTATTCACTCATAAATAAACTAAACATACACTTTGAATATTTAAAAAATTTTTTCCATAATATATATATATATATATATATATATATATATATATATATATATATATATATATTCAGGAAATCTGACTCTTCATTGTGTTCGAATACAATGGAGGAAACGGATTTCCCAATAAATCATGAAGGGCACATCGTGTCTGATGATTGTGCCAACTCATGAAGCTCTGAGTAAAGGAATGACTTGGCTGGGATAATGATTCTCTATTTTAGGTCTTACAGGATATAGAATCGGTGACACGATTTCAAATCTTGGATTAGGCTCTTTGCTTGCTAATGCCGTTTGGGAAGGGCATAAATCAATCTATTCTCCCTCCAGCTATGGGTGAAATAATTAACAATGAATAATAATAATAATAATAATAATAATAATAATAATAATAATAATTAACTAGCTAACCTAACACGCCCTCGTTTTTAGTTGTTGTTTTTAGGGGGGCACAGGGAGGGCATTTTTGTTTTGTTTTGCTTTGTTTTTTTGCAATTTTTAAGAAGAAGAAGAAGAAGAAGAAGAAGAAGAAGAAGAAGAAGAAGAAGAAGAAAGGTTTAAAATTCCTCGATTTTATGTATTTTTTAAATTCATCAATAACGGTTAGGGTTAGGGTTGAAGAAGAAGAAGAAGAAGAAGAAGAAGAAGAAGAAGAAGAAGAAGAAGAAGAAGAAGAAAGGAATGAAAATGAAGAAGAAAATGATAATGAAGAAAGAAAGTATAAGTCAAGTATTTTCTATCAATTGATTTTCTTCTGATTGGTTGTAAAGATCGAACAGATTCGATGATTGATAATCAGTGTAGGCTGAACATAAAGCCGAACGGGGAATTTTGTTGTTGTCATAAAAACCAGAACAATTTTCCTTTGAGAAATCCTCACTCACACCTCCCACCCCACAACCCACCCCCGTCTTTTCCAAAATATCATAACAATAATCTCAGCTTACAAGCAAATCAATCATTGAGGAGGCCGAAGCCGAATAAGACAACTGTTCAATATGAATAATCGATAATCGATAATGCATTTAACGAATGAGAATGGAATAATGGACATTGTTCTTTCTGCTGAGAACGGATAAATCTCCTTTTTGGTGTCCAGGGATTTCCATGGATCGAGCCTCAGCTAATAAAAAGGAATTAAACCTTTCAATTAGTACCACTCTCATGTCATGGGTATGATTTGAAACTACATCGGATGATGAAGTTCCAATTCTAGAGCTCTGGGGAATGTGAGCACCCCCCCTCATCACCATTGCTCCCAGGTCTACCCTGACCCGGAATGGCATTACCTTTTAGGGTTCTATCTATGGGTTTGATTGATAAAAAGATCTGTTTAAAATCTGTTGTTTTTTTTTTAATGAGTACCCCTGTAGAAGGAATAAAATAAAATGTCTTCGGCATAAAATAACCCAACAAGGGTTGACATGTCGTAAAATCCAAACAAACAGCCGGATAAAAAGTTGAACAAATGTTAAATTTAATATAAATATCAAGTATGATAAGTATGGCATATAAACCTTCGTGGGTTATTTAATGCCAAAGCCACCTTTGTAGAAGAAGAATAGTGACACTATTTATGGGTTTGGTTTCGTTTTGTTTTGTTTTACGGCATATCAACCTCGGTGGGTTATTTAATGCCGATAAAGTTGTGAAATAAATTCATTCTCAATGCATAATAACATTTTGTTTATAAACTCATGTTTTTCTATTTAACCCATAGATGTGACCCTAACAGGTACTACCACTCCGGGTCAGAGTGGACCAGGGAGCAATGGTGATGAAGGGGTGCTCCACATCTCAAAAACCACCAGAACTGGAACCTCACCATCAGATAGAGTTTAACGTCATTCCCAGGACATGTAGACCCGCAGCCACCGCCTTCTAGCATCCATATGATAAAAGGGTTGGGGCTTGCCATAAGGGCAATAGGGTTGGGAAAATCATATAGGTGCTAGGGCTTGACGTGACTAGCCGATTGATCAGAGGGGCCTCTCTGACCGCCCGTCTAGCCCAAGATAGGGCCAAAGTGGCGTATTGCAATTCATGAACTGCTCATCACCTGGGTTCTATCCTTAAGCATCACGGGTCGCCAACCACGGCCAACAGGTGGCCCCATTGGGGGAGTCGTACCCCTCTGCAGAGGTGCAGTCTCACGCCCCAGCCGACAGGGCGGACTATTTATGGGGGTGGGGTAAGGATGGTTACATAAAAAGGCAATGAATACTGTACAAGAGTTGGGGTTTTTTTTTCAGAATTTCGTAGCCGGAAATTACACATGAGTATTATAAACGAATTCGTATTGTACACGACAAAATGTAATGAATATGTAAATACTTGGTACCCCCTCACTATAATCTGATTGGGCAGTGTCATCTATAAATATTCGACACTGTTCTTGGTACAAGCGGCTAAGTCTACGCCTAAGCCTACCAGCCTAAACTTACTCGCCAGACTACACCACGACTGCTCGGAAGACGTAATGCTATTCGACATACCAGCTACTACTGCGATAATATACCAAATACTAACTTCATAATATATCCCTTAACCCGGATATATCAACGACTAAATATGGTAAATATAAATGCACAATTTACGTAATGATCTAATTTCTATGCATAAAATACCCCCAGATAAGTTGAATGCCGTTAGAATCAATCGTCATTACAATTTCAAGATTTAAAAATCTAAATCTTTCGTGTTGATATGTTTTGATGGTCTCTCAACTTGGAGGAAAAGGAATTGTCGATTTTCTGTGTTTGTAGAAGAGAAAATGGAATCTGATATTGGCACTTGTACAATTACCATGAAGAATGGTTCTGCCAAATGATAAAGAATTTTGTTTTTCTTGAATTCTTAACACAGACTTATCATCTTGTTAGCATTTAAAAAGATAAGTTCCATCCTATTAACTCATGGGGATTATCTTTTCATCATTGTAAATTCAAAATTCGGAATTACATTTTTTTTCCGCTTTCTAGTTTATCTTTCTGTTGGGAATTTTCAGATATAAGGTGTGTGTTAATTACCCACTCCTACTTATAGACTCGGCCAGAACCATGTGATCAAACTCTTGGCCAATCACTGGCAGTACTCTGAGGTTGATACAATACTTAACCGACCTATACTGGTCATAACTACGTTGACACTCTTTTACTACGGACATAGGATTGAAACACTGGACCTTTACCGATTCGCAGGATAGGACTTATACGCTTACCAAAGGATTCCATAACATAGGACTTTCTTTAAGCCCTTTTCAACTGGCAAAGGATGGCATTTAAAAACTTTACACATTCAACAACAAGCTGATTTTTCTTTTTTCTTTTCTTTTTCTTTTTTATCATTTTCACTCCTTTTGAGTTTTTCACATCAACGTTAGCTGATGGTATTTCACTGGAGGCTGAGTGACAACAAGTCTCCTCATGTCTCCAGGACTCTTCTGAGTATGCGAGCCGATTGCAGCAGTGCAGTAGTCTGGATGATCTCAATTCTTCTTCTGATTTACAGATCCTCCAGTCTTTTTTCCAAGCTTTTTGGGACCGTTCCAAGTGCACCAACTACAATTGGTATCACGTTCATCTTCATATTCCACAGTTTTTTCAATTCTCTGGCAAGGTCCAGGTATTTATCCATCTTTTCATTTTCCTTCAGCTTCACCCTGTGATCTGCTGGAACCGCAAAGTCCACCAGTTGACACGTTCTTTTTTTTTTTTCTTTTTTTTTTTTTTTTTTGTTAATCAACACTAGGTCTGGTCTCTTGGCTGGGATAAGGTGATCCGTCTTTATCTCAAAGTCCCAAAGAATTTCAAGCATTTCATTCTCAAGAACAGATTCTGGTTTATGCATATAGCATTTTGTTGTATGGTCAAAATTCAATTATTATTTAATAACTCATAGCTGGGGGATGAGGGGGTCCATGCCTTTTCCATGGGCATTAGTCCAAAGGTGAACGTAATAGTATGACTGAAGTTCAAAATCACTTACTACGATGTCGCGGTCCAGCACGTTAGTCACTGCGCC
>CM042155.1:60553545-60621045 GCA_023376005.1 Doryteuthis pealeii | reverse complement strand
CTTTAGGGCAGCCTTCAATGCGACATCTGTGGCCAAGAATGTTTTTCTAACATTGGATTTTACAAGTCACAGGTGACGCCGTAACTTCAGGGGCGCAAAAACTATATTATAGTCTTCCGAGTCAAAAATCCCAGTAGTATTTCACGAGTTTTCGTCTGTGAACAGAACGCACGAGAAATCGACCTTCATGTCCTCCTTTGACTCTTTCAAATGCATTTGTATGTGTAATTTTGTCAATTGAGACTTTGTCACTGGTCCAATGATGTCCGGACAATTTTCTGGAGACGATAGGGTTGCTCTGTGTCGCTTCTCCTGCGGCGGAAGAATCATGGGCTTGGTTGTTCAAAAAAGGGTTTAGAAGAAACAAATCTTGTTTGTTAAGTTAATTTAAACGAGAAATAACCAGCCCAACCCGAAGAAACCAACACGGAAAAGCAACCCAGAAGAAGCTCACTAGATCCACTGAATAACATGGCGACCGTCGACTTAGAATAAATAGAAACAGAGTTAACAAGAGCCCTAATCATTCAATTTCTACTTTATTTGTCTGTCTGTCTGTCTGTCTAGATATTATATACTCGAGATATTGACACACACACACACACACACCACACACACACACACACACACACAGATATAATATATAATATATATGTATATATACTATATATATATTTAGGCATGTGCTATTGAATAACACGCAGTACTCTTTCTTCATTTTTGGATCTGTATTTTTTCCGGTCGTCTGGCGATCTTTTTTGTGTTTGGATCCAATTGATATAGAATATTTCCCATACTGTTATCCCGAGCGCTTTCGACTGTTTCGTCAGTTGTCATCATGGGGTATATAAGTTGGTTTACTTCATCTTTTTTAGTTCGTTTTATCTATGTTTTTATCAAATTTGGAGAGTCCGACTGAGCTAAATCGATATATATAAATATATATATATATATATATATATATATATATATATATATATCGGTTTAGCTCAGTCCGTCGAATGTCTGACTGGGAAAATCAAGGTTCTTTTTTTAATACCGGCCCTCGTCAACTCAGCTTATCAAAAGCGCATGGAACTGCGTGACAAAGTTAGGAGGTGGTGATAGGTGTCAATGTTGCTTCTCCGATGCTCCTGAAAAGTGATCCATTGGTCAGGCCTGGGTTATTTACAGCTTCACATTTCATTCGTGACAAAGAACACCGGGAAACAACTCTCGAGTAACCCTTATCGGCCCTCTTGCGTACATTCGTAGGAGCTGCAATAAATCTTTACACAGTTTGGTGATATATTATTTTTGATATTTCTAATGTAGATTTGCGTTTGCAAAATTCAGATGTTATAATATCTTTCTCAGAAGGGGTCAAGTCAATTTTGCGACCCATAATTGAACGATTATAAAGACGCTCGTTTAATGTCTGTGACAGTTCTATATCGCGTTGATATTTCATCTTACTGATATAAAAAAAAACGGTTTGGAAACTCGGTGAGATAGCCAGCCGGAATTATTAACACGTTGATAAACGTGGGAACTAAACTGTTCTTTTGTTACCGGGATCAAGTGACAACACACTTCGTCATTTTAACTTTATGGAGTCACGTGATATAACGGTTATTGTCTTAGAGAAATGGAATCAACAATCCGAGTTCAAATTCTGAAGGAAGCTGTTGGCGTTTCACTTCGCTCTTATGCCTTGGTTTGGTTTATATTTTGTTTTACGGCATATCAACCTCAGTGGGTCATTTAATGCCGATAAAGTTTTGAAATAAATTCATTCTTAATGGATACATGATTTTTGTATGAACACATTTTTCTATTTAGTCCATAGATAGAACCCTAACAGGTACTACCACTCCGGGTCAGAGTAGACCTGAGAGCAGTGGGGATGAAGAGGTGCTCCACATTCCCAAACTACCAGAACAGGAACCTCACCATCACAGTTTAACGTCATTCCCAGAACAATAAGACCCTCAACCACCACCTTCTAACACGTATATGATCAAAAGGGTTGGGGCTTGTCAAGAGGGCAATAGGGTTAGGGCAATCATATAGGTGTTAGAGCCTGGCATGACCAGCCGATTGATCAAAAAAGGGCCTCTCCGACTGCCCCTCTAGCCAAAGTAAGGACTGCTCAGCTACCTGTGTTCCATCCTTAAGCATCAGGTGTCACCACCCACGGCCAACGGGTAGCCCTATTGGGGGTGTCTTACCCCTCTGCAGAGGTGCAGTCAGTGTATTCTAACGCCTCACCGACAGAGCGGGTTATGCATTGGTAAAGGCCGACAAGCGGATGTGGGTGTATACAACGATTGTATGTGCCACACTGAAAGTTCTGTGGAGTAGAAATCCATTGGGTTTGACACAAGGTCACACATACGGTGCATCCAGCGAGGATCGGACTCGCTTTTCAGTAGAAATGGATCTTACGAGAGTAGCTGGCTATATATGTCGTCAGGATGGCCTAAAGTCGGTATCAGCCAAACAGCGAGGGAGTCTATCTCCTTTTCACCAGCGCTAGATCAAAGAGATTGTTTTTAGCGTCTGAGATGAAATGAGACACCTACCATCAGCTCCGCAAGTTACGGCACATATCCTTGTGCTACTCATACGCTGAGTTGGCGAAGGCCGGTATCGAACTAGGAGACGTGGTTCCAAAGAGGACGCTCTACCGACTGAGCTATATCTATCTATTTATATCTATCTCTGCTGCCTTTCAATGAAAGTCTAGGGGAGTAAACCCCGAAAATAAATCAGGTGCTGGTGATCCTAAGGTGGTGTGATACTGAAATCCAGTGCTACCCATCAACTCCTCCGACACTACCGTTGTGAAACTGCATTGGTCCCTTACCTCTCCTTTGAATCACAGCGATAGTGTGGAGAGGGGGGGGGTCTGCTGTATGGGCAACAGCTCATCCTCCATATGAACCCGCCCAGGCTATGTAGTAAAAAAAACTTTGACATTACTCCATCGTCTCTCGTAGACGGAAAGTTGCATACAACACACACACACACACACACACACACACACACACACACACACATATATATATATATATATATATATATATATATATATATAATACAGTAATTCATAATGATGAATGTGAAACAGGAAGCCAATTGTCAGTCTCCAGTTTTCGGCTGAATATAGAACGCCATGATTCCCTACCAAATAAGTTAATTGAATATCAAATTACAAAACAGAACTATTTTGCCAGCGTTTAATTCAGTTTACAGGAGAGAAAAAATTAGTAAACTATAAATGCAAACGTACCTATAATTATTGAATCCACTAGCAGGACCTGTGGATTTACCACAGTATGATAATTTGATTATTACAACGTTCGTTATGTTTACTTAAGAGCTATTGCTAAATAGTTCAATATGGAAAAAGTATAATAATCTTGTTTTAGCTCTCTCTCACTCTTTTTTTTTCTTTCCTTCTTTTCATCATTTCATTATGTTCGATTGAAACAGATTAGCGTTATCACTTCCGCATGACCACCTTATCTCTCTATATTTCTCTTTCTTTCATTCTTCCTTTCTTATTTAGCTGAGGTGACAGCCCTCATAAGAAATAAGAATTCGACAGATAAGCAACACCAGATGATCAGGATTTATATTTTTGCATTTCATCTTAGATGATTTGGATGGTCTAATTTTTAACCAGAAGGTGTTGCAAGATGATAACAGTCGGAATATTAAGGAACAAGCGTATTAATATATAGATTTAGGCTACCACAAGCCAGTTGCATGGTTACCAGGTCTTTATTTGGTATAGCCTTGTTTTATGATCATTTGGACAGAGGGTGTTGCAGGATGATAACGGTCGGTAGATTAAGGAACAAGCGTATCAATATATAGATTTCAACTAAGTGGGAAATGTTTACTTGCTTAAAAGGGTTGTAGTAGTTTTTTTTATTATTATTAAGTTCAGCTTAATAAATAACAACTCGGTAGGCCACCACAATCCAGTTGCATGGTTACCAGGTCTTTAGTTGGTATAGCCTTGCTACATGATCATTGTCTGTTTTATTTCCTGTTTTCAATTTGAGACTTTTATAAGTTACTCTTTCTACTTGTTTTACGCTCTTACCTCTTCTGTGCAAAAGGATAAATCTTAAGCTGAAGATTTAAAACTTTTTTATTCGCACGCACCTTTAACTTTAACCTAATTCTCAGCAGAAAACGAGCTGCGACTAATTAACAACGTCATATTTCATTCGCTACTTTTTGTGAATGTTGAATATTTAAACAAAATTAATTGTCGACAAATCAGAGGAGGATTAAGGACAGTTTGTGCCCTAAGCACAGCCTAACATTGGCGCCACCTTGTCCACCCACTTCATTGCTTAACTGACACCATGAGTAACATTTAATGAATACTAATGTTGAAATACGAGTTTTTAAAAATTCACTTTTCTTCCAGACGATTTAATTCATACTAATTTATCATCATGTCATGCTAGCAGCACGGATATCCATGACAATCTCTCGCTAACAGTCCCTATTATTCATTGCACTCGGAGGTCCTCTATGCAGCATCCAGTATCTGCACACAGCTGGTCAATGTAGGACTTTTTGCTTGGCTGCCAACACTGATGTGGCCATGTGCTGGTTTTTATGAAAGAACGTCACTAATGAGTTCGTCCCCGCTTCGCCAGCAGTGTTAAGCATATCTTGTTTCTCTCACTCGGATGGTCTGTGATAGGGGGCAAGTGGCCGTACAGCTGCTTTCTTGTAGGGTGTTGTTTTCAAGAGACCGTCTAAATCATCCAAGATGAAATGCAAAAATGTAAATCCGGATTATCTGGTATTGCTTATCCGCTGAATTCTGATTTCTTACGAGTGTTAACATGCCGTAAAATCCAACCAATCTTTCCTTATTTTGTTTGTTTGTTTTTAAGTTCTTATTCATTTTCTTTCTTTTTTGTCTCTAAGTTTTAATTCAGTCTTTACTTCTTTGATTTGGGGTCTGGACTGCATTATCTACATATGTTGGAAGTTTCCCCTTGGATGATTCAGATCTGTTCAAGCATCTCATAAAATGCAGACTTGCTTAAAGATGCAGAAACATCAGTAGATATTTATTTACATTTTTTTTCTTGGTGGGGGGGTCATTTTACTTTTTTTTACGTTCACGTGTTTTCTTTGAAGACCTTTTTCTTCTTTTTTCAAAACTCTATTCCCATCTGAGTAAAATTAAAATAAATCCCAGCACTTTGCACCTTATTTGCAACATAGTCTCCTTCTCTTCTACCAACCCTCTTTTTATGATTCATCTTCTGCTAGACTTTCCCAAATTTCCAAACATATCTATTAAAAAAACAAACAAAAAAAAACTGTAGAACATCTGCCTAGGAACCACAAGCTTCCTGGTTCGATACCGGCCCTCGCCAAATTAACGCATGAGTAGCATACCTCGTGTAATCTGATCTGTGCAGTAAAATGTGGAGCTGACGATAGGCGCAGCGCTCCACCTCAGACGCTCATACAATCTCCCTTGTCCAGCGCTAATGAAAACATGATAGACTCCCTCACTGTCCGGCTGATAACGACAATAAGTCGCTCCGCCGATATCAACGTATTTGTGGGGATTGAAAAAAATAATTAATATTAATTAAATTAATAAAAGATAAAACAAAATTAAATTAAATATAAAAAAATAGATAAAAGGACACAAAAAGTAACAATCTCCCAGAAGGCCTCAGGCCGGAAGACTCTTGGGTAATATTCAGAAAAAACGCCGAATTCCTTTCACCAAAAAGGAATCTCTGCTCTTTTTACCCCAAGACCTCGAAGGAGACACACCTATTGACTTGCTCGAGAAAATGTATCTCCTCCAAGAAATAGTGTGAATCAACGAATAAAAGTCTTACGCTAAAGTTACCCGGCTGACTTCTGATTTAGGTAGGAAAATTAAAATTGCGAATTTGGTTACGGTTTTAAGGGATTAAGGTTGGTTTTAATTACGTATTGCTTTAAAAAAAAATAAACAACAAAAAACCCAAATTACTATACATTTAATTAACCATTGAAATTAATTATTGAATCTATTATTGAGACAGTTGTTTGTGTTAGTATTGCAAAGTATAATTTCAATTAAACTTAGTTTTAAAAAATATTTTTCAACATTAAATGTATAGTAATTTGGTTTTTTTGTTGTTTATTTTTTTAAGCAATATGTAATTAAAAACAACCTTAATCCCCTAAAACCGTAACCCAATTCGCAAAATGTTAATTCATAGACTGTAGTTAAACTGTCATTGGGGACCACCAAAAAACTTTCCGTTTTAATTTTCCTACCTAAATCAGAAGTCAGCCAGTTACCCTTATATTTGTTCCTTTCGTTTCTTTTCCTAAATTCCTTTTCAGCTTACCAACCCACAAGAAGGAAAAAACAGCTATATTTGGTGTTTAAACACAAGCCAGGAGCGACCTTAAAAATGCAGATAGAACTGACAACTAACGAAACCCTATATATTCATCGTGCAGTTGAAATGGTTCAGTGTGACTGTTTGCTGAAGATCCCACCACGATGAAAACTGTCTTTTTTCTTTACCCATCTCATTCACCATGAGTAAGATGTGACACAAAGTCACAAGTATGGAGCATCCAGCATGGATTAAACTCACTTTTCAGTAGTAATGGTTCAGTGAGACTGTTTGCAAAAGATTACACCACGTGAAAATACATGAGGGTTTTTTTTTTCAACCGCAAGAAAGACAAGTTGACAAAGTTCAAATCTCGTCACAAAACTTCTCGCTGTTTCCGTAAACATCTTTTTCTCTTTTCTAATCTGGGGTTGGGGACACCAATGGTGGTTACATGATATTCATGTTACTGTGATATAATTAGGGATCTCGAGCAATTATTTTAGTATTTTATAATTTATGATTTACGATAGAGTAGTGTCCAAATTGATTTTTCTGGAACTACGTAGCCTGGGCAGGTTGATATGGAGGATATGCTGTTGTCAAAGCAGCAGATCCCCACCCTCTCTGTCGCTGTGGTCCTAAGTAAAGGTAAGAAACCAATGCAGTTTGGCAACGGCAGTGTTGCAGCTGTTGCTGTGTAGGGCTGAAGTTCAACGTTACTCCATTATAGGGACTCCGGCCCCGGGTTTGTTTTCGAGGTTTACTCCCCTAAATTTATGATTTAGGTTTTTGGATTCGGAAGGAAAGAGAAAAGAAAGAAAAATAACGTTAAAGAGATATTTGGTTGAAATGAAAAGAATCTGAAAGAATGGTGGAATATGTTAGAGAAATATTCAGACTGACTTTGCTGCGTTGGCTATACCGATCTGGCCCTCCTCTAATAGTGTAAGTTTGTCTTGTTAATTGTTTGTACTTATTTGTTCTGAGTTTGGTTGAGATAATAACAAATGGAATATATGAAAGAATTATAAAATGGCAGGAAACACATCAATAACAATCAGCTGATATTTTGGAAATGCTGACGTACACCAAACCGATTAAAGATTAATAAATAATTAAAACGTTGTTGCAAAGTAGCTAACACCCCTTCAGCCATCTATCAGATGGACTGGTTCCATAGCCATAAAATAGCTTACGATTAAAGTAGATTAACCAGCTGAATAATATTCAGACTGATTTGGTTGCGTTGGCTATACCGAACTGACCCTCCTCTTTTAGTGTGAGTTTATCTTGAAAATTGTTTGTACTTATTTGTTCTGTGTTTGTATGTATCCGTTTAGCACCGGATGCCAGTGCTTAATAAATGTGTTAAGTACAACATTCATCTGTGTATCTCGCGATACAACAAATGTTTAGGACGTTATAAAAAAAACAGTTTTGGAAGAAGGTGAGAAACAGAGACAAGTGGCAAAAGACGAGAGACCAAACACATACGACGTCAGCCGACTTAACCGATAGCCACAGTCTCCCTTTTCTTTCTGATTTACAGGAGTCCTTTCGAAAAGAAACGTCACGCTCATCAAAAAAGAGGGTCGCAACGCAACATTACGTACGGACACGCTTACCTAATCTATTATCAAATTTCCAATTGAAATAACATTAATGGATATTGTCAGTTAAGTTGAAAAACGTTTTCGATATTACGAATAAAGTAGATTAACAAGATAAACTCACACTAAAAGAGGAGGGTCAGTTCGGTGTAGCCAACGCAACCAAACCAGTCTGAATATTATTCAGCTTGTTAATCTACTTTATTCGTAAGCTATTTTATGGCTATGGAGCCAGTCCATCTGGTAGATGGCTGAAGGGGTGTTAGCTACTTTGCAACAATGTTTTAATTATTTATTAATCTCTAATCAAAACGTTCCCTTTTGAAAAAAAAACATCGACTGGGCACATCAGCATAAGTTGGAAAAATATGAAGATCTGCGAGAACAATGTGTCAGAAATGGCTGGATAATAAATGTATTTCCTACCGAAGTCGGAGGCCGAGATTTCATCTTTGGATTGGCTGCACAGGTGTGCGACTTGATTACTGGGGGGAGAAATAGAATTTAATTTTCGAACTTCATAAATATTTCTCCGAGGGGAATTTTCTCCTGAGCCAGTCTACAGCATGTGTTCCCAGCAAAGGTCTGCGTTGGAATGCCTGAGGGTTCTTTTTGGTGCCAGGAAGGGGCCTTTCTCTGCGCATGCCCAGAGGGTTTTTTCCTGTCTCAGGGCCCCTGGGAGATTGTGACTTTTTTGTTTTTTATTTCGTTTTCATCTTAATCCCCACAAATACCTAGCTAAGACCCGCCGTCATTAGAAAAAAATTTTTAAAATTGACTTCACTAATTAGGACTGAGACTATTCTAATAGCGACCACCCCCAAGCGGAATTTAACAGTTTTGAATTCAGAGTTTACCTTCTCCTAGACTGGTTGCCTAACCAAGGTTAAAGAGTCTAGTCTGCCCTACTATTTATCCATGCTGGAGGTGGAGTAGTTGGATTCATACCTTTCCCAAGGGTATTAGCGCTATGTGAACTGTAGCTTCGTGCAGGAATTGAACTCGGAAGCTATTGTTCGCATAACACTAATACTATTGGGAAAGATATAAATCCAACTACTACCTCCACCATATATGGGTAAATAGTAGGATAGAGTGGACTCTTTAACCTTGGTTAGGCAGAAAAATTGGTGAAAAAATGTGAAATAAAATTGTTTATTTTCTTAAATAATTTCAAAATGGAAGAATTTTCTCTTGAAATTGATCTTTTTTTGTTGTTGTCTTTGATAAATTAAGGTTTGACCTTCTCGAAGTGAAATTTTTTTTTTTTTGTTTTTAAATACGAAATTGAATTTTTCAAAATTATAGAATCTTCGAAACAAAGGATAAAAAGAAAAAGAAAAGAAAGAGTAGGAAATGAAAGAAAGAAAAACATAAAGAAAAACAAATCTTTTTTTTTTCTTGGGGGGGGGGGGGAGATTTGTGTTGTCAAAACGAAGAATGAGAAAAGAAAAGAAAAGAAGAGAAAAAAAGAAAAGGGAATATTTCTTTTTCTTTGTACGTAAACAGAGAGTGAAAAAGAAATGAGAAAAGAAGGGAAAGAAACGAAAGAGAGAAGAGAGGAGAGAGAGAGAGAGAGAAGAGAAGAGAAAGAGAGAGAGAGAGAGAGAGAGAAATAAGGTATAAAAGATAGAGAGAAGAGAAAGAAAGAAAGAAAGAAAGAAAGAAAGAAAGAAAGAAAGAAAGAGAGAATAGAAGGAAAGAAAGAAAGCAAAACAAATCTTCATTTCTACATTTGTATAAATGTGTGTAGTCAAAACAGAATAAAAAGAAAAAGGAAGGAAAGAAAAAGAAAGAAGAAGAAAGAAAAGAAGAGAAAGAAAGAAAGAAGAAATGAGAGAAAGAAAGAAAGAAGAAGAGAAAGAAAGAAAGAGAGAGAAGAGAGAGAAGAGAAAGAATGAAAGAGAGAAAGAAAGAATGAAAGAAAGATAGAGAGAAAGAATGAAAGAATGAAAGAAAGAAAGTAAGATAGAGAGAAAGAAAGAATGAAAGAAAGAAAGAAAGAAAGAAAGAAAGAGAAAGAAAGAAAGAAAGAAGAGAAAGAAAAAAATAAAAATAAACCGTTCCTTCTTTTTTGCGTAAATTTTAGTTGTAAAACAGAGAGAAAAAAGAAAAGGAAATAAAAGAAAGAAAAGGAAATAAAAGAAAGAAAAGAAAGAAAGAAGGAAAGGAAGAAAGAAAGAAAACTCTTTCTTTTTTGCGTAAATATCTGGTAGTCTCGTTAGTTGACCTTGAACAGGATAGAAATTTCCTGATAACCTTGGCATGGAAATATCTGATAACTCTCCAAAACCCAAACTAAAATCACAAGAGAAAGAATTTTATTTATTTATTTATTTATTGAAGAACAGGGAGAGAGGCATCTTTTCTTTCTGTCTTTTTTCTTTATTTCATTCTAAATCACTTTCTTCTTCTTTTTTATTTTCACTCATCTACCCCCAGAAAAAGAAGAAGAGAAAAAGAACAGAAAAAGAAAAAGAAAAATAAAGAGAGATATAAAATGGTGAAAAAAAAATGCCTTCCACGCAAATAAACAAAAAAATGCTGTGAAATAAACGACACTTTCGTTTTTCTTGAAGATGAAAAAAATCTCCCATATGGAACGAGAAAAACAAATAAACAAAATAAACAAGCGAAAAGGGGGAAGGCGAAAACGGTAAACAGATATCCTAAATTTTCAGTCGTAGTAAATCTACAAGAGCGACAAGATCACTACACGCACCACACACAGACGGATCAAATTTGCGGGGGTGTCGTGTGCTGGGCATGTGCGCGCGCGCGCGAATGTGTGAGTGGACCGCGGCGCGTGCCGAGCAGAAAACTGGTTCATCAATATCATTGACCCCAAAAATAAATAAATAAATAAAAATGAAAAATAAATAAATAAATAAATAAATAGATAGATAGATAAATGAATTGAATTAATTAGCCGCGCACGTGGCACCTTATTTTTTGCTTAAGAAATAAAACGATAAATCAAAACAAATAAATCAAAAAAGCTGCTAAATGAGTTGGTAAGTTTTGTTTTGTATTGATTTGCCACCCAGAAGTGTTGTTAAAGAAAATATCTTAAAGTGCGATCGAAAAATAAACACATTTAAAGCGGAGTAATCTTGGGGTTGTTTTAAGGACGAAAAAGGGGGGAAGGAAGGGAGGGAGGGAGGGAAGGATGGAAGGAAGAAGGGAAGAAAAATGCCGATATTGATGGAGTGATTCATTGAGACGACTGGTGTCACAGCTGTCATTAGATTTTTTAAAAAGAAAAAAAAATGTTTTGAAAAGATGTTTTATGTATAGTAGATTTTAAACCAGATTAAAAATAACACATTTCGTAAAAAGCCTTTTATTTTATAAGTTTTACCGGTGACCTTCACTTTCCCCTTTCGCGGCCTCTCTCTCTCTCTCTCTCTCTCTCTCTCTCTCTCTCTTACTATATATATATATATATAGATGTGAGGTATCCAAAACTTGGTAGTAAAGGATAATTCTATATGTAATTTCTCAGATACACTGTATTATTATTGTATGATCCAGTATGTACAAATACAGTGAATCTTTAAATCACTACAGAGAGCTCAATGTATAATAATCTTTTTAGATTATATACAGAGTAATATTTATCTTTGAAAGGAAGGAAAAACTCAACACCGTTATTTGGCCCCAATTTTGGTCGAAATAAATTTATTATGGAATAACGGTGTTGAGTTTTTCCTTCCTTTCAAAGATATATATATATATATATATATATATATATATATATATATAATAAGAGAGAGAGAGAGAGAGAGAGAGAGAAGAGAGAGAGAGAGAGAGAGAGAAAGTCCTCCGTTAAGTCACCCCCGTTTCCTAAAACACACACACACACACACACACACACACACACACACACATATATATATATATATATATATATGTGTGTGTGTGTGTGTGTGTGTGTGTGTGTGTGTGTGTGTATTGATATAGTATGCTGGGGCTGTAGAATACGCCAACTGCACTTCTGTATAATGAGGGACACCTGTTGGCCGTGGGTGGCGACCCGTGATGCTTAAGTACGAATACCTATCAGGCATGAATAAATCAAAACGTCTTCGGCATAAAATAACCCAACAGGGGTTGACATGCCGTAAAAACTAACTAATCAAAATTAAGATGCGTTTAAAGGGACGGTTTAGCTCAGTCGGTATAGCGTTCGACTATGAATCACAAGGTTCCTGGCTCTATACTGGCCCTCGCCAACTCAGCGTATGAGCAGCACAGGGGCCTGTGTGGTAAAGTGAGTAGCTGATGGTAGGTGTGACGCTCCACCTCAGAGGCTAAAATAATCTCCTTGGTCTAGTGCTTGTGAAGAGGGGATAGACTCGCTCGCTGTCTGGCTGATACCGACATTAGGCCGCCCCGACGACTTTTAGCATACTCAGTACGTAGATTGGTGACCATTTCTTGGTAACAGCAAGTACTTTAAGTAACCTTAACCCCACCAAACCAAACCAAACCAAACCTAAACATCTAAGTAACCTGAAGCCACCTGTATGACACGGACGAATCAATATTTAATAGACAACAGCAGTTCCTGATTTATAGGTACCACCAATTCTCCTTGTGAAATTTACCCACCCCCCTATATTTAACACAATGCAACCTGCATAAAAGTTAATTTTATCTTAAGAAAATGTTGTCCATTCGAAAGAAGAAACATTAAAAAAAAACCTGATGATCTTTTTTTTAATGTTCAGCTTACAGAAATAATGAAAATTATGAACGACAAACAATGTTTACATTTTTGCTCCATTAAATCATTTGAAATTTAATATAGCCAAAAACAAGTTACGACTACCGGCTTTTAAAAAAATTCCATGAAAAATCAATTAATGGTCTGATTTTCACGAAAATTTCAATAATTATGTACCTTTGGATGGAAATATGTCTGAAATAGTTTTTTCCTAAAATGTATTAAGGAAAATATTTTTTACGAGGTCTACTCGCCCCTATTTTATTTTGTGATAAAAATATGAAAAAATGAACAAACAAAAAATTATTTTTACTTTTTCTAGAAAGATAAGAGTCTGAATAATTATATCAGAATATGTTTATAAGTTTTGATGCGAGATCTTTTAAAAGAACCATGAATACAGAATTCTGCTAAAAAATATCAATAATGAAACTGACCGTGGTGTAAAAAAATGGACTGTTTTACTTATTTTTCACGATAACGGTGAGTAATTTTCCCCTATCGGATAATTTGATCTTTGAATTAACTGTTTTTCTTTGTAACAACTCTTTATGTTCGTTATTTCTTTTTTGCGAGATTTAAATTTTTTAAAAGTTCAAAAATATTTACGTTTCTTCCTTCAATATAGCGTAAACTGGTCACGTGACCTATTTTGGTGGTACCTACTTATTTATGAAATTGTTTCTTTGAGTCAATCTTTGCAATTTTAAAAGAAAGAAAAGAAAAACAAAGAATCTTTATTTCCCTGTGGCTTTCCCAATATTCGATTCCAGCACTAACTGTCAAATTAACAATAACACAGGCCAAAATTTATGATTGATTTTTTGATAATTTAAAAATATTGAAAAGAAAACAGAAATTATCCCGTAGGTATAACCACGCACATGGGCACCTTGCGGGGTGTAATGTTTAGCTAGTTGGATTCGCAAACCATTGTTATTGAGTTTGTTTCCCACTGGGTGACCTATACTTCTGGCATTGTGCCACATCTAAACCTAGCTTAGTAAATAACCTGGGCACCTTACAGGGTGTAATGGTTAGCAAGCTAGATTCGCAAACCATTGTTAGTGAGTTCGATTCTCACTGGGTGACCCATACTTCTGGCATTGTGCCACATCTAAACCAAGCTTAGTAAATAACCTGGGCACCTCACGTGGTGTAATGGTTAGCAAGCTAGATTCGCAAACCATTGTTAGTGAGTTCGTTTCTCACTGAGTGACTCATACTTTTGGCCTTGTGCCACATCTAAGCTAAGCTTAGTAAATAACAATAACCATGCAGATATCAAAACATTTACAAACGAAAAAATAAAACAATCCCCAAAGAGAATTTCGGTAGAAAATCACCTCCACTTTCAATTAAACTTTCGTTAAAAAAAATAAAATTGTCACTTATTTTAAGAACACAACCTAAATGTAAGTGGAGGATAATGGTTAGAGACGTAGGAAATGGACTCGTCAACTCGAGTTCAAATCCTGGACGAAGCTACGATTCACATAACACTAATAGCCTTGGGAAAAGGTATGAATCCAACTACTCTCCCTCCAGCTATGGGTAAATAATAGGACAGACTAGGCTCTTTAACCTTGGTTAGGCAACCAGTCTAGGAGAAGGAAAACTCTACTTGGGGTGGTCGCTACTAGAATAGGCTCAGTCCTAATTAGTGATCTATTTCATTAAGCTTATTTTTAAAATTGCTGGTCTCGTTTTAATATATCTCCTAAAGGATTTTTTACTGTTTAGTTTATTTACATGAAAGTTATACTAAATTATTCCTTAGTTTTAGGATTAAATTATGTTTGAAAAAAATTCCATTTTAATTGGTTCTAATTAGTCGTAATTTGCAATTAAGTCTTTACATTCTGCATATCACTCTTTTCCTCTCTATTGATCTCTTGATTACCTCCACGTTGAATGTGTTAGTCTATCTATCGAGTGAAGGGGAGATAGGAAGGGGAGAAGTGATTAACAGAGACACTTTTAACAACTGACCAGCACGTAATAAAATTCCATGATCCATTTCAATTTAAATTAGGTGAAACTAGATATACCCAATTCGTTGAAAAATCCGTGTTTTTTAAATACAATTCTGACCCCAACGTTTGTAAAAAAAAAAAAAAAAAAATTACGAAAAATCATGGAATTATCCGATTTTAATGAAATTTTCAGTGTTTATTTAGCAATGAATGAATTTTAAAATGCATAAGTTATTTTATTTAAACATTTTCTGATTTTTTACAGGTCACTTAACTTTGCCCCCCCCCCCTGTTTTGGATGCGCAAAATATCGGTGTGGTATATATGTGATTGATACTATTTTCTGCATAAACAAAAAGACAATAGACCGAAAGTGTGAATAAGAAAAACATTTTTTTAAGAATCTGCTCGGGTAGTAAATAAGTACCAAAATTCGAAAAATAAAATGAAAATAAAAACTAAAAAAATAATTTTTGGAGTATTATTTGTATTATTCGAACTATTGTCCGTATCTTCATTGTTAACTGTACAATGTTTCGGCCGATGTGCCCTCCGGTCTTCTTCAGGTATTTCTTGTCGGACTCGGGAACCTTCTCGGACTCGGGAAACCTTCTTGTCGTAATCGGGAGTCATCACGGAACTTTGAACTTAACCCTTTATTCAGTCCACGGGGATATCCTGTTCTCATTCCGCCAACCATAGCTGGGATGCAGGTGTTAAGCTGTGTTAATTATAATTTTATGTTACTGCTGCCTCTGACCAGGATTGAACCTGCAGTCTAGAGATAACTGTCACTTAGAACTGTCTTAACTTAACTCCTTTATCTACTAGGCTATGTGTCCAATTGGACAATACTGTGTGATTTATTTCAATCGCAAATGTTACAATTTATTTTGTAAAAACGGATTTTAAGTAGCGTCTTGGCAGGCATCTTAATCGAAATTGAGCGAAAAAATTGTTTTAAATATATCAAAAATAAATTACATGTGTAATATTATTTTGCTTTTTTTTAATGATGCTCATTATGTTACTACTTTTCGACTTAGACAAAAATTTGACCATAAATAATCGGTTTAATAAATTTTAATCCATTTTTAAAATGAAAAACAGACGATATTTTGGCAGACCCTACTCTTTTCCCTAATCCCAATTATCTAGTGAGAGCTTAATTCACGTTTTGTCTATTATATATATATATATATATATATATATATATATATATATATATATATATATATATATATATATATACCGGTTTTTTTTTCTGAAAATTATTTTGCCAATTTTCAACAATGTGTGTCACAATTCCGTCTAGTGAATTCGTTCAATGTTTTAAAAAAAATGGTTTCTTTTTTTAATTTTGTATTTATTTTGGGATTATACTAAAAATAAGGGCCGGTTTAGCTCAGTCGGTAAAGGTTCCGAGTTCGACACCGGCCTTCGCCTACTCAGTGTATGAGTAGAACGGCTTGGATCTGTGCAGTAAAGTGGTAAACTGATAGTATGGGTGGGGCCCCACCTAAAAAGCAAAAAAAAAAATCCCTGGTCTCGCGCTACCGTAAAGGGGATAGACTCCCTCACTGCACGGCTTATACTGACAATAAACCACATCGTCTACTTTACTAACGAAAAAAAAAAAGGATTGTCTTTGAAAAAATTAAATACACTTTGTATCAGAAATCGAATTTGGAATAGGATTGATTTACATATTTCATTTATTCTTTTCATCAACCCCACCGACTGCGCCTCTGCAGGGGGGGGGTATGGCCCCACTTCCAGTCGGGCCACCTGTTGGCCGTGCATGGCGATGCTTAAGGATGGAACCTTGATGGCTAAGCAGTCCATGACATGCAATACTCCATCATTGTCTTTACTTAGGCTAGACGGTCGCTCGGAGAGCCCCCCCCCCCCCCTCCGATCAATTGGCTGATCACATCAAGTCCAGGGTCTTAGTGCCTGGGTATGACGTTAAACTCTATCTGATGATGAAGTTCTAATTCTGGAACTCTGGGGAATGTGGAGTACCCCTTCATTACCATCACTCTTAGGTCCGTTCTGACCAGGAGTTGTAGTACCTGTTAGGGCCATATCTATTGAAGAAAAACGTGAGTTTTAAAAATAATGTTTAAAACAATTTTTTGAATATTAATCAAGCATAAATAGAAAAAAACATGTTCGGCATAAAATAACCCAACAAGGGTTGACATGCCACAAAACCCACTATACCAAACTAAACCAAACCAATTCTTAACATTAAATTTTGAAAAGGGAAGGGAAGAAAAATAATTAATTATTAAAAAAAAAAAAACTTGAATTATGAAGTTTATTATTTAAGGTAGCTAAACAACATCAAAACGATAATGGCCTTGTATGAGTCATATGCCACTGATCGGTTTCTTTTATGATTACTATTAACTACTCACACAAACTGTTGAATTAATCTTCAATTAAATCGTTTAGTCAACAAAAAGAGTTTAATTTTTATTGAACGACACAACTTTGCGAGATTTTGTAATGATTATTATTATTATTATTATTATTATTATTATTATTATTATTATTATTATTATTATTATTATTATTGCTAATGTGTTTTTTTTTATTCAATATCGAATGAATGTGGAAAATGTAATAGAAGACTGACTTTTCAAAAATTGGTTGTATGCTTGAGTTCGAAAAATCAATTTCTTTTAGTAGAACAGGAGAATCGAGATGAGTTGGTTGGGATGAAACTACAAGAATTTTTTAAACCTTCAGTTTATTGCTTTACCACTGAGCTAAACCAACAAGTGATTCTTTAGAAAAATGGAAAGAGAATAAGAAAATTTAGTTTATATGATAGCTATCCATATAGAACACATTATCCATCTATCTATCTATCTATCTATCTATCTATCTTACTTTCTCGGTCGGTTCATATCTATTTATCTATCTATCTATCTATCTTCCTTTTTTCTTTTTTCTCGGTCGGTTCATTTCTATCTATCTATCTATCTATCTATCTACTTCAGTCGGTTCATCTCTCTCTCTCTCTCTCTCTCTCTCTCTATATATATATATATATATATATATATATATATATATATATATAGTGGACCTGGGGGTAATGGTGATGAAGAGGTACTCCACACTCTCGAGAGTTCCAGAACTGAAACCTCACCACTAGATGCCGTTTATCGCCATACCCGGGACACTAAGGCCCTCAGCCAGCGCCTTCTATTGCATATATGATGAAAGGAATTGGGAGTTTGCCCTAAGGTCAATAGGGTTGGGACAATCATAGAGGTGCTAGGGCTTGGTGTGACCAGCCGGTATCGGAGGGGACCTCTCCTCGGCAGACCGTTTAGCGCAAGTAAGGGCTAAAACGAAATGTTGCATGTCATGGACTGCTCAGCCACCAGGATTTCGTCTTAAGCATCATGGATCACCACCCATGACCAACAGGTAGTACCGTTGGGAGGATTTTATCTCTCTGCAGAGGTGCAGTCGCGTATTCTACAGCTGTTGTCGACAGAGCAGGGATGGTATTTGAGATTGAAAATTTCGGCATGTATATAATGAAAAATGGAATAAAGAGAAACTGAGTGAAGGAATCGAACTGCCAAATCGAGAAAGCATCGGAACTCTTGGAGAAAAAAGAAGACTAAAATATCTGGGAATACTGGAAGTGGACACCATCAAGCAAAAGGAGATGAAAGAAAAAGAAAAGAGTACCTCAAAAGAACAAGAAAACTTTTCGAAACCAAACTCTGCAGCAGAAATCTTATCAAAGTAATAAATATCAGGGCAGTCCTTCTTGTAAGATACACCCCTGTTTGATGAAGCTTTAGAATACACCGACTACACTTCTGGAGGATGGAATTCTGGTCCATCACTTGCATTACTCCACTTTGGTCTTTACTGAGGCTTAGACGGGCGATGTGTTTTAAAACAATTCAATACCCAACAAAAATAAATAAAACAAAACGTCTTCGGTCTAAAATGACCGAATGCCTATAAAATCCAACCAACCAGCGAACCAACCAAACTTGTAAGATACTCTGTACCCTTCTTAAACTGGACAAGAGACAACATCAAATATGGACAAGAGTAAAGGAAACTGATGACTATACCCAACGCCTTACACCCGAAATATGGACAATAGAACAATGGGATTGATAACATGACAATACACTTACATTCAAGTGATTATATCTTAAGAAATATATTTGGCAAGAAAATAAGGAGGAAGAGTACTCACAAGCATTGAAGAATTGCATGAATAGCACAAGTCAAGGACTATATATATATATATATATATATATATATATATATATATGAGTTAAGAGTAAGGAAATGAATCCGACGGTATATGTATAGATAAAAAAAGGTATGAAAAACACACAATGTTGTTAAAATGAATATATTTTTTAAATATATTTTTCATTACTGATATTGACAATATTTCGATTTATAAAAATTATCATCAGAGCATTATGATAATTAGGTCCGTTTTTACATCTAAAAACGGACCTAGTTATCATTATGCTCTGATGAGGATTTTTTTATGAATCGAAATATGGTCAATATCAACAATGAAAAAGATATTAAATATATTCATTTTAACACTAAGTGTGTTTTCATATCCTTTTATCTATACATATACCGCCGGATTCATTTTCTTACTCTTAACTTATATATATATATATATATATATATATATATATATATATATATATTAGGAAAAATGAAAAAAACACAGGTTTAAATGGGTTAAGTGGTGAGTTTATTGGTCGACACTGCAGTGTTTCGATCTATTAATTAGATCATCTTCAGGGCATTTGTTGGTATATGGAAGGTGATAAGAAATTATTTATCACAGAATAACGAGAAAAGCGAGTGGTAGTTATTGTTATTCAGTCTGTTTAAAAAAATTTTGAGGTTTGAAAAAAGGGACGGTTTTGAAATATGATGTCAAATATTCTTTTTTATGGCGTGAGTATGGGACGGTGTAGGTGTGTGTATCGAAAGGAAACATTGTGCATTTTTTAGGTGTGTGGTTGTGTGTGTATAATTTTTTTGCGATGAATGACAGCGGAAATAAACCTTAAGGTTGTGTGTGTGTGTGTGTGTGTGTGTGTGTGTGTGTGTGTGTGTGTATTGGTAAGAGGTAGGGGAAAAGAGGTGTCATGGGCGTCAGGAGAATTTTTAATATTTATATTAAGAGAAGAGAAAGAAGTCTGGCGTGTGTGGGGGGGGATTAAAAAAGTGAAAAAAAATTTTTTTAGTAAGAGTTCTGTATTTAAAGTTTTGAAAACTGCAGCGTCGGCCAATAAACTCACCACTTAACCCATTTAAACCTGTGTTTTTTCATTTTCTTGATATATTACATACCGTCGGATTCACTTCCTTTCTTCATATATATATATATATATATATATATATATATATATATATATATATAGAGATTGATTACATCAATCAGTAACAGTAATGACAGAAAACAAAAGAAATAAATCTAGAAATAAAACTGGGAGATAAAATAACTATATGAATACTTGAAACGACAAACTAAGGACACATGATATAACCTGGACATGTCTATGAAGGAGGAACGGAAAGAAAGAAACTGAATCCCTAATTATAGCAGCACAAAATATTGCCAGAAAGACAAATCATATCAATTCAAAAATTGAAAATACACAGGATAATAACAAGTGTATGTTATGAGGTGACAGAAATGAAACGGTTGATCACATAATAAGCGAACGCAGCACAAAACAAATACCAGAACAGACACGACTGGTGTGGGAAAGGTGATCCACAGACAATTGTGCAAGAGATTAAAATTTACCCTACTGACAAATGGTATATGTAAAAACTAGTATCTCTCCTAGAAAATGAGACGCATAAAACTCTCTGCCATTTTGAAATACAAACGGATCACCTAATCCCGGCCAGAAGACCATACCTAATGTTTATGAATAAGAACTTGTCATTTAATGGGTTTTTTTCTATTCCTGTGGATCACAGTCTGAAAATAGAATAAATCGAATCGATAGACAAATACTTGGATCAAGTCAGAAAGCTGAAAAAAGCCGTGGAATATGAAATTAACGGTGATACTAATAGT
This sequence comes from Doryteuthis pealeii, assembly GCA_023376005.1. Classification (NCBI taxonomy): domain Eukaryota; kingdom Metazoa; phylum Mollusca; class Cephalopoda; order Myopsida; family Loliginidae; genus Doryteuthis; species Doryteuthis pealeii. The sequence goes on along the minus strand of CM042155.1, from coordinate 60,600,241 downwards.
AGTTAGTGTTCTTGGAACTTTTCCCAAAGGCTTAGAAAGGAGAGTAAGGAGATTGGAGATCAGGGGAAGAATCAACACCCTCCAATCAACATTGTTATAATCGGCTAGAATACCCAGAAGAGTCCTGGAGATCCGAGGAGACTTGTTGTCATCAGCCTCCATTAAACCACCCCTTCAGGCAATATCTTTCAAAAATTAATTTTTACTCTGTCCAGAGGGGTTTTTTGCTAGTAATAATAATCTATTATTATACTAAAGCTGAGTTAATCGACTTTTGCTTCCTAAAGGCTTTTTTACTGTTTAGTTTAATGACACGAAAATTATACTAAATTATTCTTGCTTTTAGGATTGAATTATGTTTGAAAAAAATTCTGTTTTAATTGGTTCTAATAAGTCATATTTACAATTAAGTCAAAAACCGACCAATTTCTTACTTTACTCTCTGTCTATCACTTTCTTCCCCTCTATGTATCTCTTCACTACCTTCTCGTTATATAATGTTAGTTTCTCTGGAGAGAGAAAGGAGAGAGATAGAGAGAGAAAGAGAGAGAGAGAGATAGAGAGAGAGGGGAGAGAGAGAGAGACGGAGAATTTGAAATGTATTTCTATGTTAAATTTCACAACCAGCAACCCGTAGCTTGAATAAGGTCAAACATTTCCTTTCTTAGAAAGATAACAAAATGATTTTCAGGTTTCGTCCGGCCGTATTTATTTTAAAATGTTATTTACTTTGCTAACTCCCTTTTCCCTAATCTACCCAGAGCTGAATGGGTGACCCAATGGGTCCCGTTTTGTCTAGTATATATTAAATACTAAAATGTGAGTAGTTGTATGGGTGATATAACATAACAGTAATTTTCAGGCATGTAGGCGTTAAAAGTTTTCTACCGTTGGCTGCTTATTGATTTGACGTAAAAGGTGAACAGGTAGAAAGAGATGATACGCACTGAAATTTCTTTAAATATCTCTACTGTATTCTTTACTTGCTATTCGACTCTTATTCATTTCGGTACTAATGCAAAATACCGCCTTGTCGGCTGGGGCGTTAGAATGCACCGACTGCACCTCTGCAGAGGGGTAAGAGTCCCCCAATGGAGCCACCTGTTGGCCGTGGATGGCAACCCCTGATGCTTAAGGATAGAAACCAGGTGGATGAGCAGTTCATGACTTGCAATACTCCACTTTGGCCCTATCCTGGGCTAGACGGGCGGTCGGAGAGGCCCCCTCCGATCAATCGGCTGGTCACGTCAAGCCCTAGCACCTATATGATTTTCCCAACCCTATTGCACTTATAGCAAGCCCCAACCCCTTTTTATCATATGGGTGCTAGCAGGCGGTGGCTGAGGGTCTACATGTCTTGGGAATGACGTTAAACTCTATCTGATTGTGCGGTTCCAGTTTTGGAGGTTTGCGGAATGTGGAGCACGCCTTCATCACCATTGCACCCTGATCCACTCTGACCCGGAGTGGTAGTACCTGTTAGGGTCCCATCTATGGGTTAAATAGAAAACATGAGTTTATAAACAAAATTGTATTATCCATTAAAAATGAAATTATTTCAAAACTTTTTCAGCATTAAACTTTTTTTTACCAATAGAAGTATTCAGCATAAAATTAACCAAGGGGTTGACATGCCGTAAAACCCAACCAACCAAACCAAACCTAATGCAGAATAGCACGCAAGAGATAATATCATTAGATAGGGCTGGTTTAGCTGAGTCGGTAGAGCGTCCGCCTAGTGAACCACAAGATTCCTGGTTCGATACTAAACCTTGCCAACTCAGCGTTTGGTTTGGTTTGGTTTGTTTTACGACATACCAACCTCAGCGGGTCATTTAATGCCGAAAGACTTTTGAAATAAATCTATTAATAATGGAGATTCGCTTCCGGTTTTTGTCTATAACAAAAATTATGTTACTACTTACATCACATTACCCAAAATCGCCATAACATAGAATAAAATTTATTCTACAATTTTTGGCATGTTCAAATTTTGAGTGTATTTATTCAATAAATACACTCAAAATTTGAACATGCAACATTAGACAGTCCTCATTGTTTTTTAAAACAAGTTTTAATAAATACATGACTGGTATTATATATCTATATATAGTTTGTTTTATTTAATACATATTTAAAGTTTACATTTCAAATTATTTTATTTTTTAATCCTTTAATGAATTTGATGATTTTACTTACTTAGGGTACAAACTCGCTGACATTGAATTTTTTACTCCCACCCCTCAGGCAATATGTTTCAAAAATCTATTTTTACATCGCCTGGAGGGCGTTTTTTTATTTTGTATTAGTGTATTCTTAATGGATAATCGTTTTTCTATAAATACATTTTTCTATTTAACCCATATATGGGACCCTAACAGTACTACCACTCCGGGTCAGAGTGGACCAGGGAGAAATGAAGGGGTGCTCCACATTCCCCAGACCTCCAGAACTAGAACCTCACCATCAGATAGAGTTTAATGTCATTCCCAGGACACGTAGACCCTCAGCCACCGCCTTCAAGCACATATATGATAAAAAGGATTGGGGCATCATATAGGTGCTAGGGCTTGATGTGACCAGCCGATTGATCGGAGGGGCCTTCTCCGACCGACCGTTTAGCCTAAGTAAATGTCTAAGTGGATTGTTACATGTCATGGACTGCTCATTCACCAGGATTCCATCCTTAAGCATCACAGGTCGCCACCCACGACCAACAGGTGGCCCTATTGGGGGGGGGGTCTTATTCCTTATTCTTATTGCAGTTAGTGTATTCTAAAGCCCCAGCCGACAGTATGATTAGCACAGGTATTTGTGTGGTAAAGTAAGGAGCTGATGGTATGTGTGTCACTAAAAAGAAAAAAATCTCCTTAGTCTATTGCTAGTGAAAAGGAGAGAGACTTCTTCGTTGTCTAGCTGATAACGACTTCAGACCACCCCAACGACTTTACTTTTTTACGAATAAAAAGCATTACATGTCATGGAAATGCCCGAAACCTTTTTGACGCTAGGGTTAGTATTAGATAGGAGACCATTGTTAGTGAACTCGATTCTCACTGGGTTGCTTTATACTTCGAGCCAACCTTAGTAAATGGCTACATTGTTAGCTGAGCACTTGACTGATTCTATATTTACATAATTTTAAAAGGGCCGGATTAGCTCAGTCGGTAGAGCGTTCGGCTAGAAACCACAAGATTCCTAGTTTGATACCGACCCCCGCCAACTCAGCGTATGAGTAACACAGGGATCTGTGCGGTAAAGTAAGGAACTGATGGTATGTGTGGCGTTCCACTTCAGACACAAAAACAATCTCCTTGGTCTAGCGCTAGTGAAAAGGGATAGACTCCCTCGTTGATTGTCTGATACCGACATTAGGTCTCCCTGATGACTTTACTTACGTTTTTACGAAGAAGACACGCTTAGCTTTACGATTATCGTCGTTGGGAATGGATTCGGCGATCCGACTTTGAATTCTGGGCGAGACTGTTTGCGTTTCACTTCGCGCTTATGCACTTGGGAAGGGCATATTGTGAATTGTAGGGCAGACCGAGTTCTTTAACTTTGGTTATTCTACAAGTGGCAAACCGGTTGGGGAAATATTGCCTTTACCAAGGGTATTAGTCCCTTTTAAGTTAGTACAATAGGGGAACTGAACTTCAAACTATGTGGGGATTAAATAAAATTCCCATGGGCCTTCACCGGAAGAACCCTCCGTGCATGAGCGACAAAAAGGACTGACTCCCCACCCCCAAAAGAATATCTCGACCATTCGTGTTTAGGCCTTAACTGAGTGAAGTCGCTTCCTCGGCCAGGGGGATATCCCCTTGCCACAGACGACTATGACCGGTCAATAAAGCCTAAGTCATAAAAACCACTTCTGTCTTTGTCTCTTTCTTTTTCGTTCCTTGAATTCTTTCTTTTTCAGCTCGACCATCAAATGAGATGGGGTTAAAAGCAAAAACCCTAATAACGCGCACCGAGAATATCCAGCTACTTTAAACCTTTAAAACACTAAAACCTCTTACCACCCCATACATATAATATTTTACAGTCCAGCACACTATGCCATGGGACGCCCCCCCCCCTGCTATTGTGCGCGGATACTGGATGCTGGGCTGAGTACTTCCCGACGGCAATGAATGATAGGGACGGTTGGCGAGAGATTGTCATGGATATCCGTGCTACTAGCGCGACATATTGATCATGACCATGATCATGATCATGATGATCGCATAATAAAGACTGGGAGGGAAAAGTTTGTTTTATTTGTTTAATGGCATATCAAACATCGTGGGTTATTCAATGACGAAACCATCCTCGGGAAGAACGGTCCTGGTATTATTTAACCCATAGCTGGGGGATAAGTGGACGTAATATCGTAACTGGAATTCGAACTCGCTTATTACGATGCCATAATCCACTACATTAGCCACTACGCCATGTGGACTTCCCTGTACAATTTTAATCAGCTATTTGTTTCAAAACCTGCATGTCTCAAGTTTCTCATGTTACCAAGGATACAATTACGAACACATATTCAGCCGACTATATTAATAGAACAGCTAATATTTGCAGCGTTAAAACCTTTTAGCTATAAGACATTTCATTCATTTGAGGCTACTTTAAAATGGAGACTTTTGCTAATTGGTCCTTTTTGTACTTTGTGCCCTCGGACACTGTCCGATTACCTGACCGCTCAGGCCACCTCCGACCTGAATGTTTTACAGTATTAAAATGACAAAAATTACAATTTTTTTGTTGTTGTTTGTTAAGCGATTTGGTATAGTTTGGTGCTTTTAGCCTTCGGACACTGTACCGTTACCCAACCGCTCAATCCACCCCCAACCTGAAGATTTTGTTGTATTAAAAGGACGAAAGTTTACAATTTTTTAGTTAAGAGTTTTGGTATATTTTGGTGCTTTGGACCCTCGGACACAATCCAATTCCTAACCGCACAGTCTTCATTAGTTCTGATGGTTTTGTTGTATTAAAAGGAAAAGGATTTTTTTTTTTTTTATAAAAGAGATTTGGTATATTTTGGTACTTTCGACCCTCGGGCACTGTCCCGTTACCCGATCGCTCAGTCCACCCACTACCTGAAGGTTTTATTGAATTGAAAAGATGAATGTTTACAATTTTTCAAGTCAATAGATCCAGTAAATTTTGGTGCTTTGGGTCCTCGGATGCCATCCAATAGCCCAACCGCTCAGTCCACCGGGACCTGAAGGTTTTATTGTATTCAAAGGACAAAAGTTTACAATTTTTTAGTTAAGAAATTTTATACATTCTAGTACTTTGTGCCATCGGACACTATCCAATTGCTAAACCGCTCAATCCGCCTCTTGAACCGAATTCATAGATTGGGGTCGGGGTACCATAGATTCGGTATGGGGAGCATAAGACCCTTGAACTGACCCTGGAACTGGTGTTCCTCAGAAGTCATCCATTTATGTTAGAAAAGTGACTGTTAGTTGATTTTCCATAGATTTGTTTTAAAATCCGGTAGTCATAACTTGTTTTTGGCTACGTTAAATTTCAATAGATCTAACGGTGCGAAAACGTAAACATTGTTTTCGTTCATAATTTTCATTATTTCTGAATTAAAAAAAAATCATCAGGAGTTTTTTTTTTTCTTTTAATGTTTCTTCTTTTGAAAGTCTAAATTTTTTTCAAGTTTATGCAAGTTCCATTGTGTTAGATATAGGTGTGTGTGTGGGGGGGGGGTAAATTTGACACGTCAAATTGGAGGTTCCTAGTGTCCTGCGATACGAGTTATTGTTGGTTGGTTTGTTGGTTGGATTTTACGGCATGTCACCTTTATGTCATTTTATACCGAAGACGTTTTTGTTGGATTCATTCTTGATGAAGATTCAATTTTTAAAAATCACACTCATTTTGTTCTATTTAACCATAGATGGAAATCTGACAGGTACTACCACTCCGGGTCAAAGTGGACCTGAAAGTAATGGTGATCAAGGGTTATTCCATTTATCCCAGCCCTCCAGAACTGGAACCTCACCATCAGGTAGAGTTTACCGTTCATTCCCAGGACATGAAGACCCTCAAACTACAACCTTCTTGCACATACAGGGTGTTCGGGATAAATTTGACAGTTTCATAAGGAAAAAGAAAAAAGTGCTTGGTAACTACAGAATTTAATGGATTGTAAAGAAATTCAACATGCACGAAAATGACACTACTGTCAACAAGTTTCATTCAAAATAACCACCATTAGCATCGATTACAGCCTTAATCCTGCTCCAGAATCTGGAGCAAGCTGATGTTACAGTTTCCCTGGGAAGGGTCTCAAAATTTACCTTAATTCTGTCGATTAACTGGCTTTTGTAGTACTGGCACGGTGATTGGTGTCTTTCTCAACAGCGCCCCATACATGATAATCCATGGGTTTAAGATCTGAGGAGTTCGGAGGCCAAACATTGGGACTGGTGTAGTCGTAAAAATTCGCCTACAACCATTTTTGACTTTTCCCAAAGGTGTGGCAGGGGACCGAATCTTGCTGGCTTACATATGGCCTACCATTGGCTACCCTTGTTATCCAGGGCTTGACTACAGTATTTAGCAACTCCACGTAGGCATCTGAATTCAACCTGATACCCTCTCTTAAAAATTCTGAGGCATCACATCACCCTCAGAGGAACACATCCGAAAAGTACCACAGTTTGGGGAAATTTAGTCTGCATTACACGAGGAGTATCCTTTGGACTCTATGCAAACTATCTGTTATTCTGCCTGTTGTACTTTTGATCTTGACAAAAGTTTTTTTTCTCATCGGAAAAGAACCAGATTGTTTGTGGTTCAGCAGGATGTTTCACTTTGCTCAGAAGTTTCTCCGCCTTCGTCAGACGATTTTCAGGGGCCATTTTGGGAGCAGTTGACCTCTGCGACGCTTGTAAAAGTAGTTGCGAAGGTCTTCATTGAGTGCAAGTTTCATGGTAGAGGCTGAAACATTCAATTCACGTGACAAGGACCGAATTCCAATGACAGAGTCCTGAAACGCTTTTTTCTGCAGATTTTCGGGGAATTCTGCTGTACGAACGCAATCAGATTGTCTGTTATGTTGCTTTCTTCTAGCCACAGCCTCATAGTCTCCATTGCAATTATCCAGTTCATTCCTGGTGGTTTTTACAGTATTCAGGGAGTATTGGGCAGCAACCATAATCTCCTTATTTTGATGCCCGGCGCAGATCATCATGATACAAGTTATTCTCTTCCATGATTCAGGTGGGTTCCAGTCATCCATTCTATCTGTCATCTTATTACCCTTATGGCTTGCCATAAGGGTAATAAGATTGTGACAATCATATAGATGCTAGGGCTTAACGTGACCAACCGATTGGTTGAATTGACGTCATTCTCAGTACATGAAGCCCCCAGTCACTACCTTCTTGCACAAATATGATGACAACGGTTGGGGCTTGCTATAAGGGCAATAAGGTTGGGACAATTATATAGGTGCTTGGCCTTGACGTGACCAGCCGATTGATCGTAGGGAGAGTTGTTGTTGTTGTTGGGGTCTTCAAAGTCCCCTGTCCGTAGATAGGAACGCAACTGGCGCGTTGTTACTTCTGTCAAAGTCAGAAAAGGGAGAAAAAGATTTGACTTTGCCGCGTCTTCTTTAAATGCTATTGACCACGCCACCTTGTGGCTATTGGCAGACACGGGAGGTAATTATCTCTCGTGTCCCCTATTACAAAAATAGGCGCGAGATGTAATCCCAGAATTTAGTTCGATTTTCATCGGGTGCTCTTTATTTCTGGACACAGTTATATGGTTTAGAGGAGACGCGTGGTGTAATGGTTACCGTTGCAAGAAATGGACACGGGAAGACGAGTTCAAATCTTGAACGTGACCGTTTACATTTCACATAGCACTAATAAAGGTACGAATCCAACAATTCTCCCGCCAGCTATGGGTAAATAGAAGGGCATATTGGACTTAACATTAGTATGGCAACCAGTCTATAAGAAAAACTCTGAATTCAAACCAAAGGGGCTCACTTCCCGTTAGTCAAATCTGCTTTGAAAGATCCTCTCTCCTCCAACTCCTTACTTACTTTCAAGAATTCCTATCTGATATTTATTATTCATAAACAGTTATATATATATATATATATATATATATATATATATATATATATATATACCAACCCCTCTGTACGAGCAGGATGCGACACAAGGTCAATTTCTTAAGCGGAGTTTAACAGGTTTGAGTTTTTTTTCTCCTAAACTGATTACCTAGCCATGGTTAAAGCCTAGTCTGCCTTGCTATTTACCCATAACTGGGGGGAAAATTGGATTCATACCTGTCTCAAGGGTATTGGCGCTAGGTGAAATGCAAACAGCTTCGTCTAGGATTTGAACTCGGGTCGACGTGTCCTTTTCCTACGACTCTAACCCTTACACAACGTGCTTCTTAAACAGTTAGCTTTAAGTGTGTATTCTTGTTTAATAATGCTAAAGTCAGGATCTTTTTTAAGCAATTAACATGGTTAAAAGTAACTATTCCTATTTAATAATCATTTCTTTATACACAATTATATCTTTTCAAGTAACACTAGTTAATATCAATAATTTGCAAACAATCTACTTGACTTATAAATTGCACACTAACAACACTGGGTCAGAGAACATGATCCTCACCCTCGGATGCAATCCAGTCTTATATCTAGAATACATCTTTAATAGAGTGGATGACACACACACACACACACACACACACATATATATATATATGTGTGTGTGTGTGTGTGTGTGTGTGTGTATATAACAATTTTTTCTCACATATACTGGATTTCACTTTTCCCACAGTCTTTATACCTTGTTAAAGGGTGAAGGTTCGCCTGAAAGATCGGAATAAATCGAACCAGGAACAGAACAACAGCTGCATATTGAAATGCTTCCTAATACCCAAAACAACGTTCACAATAACAAAGTTTATACACAATCAACTTATATATATATATATATATATATATATATAAAATAAATCTAATCCTAATGAGACAGATATACCTACTAATAGTTTCGCTTAGTAGCTCATCAGGACAAGAATCTGACTCTAAAGTTAGATTCTTGCCCTGATGAGCAATTCTCATTCCGCTAACCATAGCTGGGGTATAGGTGTTACTCCCAATTGAGAACAGGATACCCTCATGGATTAAATAAAGGGTTGGTTTCAAAGTTCCATGATGGCTCTCGATTACGGCATGAAAGTTCCCTGGTTCGAAAAGATTCCAGAGTTCGAGGTTCCCGAATCCGACAAGAAATACCTGAAGAAGGCCGTAGGGCACATCGACCAAAACGTTGTGCAGATAACGATAAAGATGAGGACAATAGTCCGAATAATCCAAATAATACTAATTATCAAGCCTCATGTCAAAATTCAGAGAAATACCAAATCGAAGGTTTTTAGATCTTGTTTTTCCGATGCAAGTATCTTTGGGGAATAAAAAAGATTTGGGTAAACTACTAAAATCAAATTTCTCTGTATTATTTGGAGTTTTAAGACTCATCTTTATTGTTATATACACAACGTTTCGGTCGATGTGTCCTCCAGCCTTCTTCAGCTGTTTCTTGTCGAACTCGGGGATCTTCTCGAATTCTGGGACCTTCTCTTCCAACTCTGGAACCTTCTCGAACTTGTGGACCTTCTTGTTGAACTCGGGAACCTTTGTGTCGTAATTAGGAGCCTTCACGGAACTTCGAACCGAATCCTGTATTTAATCCATTGGGGTAGACGGTTCTTCATTCCATTAATGACAAAGTACAAGTGTTAAGCTATGTTAAGTATTCTATGTTATTTTTGCCCGCAGTCAGGATTGAAACTGCAACCTACAGATCATTATCACTTAGAACTGTATTAACTCTTCTCGTTCCCCAATGTATCGTAAAAATAAGGTATAAAAAAGTTAGGGTTACCCTTATCGGGCTTTTAACCTGGACCATCTCTTTTGAACTGAGAGGAAAAGTTCGAGAAAGGAGAAATGGTTATTTCCTATAACTCCAACCTAAAAAAAATGGGGGAACCACTCTGATTGACTGATAAATCATTTATTTATTTATTGATCGGACCATATAACCTTTAGGCACCCCTTTTGCGATCTCGATTCATGACATGTTTTTCATTTACACCGTCAAAATCCGGTTGTTTGTTAACAGACGATTTTTAGAGTTTTATTTAATTATAAAACTAACCACTAAGCCTAACCCTGACCCCTAACCCTAACCCCTAACAAACAACCGGATTTTGACGGTGTAAATGAAAAAAAAACATGTCCTTATTAGTCGAGATAGCTGATGGGGTGCTTAAAGGTTATATGGTCCTATTGATCTACTAGGAAAAAAGAAAATGGGGTTAGAGTTAGGGTTAGGGTTGGTTTAGGGTTAGTTTAACGGGAAAATAATGGGTAGATTAATTAACAGATAAAATTCATTCAGAGTAGTTCCCCTTTTTAGGTTGGAATTACAGGAAATAACCGGAGAAATTTTATTTTATAATTTTCGGGTTTTGAATTTTCTTTAAAAATGAAAGTAAAAGTTGATAATATTGGTAAGAGTGTTCAAACAATATACAAATACGGTTATCTACCCCTTTACTCGGGTGTATAAACGCGAGGGGCGAGGGGGGGGGTCCTTACTTGTTTTCTTTGCTAACTTGTTCCTGCAGCTAATTCCTCGGCCATTTCCTCAGGGCAGATTCTGTGGGTTGTTTCTCTGGGTTGATTCTGCTTCTTGTTTGGGCTGGTCATCTCTAGTTTTAAAGAATTAACAAGACGTTGTTGTTTTTCTTTAAGTCTTTACAACCCCAGTGCAGGATCCGCGCGGATTGAGAAACGACATCTCGGTGAGACAGACTTTTGCGTTCGCTCACTCTGAATTTCTAGTCGCAACTGATCTAAAAACTAAAACTTCTCTCTCACGCCTCTACTGGCGCGTTTTTCGAGGGGTCAAGCGGTATGTCATCACAAATCAATCATAACCCTAACGGTTTGGTAATTTTCCACTCGACCCCCATTATTTTGAATCTAACTATATCTGATTCAAAAATATCTAACTACAGTATGTACATAATTCATAAGCTACTTATGCATTATGTAACACTACTTTTTTTTTCTTTTTTTTTCAATAATTTGGAAAAGTAAAAAATGGAACAGCAGATATAAGGATTGCGTTAATACAGTTCTCAGTGACAATCATCTGTAGGTTGCAGGTTCAATCCTGACCACGGGCGATGAAAACATAGAATATTTAATACTTATACCCTGTTATGATTAACAAAATGAGAACAGTCTATCCCAGTGGATTGAATGAAGTCTCCCGATGATAACATGCTTACTTATTTTGTTTTACGGCATATCAACTCTTTTCGGGATATCTAAAGCTGAATCAGGTCATTTTGATAAACAAAGGACTCGGTTTGCTTACAGTACCTTCTGTTGCTTAAGCGTTCATTCAATTAAGCATAGAACAGTTCACATCACTGCTTAACTTCGGTGATCAGTGTGACTTAACCGATTACAACATGAAGGCTCCTGAGTTCGACAAGAAACACCCGAAGAAGGCCGGAGCGTATATCGGCCGAAACGTTGTGCATATAACAATAAAGATGGGGACATTAGTCCGAATAATCGCAATAATACTACAATAGGGCCGGGTTAGCTCAGTCGGTAGATCATTCGGCTAGAAACCACAAGGTTCCTAGTTCGATACCCACCCTCGCCAACTCAGCGTATGTGTAGCAGTGGGGTCTGTGCGGTAAAGTAAGGAGCTGATGGTGGGTGTGACGCTACACCCCAGACGCTAAAATAATCTCCTTTGTCTAGCGCTAGTGAAAAGGGGATTGACTCCCTCGGTGATTGGCTGATACCGACATTAGGCCGCCCCGACGACTTTTAAATGAGAGTAAAATTTGATAATAATTGGTGAGATGTTCAATTTGTGAATAGATACTTTTTCTTTCTTTCTATTTTTGCTATCATTTGGAAAACCAACCAAATATGAATATATCAATACTTGTGTTCTTTGATTACCGTTATCATCTTGCAACACCCTTTGGCTAAAAATGAGACCGTCCAAATCGGCAAAGATTAAATGCAAAAATGTAGATTCTAATTATCTGATGTTACTTATCCGCCGAATTCTTATTTCTTATGAGTGTCATCGCCTCAGCTGAATAATGGACTATTCTTTTTTTATTATAAAGAAAGGGAAGGAAAAAAACATGCTACACAGAAAGAATATAAGAAAGAGAGTTGGGGAAAGATGGAGAGATGGTGTGAGCGCGCGGAAGCGATAACACTAATCTGTTTCAATAGAACATAATGAAATGATGAGAGAGAGAGAGAGAGAGAGAGAGAGAGAGAGAGAGAGAGAGAGAGAGAGAGAGAGAGAGAATTAAATCAAGATTATGATACTTTTTACATATTGAAGTAATAACAATAGCTCTTAAGTAAACATATCAAACGTTGTAATAATTAAATTATCATACTGTGGTATATCCACAGGTCTTGGTATTATATATAAGTTGAGAGATCTTTTATTCTTTATTTTTTCGTAGATGGAATCGTTCTTTTATATGTATTTACCCAACCCCTCCACCACAAGCAGGATGCAACACAAGGTCAATTCTTTAGCGGAGATTAACAAGTTTGAATTCAGAATTTTTCTTCTCCTAGACTAGTTGCCTAACCAAAGTTAAAAAGCCGAGTCTGCCCTACTATTTACTCATAACTGATAGGAGTATAGTTGCTGGCTTACCGTTCTCAAAGGTAACTGCACAATTGGATATGCAAATAGCCTCGTTCATGATTTGAACTCATGTCTAGCCGTTTGGTTTGGTTTGATTTATGGGATATCAACCTCAGTGGGTCATTTAATGCCGACAAAGTTTTGAAAGAAAGTTCCCGAGTCCGAAAAGAAGGTTCCCGAGTCTGAGAAGGTTCCCAAATCCGACAAGAAATACCCGAAGAAGGCCGGGGCATATCGGCCGAAACGTTGTACAAATAACAATGAAGATGAGGACAATAGTCCGAATAACGCAGATAATACTAAAGTTTTGAAATAAATTCATTCTTAATGGATACTCAATTTAAAAAAAAATTATAAACTCATGTTTTTCTATTTAACCCTTAGATTACTACATGTACTACCACTCTGGGTCAGAGTGACCAAGGAGCAATGGTGATGAAGGGCTGCTCCATATTCCCCAGACCTCCAGAACTGGAACCTCACCACCAGATAGAGTTTAACGTCATTCCCAGGACATGTAGACCCTCAGCCACCGCCTTCTAGCACCCATATGATAAAAAGGGTTGGGGCTTAGGGTTGGGGTGATCATGTAGGTGCTAGGGCTTGACGTGCCAGCCGATTGATCAGAGGGGGACTCTCCGACCGCCCATCTAGCCTAAGTAAGAGTCTAAGTGGAGTGTTGCATGTCATGGACTGCTCAGCCACCTGGGTCCCATCCTTAAGCATCACGGGTTGCCAACCACAGCCAACAGGTGGCTCCATTGGGAGAGTCTTACTCATCTGCAGAGGTGCAGGGCGGTCGTCTTGCTGTGTCCATTTTCAACGACGATAAGTTATTGTCGTAGAAAATGGATATCGTCGATAACCATTACACATGGGTGTCTCTTTTTGAACTGAAAGTAAATTAATTATAGAAAAGAGAATTTCATTCTTCGTTTCTCTAATTTCTATTCTACCTTTTTAAATGAAAGTAAAAGTTGACGATATCGGTGAGGTGTTCAAATAGCATCTCCCTCTAGCTATGGGTAAATAATAGGGTAAACTGGACTCTTTAACCTTGGTTAGGCAACGGGTCGAGAAGGAAAACTCTAAATTCAAACCTGTTAAACTCCGCTTAAGAAATTGACCTATGTCGCATCTTGCTTGTGTAGAGGGGTTGGTAAACAAAGTATACATTGTATACTAAATTGTATACTAAATAGATATATATGATTTTTTTTCTTTCTTTTCGTAGTTTGGGAGATTTTTAAAAGAATTTTTACGTAGATATTATCATTCTCTTAAAACCGAAGCTAAATTATAGAAAGGATAATTTATTTATTGAAAAAAATAAAAAAAATAAACATAACGGACTTTTCAAATTTTACTTTGAATATTTCGAATTTTAAATTTTCTATTAATATTTAATAGAAACTTGAAGTAACAGTCGACAAATATCAATGAGGTGTTTATAGTAAAATATAGATATTTTTTCATCTTTTTTTTTAATATGGAAAAGTTTGTTTTTTTTTACAAAACAAATTGGGTTGTTTGAGAGATATTTTTTAATCTTTTATTTAAAAAATAATTTTTCAAATTTCTTTTAAATAAATGAAAGTAAAAATTGACATATATCGATGATATTCTCATAGAATATTGATAATTTTTCTTTTGTGTTACTGTAATATGGAAAAGTTTTTTTTTTAATTGGATATTACGAGAGACATTTTTTACTTTTCATTCCTTTATTTAAATAATAATAATTTTCAAATTTTGTATTGTTGAAAGTAAAATTTGACAAATATAGATGAGGTATTCTCATTTGATATAGAGATACTTTTTCTTTTTCTTTCTCTTCTTTAAAATTTATTTTTATTTATTTATTTGCTGTAATACGGATTTTAAAAAAAATGAATAGTTCGAGAGATATTTTTATTTTTCATTTTTTAATTAATAAAATAATTCAAGTTTCTTGAAAATAAAAGTAAAAGTTGACAAATATCGATGAGGTATTCTAATTTAATATAAATAATTTTTCTTTCTTTCTTTTTTTATGTAATATGAATGTTTTTTAATTGGATAGTTTGAGAGATATTTGTATTTTTCATTGTTTTATCAAAAATAATTCAAGTTTCTTCAAAATAAAAGTAAAAGTTGACAAATATCGATGAGGTATTCCAATTGAACATAGATAATTTTTATTTTTTATTTTGCTGTAATAAAATGGAAAAGTTTTTTTTTTTTTTTTAATTGCTTATTTCGGGATATATTTTTTTTTATCTAAAAATAATAATTTTCAAGTTTTGTTTTATTGAAAGTTAAATATAGCAAATATAAACGAGGTATTATTCTAATTGAATATAGACACTTTTTCTTTTCTTTTGTTTTTTGTTATATGGAAAAGTTGTTGTTTCTTATTGGGTATTTCTGGATATATTTTTATCTTTTATTCTTTTATTTAAAAAAGATAATTGTCATTTTTTTTATAAATGAAAGTAAAAGTTGTCAAATATCGATGATTTGTTTCTAATAGAATTATAAAAAGTATATTATACTTTTTCTTTCTTTCTTTCTTTCTTTTTATTTATTTAATTTATTTGTTGTAATATCGAAGATGGTTTTTTTTCAAATTGGGTAGTTCGAAATATATTTTTATTTCTCATTGTTTCATTTAAAAAAGAAATACTATCCTTGTTTTGAAACGAAAGTAAAAGTTATAGTAAAGAAAAACGGAGGCGGTAATAAAGGCAACGTTGTTAAGAAGAAGGAGGCGGTGTCGACGATGATGACGATGACGGCGGCGGCGGCGGCGGCGGCGGCAGAAAAAAAAAAGCGATTCAGTGCGCATGTCCGTCCTCTGCACTGCGGGAATAACGTTCGTTTTAGATCATGAAGAAAGCAACTATGAAGACAACGTGAAGGTGAACAACACAGAATATTACTTTACTACCACTATTGTTGTTGTTGTTAGTGGTGGTTATAATAATAATAATAGTAATAATAATAATAATAACAACAACTACTAACAATCTTACTAATCACCAAACGATACAAGCTGGGACGCACCGACTCTTGTTGTTCCTTTAAAACTAGTCATTTTCTTTTTTTTCCTGCGGATTTTTACATTTATCTAAATTAAAAAGGGAAAAAAGAGAACGTCTGTCTTGTGGATCTAATTTAACCTTTTAAGGAAATAATAGCAGCCGACATCAACAAGAAATCGCCACTTGTATAAACACTGAATATTTATTATTTACCCTTTTATTTTTTCATTGTTGATTTTGTTATTATTCCTGTTATAAATTGCCAATTCCTTTTTATCTTGGATCATCTGTGGTAGTAACTGCTCTTTCTCTCTCTCTCTCATTCACAAATAGAGAAGAAAGAAAGAAAGATATACTTTTAGTTGTTGTTAAGTATTTCAAATATATATATATATATACACACGCACTTGTACACAATATATTTATAGTATATTGTTGGTTATTTTACTTACTTGATTCTTGTATAAATTCTAAAGGACAATAAACAAAAAAGGAGCTGAACAAGGAAAAAAAAAAGATCTGTTTTGTCAAACCTCCCAAGGAGACTACTACTACTACTATTAACAACTGACCAAGGTAATAATAATAATCTTTCTTTTTATTATTGTGATTCTTCAATCTTTGAAGAAGAATTATTTCATTTTTATTTATTTTTCTTAATTTAACAATCAGGGAAAAAAAAGAAGAAAGAGAACGAATAAATATTTTTTGTTTCGTGTGTGTGTGTTTTCAAAAATCCACTCATTTTAAGGTTCACAATGGTTTATACTTCTTTTTGTTAATTAAAAAAAAAACTGTTTATTTTAATCTAAAAAAATCCTTATATATTTGAGAATATTTACTCTCACCAGAAATTTGATTTAATAGAATATAAAATTTGTTCACCTCCAATATTTAACCTGTTTTCATAATTCTTAACAAAAACTACAAGAAAAAAACCCCCCAAAATAAACATCTTTTCGCACTAAAATCTTCAGATTCTTATTCTCCGCTTCATTCACGTTTTCACATCATATGTGATGTTGTTATTTTTATCATTCACAATAAAAATACATATTGTTATTTGATATAATATGATTCTAGCAGACACAAATTCATAACATACATCTTGTAAGATTGTTTTATTTATCTAAGCAATTTCCTTTTAGAATATAAACTCAGAATTTATTTATTAATAATTAATATCAATTAAAACCTTCAATATTGTTTTTGAAATTAATAGTATTTAAAAGTACACTAATCGGACCTTTTTCATAACTAAAATTTAACCACTTATCAATTTTATTTATTCATACATATTCACAATCAAAAAATATATAGTAATATTTTAATTATTCCTTATTTTTGTCATCACTAAAAATATTAAGGTGTTACTGTTATACTAATTGGTGATTCTTCATGTATTTGTTTTTAATAATTTTAAACACACACACACACACACACTAGTATTGTTTACTAGTTGTGGGCTTATTTTAATTTTTATAAACAAGGAAATTTGTATTATTTTTGGGTGAAAAGTGAAAACCCTCCAAAAAAACTGCGAAATCACCAAAAATCTCAGTCTTAAATGGCATAACAAACAAAAACACATGCTGTTAATATTTTTTACTATACGTTTTTTCACTTCAATATTTATAGTACTATTTTAAGATTTTCTATTTTTCTTTTTAAACCATCACCCCGGTATTTTATTGATTGTATTGATTAGGGTGTGGTTTAAAAAATATTAAGGTTTTTTTATTTTATTCTTCTTTACCTATCTTGTAATTTAACCTCACCACCTTCGTGGTAAATATCGTGAATAATAATAATAATAATAATATTTTATTATTATTATTTAATTTAAGTTTTCAGGAAGATTTTCCGCTCCGATTTACGAAAATTGATATTTTCTTTATTCTTTTGTTTATTCTCTGAAAACACGGACCCACCTTTTATCTTTTCTTTTTCTAGGATTTTGCCGTGTTTTTTTATTTTTATTTTTATTTTATTTCTTATTATCATTTTATTTGTATACAAACGACGCACCTGTAACCTTCCAAAATGATGTTATTACAAATTCGTGATGTATCTTAGTTCTATAAATAAATATTAAGACCTCTAGAATAAAAGAAGACCCAGAGTCCGATTTTTTAAAAAAAAAAATTCTATTGAGGTCCCTTACACACCATTCTTACCATTATTATCTTCTTCTTTTTTCCACGCCCACACATTTGATTTTTCGTCTATTTATTTTTAATTTTATTTAATGATCTCATCATCTAAAAAAGAAACCATAACAATATCTTTTACGTCAACTTCAATCACCACATGTTCCTACTTTCATTTCTATTGTGACGTGATTATTATTACTTACATTCAATCACCAACTGATCTTCATAGATATTTTATTTTTTAAGCACTAAACACATGTATATATTTTTTTATTGTATTTCTCACGCTAACTCAATCTCACGTCGATACCTACAAGTTATAAATAAATAATATACTCTAATGGGTTGTATTTCGCAATTAAAGATAAAAAAGAAAATGGTAAAATGCTGTAGTAGTGTATATAATATATACAGTATTGTGTATATGTATATAATATAGTGTATATAATACACAATGTGTGTGTGTGTGTATATATATATATATATATATATATATATATATATATATAAATAAAAGAAAGATCAACCCATAAAGAAACATATACCTTTATTTTTTCCAACTTGTTTCTTGTTGGAAAAACGTCCGAAACAAAACCTTTAAGAATTTTTTTTTTTTTAGCTTTATTCATTTGTAGATTATATTCCTTGGCGTGTGGCTTAATATTCCCCCCCCAGCTGTTTTTTTTTTTTTTGGGGGGGGGGGTTGACCTTTCATTGACCCTTTAAAATGGTTCCTTTCTTTCTTCGCCTTCTTCTTCACCATGGAAACTCTCTTTTACTACTACTAATTCTTTTCTCTCTCTCTCTCTCTCTCTCTCTCTCTCTCTTCATCGGTGATTTTCCATTACGTCTGTTCCATTTAATTAAATAATTTACCTCTAATAAAAATAAAAAAAAAATGAACCCAACCAGTAGTCACCTTGATAAAAATGATTATTACAGACAATGCTGCTTTTCAATAATAACAAACAAACTCCAATTGGAATTGGTTTGTTGCTAATTCACTTTTCTGCGATTTTACTATCAACCCCCCCCTTTTTTTTTTACCGGCATGGAAAGGAAAACGGTACGTCGACGACAACGATGATTTTAACTTTCCTCTACAAGACAGATGTTAATTTTTGCCTTGTTTCATATTGCGAATCTATTTTTTAAATTTTTTTATTTGTCTCTTGATATTTATCTTTTAAAATGAGGGAATAAATTATTTTCGGATTATTATTAGGACTTTCGTTAATTAAATGTTTCTATCTGGTTTAGGCCCTTCCAAAGAATGGGAGTAAAAGAGGGAATTAAATCCAACAGAAAAACACGAAATATACCAAACGATGACTTTAACCATCAGGGATAAACTCATCTTTTGGAATACTTCGTGTTTTATATATATGAGAGAGATTGATTTGTAAAAATAAAAAAATAAAAACGATAGTGTAAAATTTAAGTTTGTCTATGTTAAACAAAAAAGAATTTTACTAATTTGCACTAGAAATATATTTTTTAATTCTTAATGTAAAAGAAAAAATGATAGGATATATCTTAGTTCTTTGAAAATCTCTTGGAACTTTTTCGTTATTTTTTTAAATTTTATTTCGTGATTTTAAAAAATGTTTCTTATACTCTGGTGTTTATTTTTTATTTCCTACTTTTGCTTTTAATTTTTTTTTTTTTTTTTTGCATTTAGACCCCCCAAGCCAATCATATGACAGAAAATACTTATTCCATTTTTCCCTGATTTATAAAAAAAGCTTTGAGTAATATTTTTTGTTTGTTTTCCCCCTTAATTCTGGTTGTATCCTGTAATTTAGAAAACATGTGATACCCACAAAATAATATACGTTTATTTATTTCTGATAATCTTCATTTGTTCAAATATATCTAAAGAGCAAAGACTGATAATTTCAGTGTACTAAAATGTATCTCAGTCTGTTTATCTATCCATCTATTACTATCTGTACGACGTACGTATTTAAAATTAATTTTTACTTAATTTGAAAACAAGGTACGCTCGCAGTATAAAAGATGGATTAAAAAAATAAAATTACTACTAAAACAAAATGAAACTTTCTAAATTTCCCCATATTGTTTGTATCTTAGTAAGTACCAACGACTTTTTTTTTTTGACTACGGCATCTGAATAGTTTCATTGTTATTGTTTGAATTTAGGTCTTCTCCTTTTCTCCGCTTTTAAATTAAATAAACTTTCATTTAACTCTGGTAATTTTAAATGTTATTAACCCTTTTTATACAACAACCGAATGTTTTATTTATATTTTTTTCTGTCGCGTGTAAATACTTGATTATTAATTTTATGGTTGGTTGGTTGATTGCTTAACACGTGTATCAGATTTTTTAGAATTTGGTCGTCGGTGTGAAATTGCGACAACTAGTAAACTCGTTGGAAACACCTTTTAGTCAGTTTAATACAACACAATTAAAAAAAAACAACAACGTATTTTTCTTTCTTTTTTTAATGTGTCTTATATATATACATATTTTAACACCTCGAGAAGGCCGGGGGTTACATCGATGTTGTGTATAAAGATGAGGAGTACAATAGTCCGAATAATCAAAATACATTTTTTTGTACTCTTACACAGTACAAAAATTGTATTATTTTGATTATTATTTATCATACTCTAAAATATATAAATAAAAGTAGGCATATCTTCTTTTAAAAGTTTAAAATGTAACATTTATTTTATTTTATTCTAATTTTTTTTATTTAGCTTAGTGTCAATGAGTTCACACAACACGATTTTGAACAAAAGCGTGTTTTTATTTATTTATTTATTTATTTATTTATTAGTGTGTGTGTGTTTTCTAATATATATTGTAACGCCTCAAGAAGGCCGGAGGGCACATCAGCCGAAACGTTGCGTATATAACAATAAAGATGAGTACAATAGCCCGAATAATCCAAATAATACATTTTTTTTTGTATTCTAAAATATATGAATAAAATTAAGCATATCTCCTTTTTTTTTTTAGGTTAAAACGTACTGTGTATTTTTTAAATTTCATTTTTATTTTAACTCGTTTCATGAGATCTATCAAAGAAGAAATTTAGGTATAATTAAGAGGTCTCTCTGATCACCGTGTTGTAAAATGCAATGTAATAGTATTTTACTAAGCTTTGCTGAGATGTGGCACAAGGTCGGATGTGTAGGGCACCCAGTGAGACTCGAATTCACTTGTAAATGGTTTTCTAATGTAGCTTGCTTACTATCACTCACTATGGGAGGCGACCAAATGCAACGAAATAATCCTTGTTTAATTATTCCAGTTTTGATATAAATAGAATACAAATTTTTATATCGGCCGGAATAATCTTGCAAGAAACCTTTTTTTTTTTCATTTAGGAATAAACAAGTTAAATAATATTATTTCTAAGTTTATTTATTTAATTTAATCTTTCATTCTTTTCTCTCTTGTATTTATATTTGGTCATATTTCGTTTATATGAAGAAGCCCAGTGCTTTTTTTTACTATGAGGAGAGCTCTCGATTTTATTACCATGGTAGTACCATCATGGTACTAATACACAGCTTTGTATGTGTTTTAGTTTTCTGCATTGCTAAAATAAGAACCATGTCGTGTATCATTGCTTCTTCTTCTGCTTCTTTATGTAGTACTACTACTAAGAAGAAGAGAGAATATCATATTTATTTTAGCTACTACCACATTCAGTTGGAGATGATGGCCTCTTTACACACACACACAGACAAGAGAATCTGAGATACACACATTGGAACAAATATTCTTTCTACACTGTGTGGGCGCAATTATCTAGCTGCAATTGGCTTGCACATGAATTACCGTATTTTATGGTATATAAGACACCCCCCCCCGCATCTTTTTTCTAAATCTTAAAAAATGTATCGGATATTATATGCAAAATTGAGGCATCTTGCTAATTAAATCTTTTACCGGTCCCAACCGGTATAGATTACCATTTACTTGTCTTGTAGCCTAAATAGGGCAAAGGTCGTCTTTGATGGCATCACAAAAATACGGTAATTCCTAAAAATATGAATACGTATTCTACTGTTTTTGTAGGTTTTTCCTCTTCTTTCTCAAGAAATGATTCTAAATAATTTAATGTTTCCCCGTTTTCTTTCCTGGTTTTTTTTCTTTCTCGAAATCCTTGCGTACGAATTACTGCTACTACAGTTCACCTTGCGTAGTGTAAATTGTTAGCGAGCTAGGCTAGCAAACTATTGTTGTTAGTTAGTTCGATTCTCACCGTGTGTTCCATGCTTCTAGCTATGTGATAAACTAAGCTAAATAACAATTATTACTGATAATAATTACCCTATATACTTATTCCTTACGATCGAAGTATCAAGATGAACCATCGTTGTATGAATCTAGGAAGATTTATCCTTTTCCGATTAAAATGACTATAAATAAAGTGTTTTGTTTTATAATAATAACAATAATAATAATAATAATGATAATATCTTTTCAGCTAGTATTAGGTCTCAGACCTGTCAGCTGTTCCTTATAAACATTCATCTTAATTCCACAGAATATTTATACTCTTTCCACAGATTATCTAACATTGCCTTAAAGGAGTTTACTAAACTCAGTTTAGAGATGGGGCATTCACTATTGATGATGGTAGTTTATTCCATGTATTCACCACTCTGTTACTAAAATAATTTAAAGTTTTAAAATCTTGATAATGTGTTTGTTTTAGTACGTAATTTACTTAACACAAAGTGCCCGTTTTCGTCCTTTTTTTTGGCAGAATGTAATGTTTAAAATGTATGAAAATTTAACTGCATATGTAATATTATTGCTTTTTTTTACTGGTGCTAATTATGTTACTACTTTCGACTTAGACAAAAATTTGACCTTAAATAATCGATTTAATCAATTTTAATTAATTTCAATTTGTTTTTAAGTGAAAATCGTCCCTTGAATTGTTGATACTTAGTCTGCTTGAAGTATGGATAATAATTTCTACTAAGTTCACCTTCATTTGGTACAGAGCTACAAGCATAGGGCACTCAGTGTGAATCGAACTCACCATTAGTAATCCTCTGCTTGGCTAGCTCGTTTCAAAGCTTAACCATTCAATGTTTCGAAATTTTTCTCAGTCTTAAAACTTTTCCTCGTATAAAATTATATAACTACTAGAAGCGGCTACCTAGCATCGCCTAAGTAGAAGGAGAGGGGCAAAAAAAAAAATCCTGGTGTATTGATTTGTTTACTTTTGAGATTTACAAATGCTGGACATTTTTAAGTAGAATTTCAATGCTATTTCTATGTAGATTTATTTATTTATTTTAAATATCTTCGAATATTAATCAATTCTTCATAATCTTTGCACAAAAAGCAAGAATCGGTGATATTTAAATGTGTATGTATTAGGTATTGCCAAAGTTTCCAAAACATTCGTGTTTTATATAACTGATGTATTATAAAATTCATTCATTGATAAATCAACACTGAAAATTTCATTAAAATAGCATAATTCCCAGATTTTTGGTAATTTTTTTTCAATCGGGGGAGGGGGTTAAATTTGTTTTGTAAAAGACGGATGTTACGTGATCTTAAACAGCGTTTACGGCCATATTTGAGCAAAATTGACCGAAAAAATAGTTTAAAATGTATTAAAAATAAATTACACGTGTAATATTATTTTGCTTTGTTTACTGATGCTCATTATGTTACTACTTTTCGACTTAGACAAAAAATTGACCTTAAATAATCGATTTAATTAATTTTAATTCGTTTTTAAAATGAAAAGCAGACGACAAATTGAGTATATCTAGTATACTTTGTCGTTTATTGTTTTATTTTCCTAGTTTTATCCTGACATACACACCACCTCCCCTTTTATACATGTGGTAGATAAATAGATAGATTGATCCACATAAAAAGAAGTAGAAAAAAAGAAACTGTATCCATTTCAGAAGTGGTCACTGAAGAAAACCATGTGTCTTTGTTTTTGTGGCTATTGAACGATTATAACACAGTCGTTGTTCGTGCCCCGCTATTTATATTACCACTACGCCCCCCCCCCTCGACATCGAGAAGAAGAAAAAAAGCCAATGTTTCTCTTTGTCGTAGCAATTGTAACCCAATAGGGTCTTCTTCTTCGTCTTCCGTCAGTCTCTAAACATGCTAATCAGCTGTTGTCACCTTCTCTCAAAATCCTTCGTCTCACTTTCAATCGCCCCCTCTCTCATACACACGCATACACTTTCGTTTTCTCTCTCTTTCTCACACACATTCTCTCTCTCTCTCTCTTTTCTCACACACATTCTCTCTCTCTCTCTCTCTCTCTACCTCATTATTTTCAGGCTTTGTTTTTCTTTTCCTACACTTCACACATCGTAGGTACAAGATGGAGGATGGTATGAAGACTGTGTTGCGCCAACCCTACTAATCAGCTGTTGTGACCTATCAAAATCTCTCTCTCTCTCTCTCTCTCTCTCTCTCTCTCTCTCTCTATCATACCCTCTACACACCGTCATGATATGTTTAGCCCTGTTATATACCAATAAAGCCGGGTGTGAGGTCTTCGTCTTATTTAAAATCAGACTGACGAGGCAAAGAAATACCGAAATGAATTTATATCTGCACCAAAGTATCCGCTGATTCATTAATTCATAATACTAAATTAAAAATATATGAGTTCTCTATTTTGGTTGAATCCTATCAAGGAAACATTTGAGATCACACACACACAATCACATTATTTTGTCCAATCCCTGCATATGTCACACATATATAGCCTACAGGGGTTGGACTTTACCACATATCCCACGTGTACAGGTTAGGCACAAGGCCCTATTAATGTGGGACCACCCACAAGCCGAAACTTATGGGTGGCGGGTGCAAAAAATGCGTTGATCCCGTCGGCATTCGCTCTCAAGGGGGGCGCCTCAGGCACTGAGCAATAAACCCTGCCCTGCCCCTTTAAATCAAGAGGTCAGGTGTTGCCTGTGTGTGTGGGGGGGGGTAGGCCCCTGGGATCAATGCTATTAATTATCACTATTAGTCCAGTGTCCGAAACCACCGGATCCCCCCCCCGCCCCGGAAGACGGAAATGGAACTTTTAGTCAGCACTTGTACTTGTAGAGCGGGGGGGGGGACCACTTAAAAAACAAAACAAAAACAAACAAAACACTGTGGTGCGTGAACACGATTTTTTTATTGCCAAGATCCGTTTGTGTACTTATTTTAATATTCATGTTTTATTTATTTAAAAAACAAAAAACAACCTCCCCCACCCCACCCCCTCCATGTTCTAGTCTGCTTAAAAACGACATCCTTAACCAAACCAATTATAAATGGCCAGGAAATAAATCTCTTATCTGTATCTCACGGTTTCATCTGGACAAACATATTTTTAACAAATCTTCTATTAATAAATCCGAAGAAGAAGAAAAAGGCCATGCACTTTTTGGTAGACTGTGAATTGAGAGGCGTAAATTTTTACCCTAGTCTACCGGACAGATGTTAGTAGAATACGTTAATTCATTTAAAAGATATAAGATTCATATACGATTCATTCGTTAATTCATTTAGAAGATTAGAAGATAAGTTTATAAGGAACAGCTGACAGGTCTCGACCTAATATACTAGCCGAAAAGATATCATTATTATTATTATTATTGTTGTTTACTCCTTTTGAGTTTCACATCAGCATTATTATTTCACATCAGTGTTAGCTGATGGTCTTTCACTGGAGTCTGAGTGACAGCAAGTCTCCTCAGGCAGGACTCTTCTGAGTATTCTGGCAGATTTGCATTGAATGGTTTCAATCCTTCCTCTGATATCCAATTTATTATTATTATTATTATTATTATTATAAAAAAGATAAACGATAGTATTAATTGATGTGTATAAAAACTTCTAAATGAATGAACGCTGTAGATTAGGTTTTCCTTAGAGTTTCATTTTTATTAAAAGTATTAATCCCAGTTGAGAAATTAAAAATATATACATTGAACTTCATTTCATATTCCACTAACGTCTGTCCGGTTGACTAGGGTAAAAGATTACGCTTCTGAATTCAGTGTACCCAGTTTTTTTTTCTTCCAACGTACGTATTTCTAGTACTCTATAATATTAACTAGAATCAGCAACAATTTGACATTTTGTTCTTCTTGAGAGAAATAAAAATATATCGAAAATTATTAATTAGATATAAAAATTCATCCCCAAAATACATCTACAAAAATGACACCTGTAAAGGAAACTTAAGTACCAACTTTTTATCTCCTCACACTCTAACAGTTTTTGGCATTAAATAACCCACAGCAAACAAATCCGAACCAAATGAAGTTAATAAAAATTATTTATAACAATTTAAAGATATTAAGGTACTGCAGAATAGCGCGCAGGAGATAATATTAAATTACGTATAAAAAGCATTCTACGGAATTCTACGGAAAATACTCGAAACCTTTCAGACGTAAGTTTTAGGATCAGGATTAGGGTTATACTATTTCGGGAGTTTCCGACATCTAAGGCTATTTATACGTAAAATGCAATTCCAATGATATTATCTCTTGCGTGCTATTCTGCATTTGTACCGATATTAAGAATATGAAATAGAACTAACTTTTTATCAATATTACTTGTTTCGGCATTAAATAACCCAAAAAGGGTTGGAATGCCGTAGTAAAAAAAAAAAAAAAAAAAAAAAAAAAAAAAAAAAAAAAGGGCAGAGTAGGTGGAGTGGCCTATTGTCGGAATCAGTCGGACAACGAGAGTTTATACCCCCTTTTGCTAGCGCTAGACCAGGGAGATTGTTTTTGCTGAGGTGGAGTGCCATACCTACCGTCAGCTCCCCACTTTAACGCATAGATCAGATTATCTGTGCTACTCAACTAATACGCTGTGTTGATGGGGACCGGTACTGAACCCGAAACCTTGCGATTTGTCGGTAGGTGCTTTACCGACTGGGATATGCCGTAAACCAAACCTTGAAATCTGAAACGAAGAATTAATAAGAATTCCATTACTTTATTTTACAGAATTTTTTAAATGTTAAAATGAGATTATGATGACACTTCAATTTTTTTTTTTTACTAACGACACATATTTATTTTCAAATTTGAAAATAAAAATTCAAATGACCTTTAAAGAAAGAATATCCTTGTTGTTGTTGTTGTTATTCTTAAGAAATCTTGTGACACGTCGTAATATCATCTATTTTCTCGGTTCTTTTTCGAAAGATAAATGAAAAAGTGATTTTAATGAATTGTCATTTTAAAAATTCTTCTTTCAACCTTCTAATTTTATTATTTTATTTGTAAAGCAATTAAGAATATTTGTAGTTTGACATGAACAAAATGCGTTCGTCATTTTGTTTAAAAAATAATTCTCTCTCTCTCTCTCTCTCTCTCTCTCTCTCTCTCTCTCTCTCTCTCACACAAGATGAATTTATTTTGTAAAAGATATCTCATCTTCTAGGGTCCACGTTTAAATTAAGGGAAGATTCTGAGGATTTAGGTGTGTGTGGGAATGTTAACAATTATGACGTCTATGAATTTTGTATTATTTTTCTTGTTTGAAGAATAAATTCTGTAACAAAAATCCAAAATAAAAATTGAGAGACGGAAGTCGGTTGCATTGTAGGAATTGTTGTGGTGCCACGGGCCTTTTTTTTTTTTTTTTTTTTTAATAAGAAAAAAAATATCTTGCCATTTTAAAACAAATATTTGTAAACCAATGACATTTATTGCAGAGTTCATTTCCAAATATAAAATACCAGCGTCTAATTATATGTATAATGAGATGCTTATAGGTACGTGTCCTGCGTCCCTGACGCACAAAATTCTAAAAGGACGCAGTGAAATCATATCAATGCATTCCAATGTTTTTCTTTTTTCTTCCCCCACCAGTTCAAGCTAACTGTTTTCCAATAGTTTTTTGGAAACGAATTACACAGGATAGGTTACAAGGTAGGAGATAGACGACTTTAGTTGGGACCCATAAATTTTCCTGGGGACTCATCCGAAGCAAATGTGTGCGTTTCAGGACGCACTAAAATCAAAAAGCTATTAGCATCACTAATATGTATGTGTGTGTGTATATATATATATATACATATATACATACATACACACGCACACACACACACACACATATATATATATATATATATATATATATGTGTGTGTGTTTGTGTGTATATTATTACCAACCCCTCCTCACAAGAAGGAAATGACACAATGTCAATTTCTTAATTGGAGTTTAACAGGTTTGAATTCAGAGTTTTCCTTTCTCCTAGACTGGTTACCTAGCCAAGATTAAAGAGCCTAGTCTGTCCTATTTACCCATAGCTGGAGGGAGAGTAGTTAGATGCATACTTTTCCCAAGGTATTAGTACTGAATTCCAGTCATTGAGTCCATTTCCTACGACTCTAACCATTAAACCATGCACATGCATATATATATATATATATATATATATATCACAAAGTCGTCGGGGTGGCCTAAAGTCTTAATCAGCCAAACATCAAGGGAGTCTATCCCCTTTTCACTAGTGCTAGGCTAAGGTGATTGTTTTTTTCAGCATTTGAGGTGGAGTGCCACACCTACCATCAGCTCCTCACTTTACCGGACAGACCCCTGTGCTACTCATACGCTGAGTGGGAGAGGTCCGGTATCGAACCCGGAACCTTGTGGTTCCTAGTCTGACACTCTACCAACACAGCTATAAACTGAGGATATTTAAATGGTCAGATGTCGAGATGTGTTTGGAGCTGAGCCCTTTGTTTATGAAACTGACTTGAATAGGCATTGACCCGAAAGTGGTTTGATATGTCATAAAACAAAACAACCAACCAACCCTCTGACCGTTAGATGATTATGTGAACCTCTCATTCGCTTCACTCCTTCTTGTACAATCATCATCATCATCATAATCAACAATCCTACTCAAAGCTGCTGTTCCTTGTAGCAATACTGACCTGTCAGTGGGGCGTTAGAATACACCGACTGCACCTCTGCAGAGGGGTAAGACTCTCCCAATCAGGCCACCTGTTGGTCAAGGGTGGCAACACGTGATGCTTAAGGATAGAACCCAGGTGGCTGAGCAGTTCATGATATGCAGCATTCCAGGCCCTTACTTAGGCTAGACGTATGGTTGGAGAGGCCGCCTCCGATCAATCAGCTGGTCACATCAAGCCCTAGTACCTATATGATTGCCCTAACCCAAATTGCTCTTATGGCCAGCCCCATCACTTTTTATCAAATGGGTGCTAGAAGGCAGTGGCTGAGGGTCTTCATGTCTTGGGAATGACGTTAAACTCTATCTGATGGTGAGGTTCCAGTTCTGGAGGTTTGGGGAATGTGGAGCGCCCCTTTATCAACATTGCTCCCTGGTCCATTCTGACCCAGAGTGGTAGTATCTGTTATTTATGGGTTAAATAGAAAATGTGTTTATAAAAAAAAATTGAGTATCCATTAAGAATGAATTTATTTCAAAACTTTATTGGCATTAAATAACCCACTGAGGTTGATATGCCGTAAAACAAAAATAAACCAAACCAACCAACCTTGTAGCAACTGTCAAAATAGCTATATAACAGATGTTTCTATGTAACACACCGTATGTACCACCTCCTCCTTTTCACCCCCCCCCACGTGACACTTGTAACTTGAATCTGGAACTGTGGCTGACTAACTTAGTGGTGGGTCGTATTATTTCATTGTTTAACTACAGTAAAGAACTTACAAGTCATTAACTAACTAGCTGCAATGAGTTGTCATTTGTGAAACTTACCTTAGTTTCAGGACAAGGTCACACAGTGAGAATCAAACTCACTGTGGTATGCTAGTCTTGTTTGCTAACTGTTATACCATGTGGAAAGCGTTTATCTTAGAAACTTACTATTCTGTTTTGAGCATCATGTAGTGTTCGTAATAAATCTTAATCAAAATGTTTAAGTTTTTTTTTTTTTACCATGCTTTGTTTCATCTGATATCCAGGGGTCAGGTTTCTTGTAGTACCTACTATTATTAACTCTTTGCAACCAACTTCCCCCCCACCCCCAGCTGTATCAAATTGTCTTGGTATATTTTTACATTTACGATGGGATATTTCTAAGTTTACCAAATATTCCCCCAGAACTCATTCTATTCAAATAAAGTCCTATTATTATTGTAATTTGATTCATTTTGCACAATTATAAAGAACTAACCATCAGTTTTTGTATTTTGTTGGGAGAGTCATTGTGAGTGGTTTAAAGTAGGCAAAGACTTGAGTAGGTAGCAATCCAAATTCTCATCAACAAGTTCATCACAGCTTAACTTTTGGGATCTGGCCTTAAATGGGATTTGACTGTAAACCAATGTTTTAGTTGAATTCAGTGGATATACATTTTGTTGGTTCTCACAATCTATGAGTGTTTTATGTATGGTGGGAATAAACATTGAAATATTATCTATCTATCTATCTATATCTATATATATCTATATATATCTATATATATATATATATATATATATATATATTACTATGAATATTCTTATTTGTTTTATCACATTTGTTCATCTATTAATATATATATGAAAAAATAATGTAAACATGCAATACAAATGTTTGACTAAATATTTGTTATAAAAAAATTAATTACCCTAAAATTAATGAAAGGACTTGAAAGATTTTTTATATATATATATATATATATGACAATAAAACTTTTCTTTGTTTAGTCCAGTACAACAGTTTCATGCTACTGCATATATCAACTTTACTCATTATACTGAACACGTGATTTTTCCCTTTAGTTAACTGCCCGTGTTTTCATTTATTTTCATCTATTAGAATTTCTTCTACTTTCCTGATTTCTCTTCTTTTCTACTGCTGTAAGTTTTTTTTTTAATGTTTATTAATAGAAAATTATTTTCATGTCTGCATTTTGAATTTTTCCTACTTTTTCCAAAAGACAGATTGGTGTTTTCACATTTTTCATTTCTCAGTGATGTTTTGTGTTTTTTTTTTCACTCTGTTGTTTCAATATATATTTTTTTCCGTTTGGTTCTTCTCATATCTTTGCTTTTTATCTAGTGGATTTAAAAAAATAATTTCCTTGCAGTGGTCATATTTCTTTAATTATACAGTTTCCTATTTTATCTTGACCTTTTTTTATTATAGTTTGTTCCATGTATTCTATAACTAATATTTATTGTTTGTCTATTGAATATGTTATTTATTTATTTTTGGGAAATGTTTGTCTATTAGTTTTCTTTTAGAAACATTTTTCCTACATTTGTTTTTATATTTCTCTTATATAGCTGTTAGGTCTCTTTGTTTAATGGAATATCAACCTACACAGATTATTTAATGTAAAAGCTATCCTTTTAGAAGAACAGGGGTTAATAGCCTTTGTTTAGATATAGATTATAGAACACTTTGGATCAAAGTTATGACCAAGTTTAACTTTGTCATAACTTTGATTCAAACATTTCATGGGTAATTTATGAGGAAGTGCGTCCTGG
The DNA here is from genome assembly GCA_023376005.1 of Doryteuthis pealeii. Taxonomy (NCBI): domain Eukaryota; kingdom Metazoa; phylum Mollusca; class Cephalopoda; order Myopsida; family Loliginidae; genus Doryteuthis; species Doryteuthis pealeii. The sequence goes on along the minus strand of CM042155.1, from coordinate 60,568,828 downwards.
TCTCCTGCCTCAGGAATTGCTACCTGGTGACTATTAAAATAACGTCCCCAGCTATGTCGTCTCGGTGGTGTTACTTGAAAGAAAACAACCAACTTAAGGCAGGAGACTGGGACGCACTTCCTCATAAAGTACCATTTCATGTTCAATAGACAAACAGTAAATATTAGTTGACTAGGCAACCAGTCTAGATAAGGAAAACTCTGAATCCAAACCTGTTAAACTCTGCTTAAGAAATTGACCCTGTGTCACATCCTGCTTATGTGGCAGGGTTGGTAAATATATATATATCTAAATGAATAGAAAATCCATCGGTTGGACAGTTGGATCTCTCCACCAAAAAAAGACATTCTCCCAACTCTTCCTGTCCTTGTCACCTACAACAATCTTTTCTAGCAGTTCTTCACCAAAGCTCACTCACCTCTTTCTTGTCATACGTCAATGCTCTCGTCAGCAAGACTGGAACGCAACTCCCTGGTGTGTTATAGCAGGTCTTAAATAGTCATACTAAAATCTCACATCCAGGTCAATTGCACAGTGTAGTAATTTACATGCATGCCAATGAGGTAGTCCGACGTCAAGCCACGACTCACGATCAGGAGGATGTGAGTTCAATCTCCCTAATCATCTGCTACACTTCCTCCTGATCTCATTTTGTACGTCAGACATATTCGTGCATGCTTTGAGCTACCATGTGCATAATTTCTCTCGCCACAATATCCCAACCTGTTTTTAACCTACAACAAGGGCCCATGTACTGGGCACTCAGTGAGAATGAAACTCATTATAAAAGTATTGCACTGTGAAACTTGTTTGCTAACAATGGCGAATTAAACTTTTTTTTATTTTGTCATTGTTGTTTGTCTCTGGATTATTCAAAGAATTTCTTTTCTAAATTAAATTGAATTTAAATTAGTGAAATAGATCACTAATATAGACTGAGCCTATTCTAGTAGTGACCACCCCAAGCAGATTTATCAGGTTTGAATTCAGAGTTTTCTTTCTGCTAGACTAGTTGCCCAGTCTGTCCTACTATTTACCCATAGTTGGTGGGAGAGTAGTTGGATTCATACCTTTTCCAAGGGTCCTAGCGCTAAAGTGAACTGTAGCCTCGTCAAGGATTTGAACTTGGGTCGACGAGTTCATTTCATACAACTCTACCCATTACACAACACACCTCCAACTTTTCTTGAAAAATAGCTGCTGTCATCAGTTTTTAAAAAAAAGTGTTACAAACAAATTTAAAAAAAAAAAAAGCCTATATTTTAATTTAGTTTTAAAATTTCCCCGGGAAATAATTCTACATTTATTGCATTTTTTGTTGCTAAATATTTTTCAATTTTGAGGCCAACTGCTCTGCTGCTCCTGATAGAATTAGAGTGTGACGTTACTCATCTTCAGTAGAGCATAAAATGACATTTTTGAAAAAAAAAATATGAGACGTTTGGGGGTGGAAGATGGAAAGAAAGAAAAAAATTGTTTACTCGATTTTGAATTTTTTCTCCTTTTCGTTTGTGTCAATGACTTTTTTTTTTTCCTCCAATCAGTTTTTGCACAAAGGTTACTTTGCTCTTCTTGAACTGTTTCTCATAATCTAGTGTCACAGTTTATTTGAATTCACAAACTCTTCATTATATATGAAATTTTGGCATTGATAATTATATATATATATATATATATTATATAATAATTATTAATGCCAAAATTTCATATATAATGAACAGTTTGTGAATTCAGATTCATAATAATTATTATATATAAATATATGATTGAGAATAGAGGAAAATGTGGATATAACAACACAGCCAGTTAAATTCAGTTGATATTTCACTTCATCATTAGATGAAGCTTTTTCGAAACTTTTTTTCATCCAATAATGAGGCGAAATATCAACTGAATTTAACAGTCTGTCCAACTATTTACCTATAGTTGGAGGGAGAATAATTGAATACTTACCATTCCCAAGATACCACTATATGAAATGCAAACAGCCTAGTCCAAGATTTGAACTTGGGTCGCTGTGTCATTTTCCTTCAATGGTAACTGTTACACTGCCAATGTTTAAGTAGTGGGGCCGGCTGGTTCCTTTAGCTTTTGTAAGGCAACCAGTCTTGGAGAAGGAAAAATCTAAATTCAATCCAGTACTTTGCTTAAAAATTAACCCTGTCACATCCTGCATGTAGTGGAGAGGTTGGGTAGATATATACACATACATATGTGTATTATTTGGATTTTTTGGATTATGCACAACGTTTTGGCTGATGTTGTTACATAATCTATGCATAGATTATTGTCAACCCCCTGTATTTCTGAAGGGATGGCCCCTTTTCATATCACGGGTGGGACTTTCCCTGGAATATTACAGAAAGCCCACGAAATATGTGAAGTCAAGTGAGACCTGGTTGGCTCTCAGTTTCAGCTTGGACGTCAGGCAGAGAAGATGTATCTGCTTTAGCTGGTACTCACTGCACACACGGGTTGTGTTAGTTAGAGAATATGTTTAGTTAAGTAAATAAAGGTTTAAATAAATAATATGGTTTTGTGGTTCTTGGCAACAAGACTGACTAGAAGAAGAAATGAATCAAGGACGACCAACCAGAAAGAACAGAGACGTTAGAATAGACGCTAGAAGAAGAAAAACGTAAGATACCAAAGTGCCCTCCAACCTTCTTCCGGAACCTTCTTGTCCAACTCACGAACCTTCTTGTCAAACTTGGGAGCCTTCACAGAACTTTGAACCAACCCTTTATTAATCCACCAGGATAGATTGCTCTCATTCTACTAACCATGACCAAGTACAAGTGTTAAGCTATGTTAAGTGTTCTAGGTTATTATTGCCCTTGGCCAGGATTGAACCTGCAACCTACAGATGATTGTTACTTAAAACTGTATTAACTCAAACCTTATATCCATTGTGCTATGTGTCTAATAAACACCTGAAGAAGGCAGGAGGGCACATAGGCCGAAACATTGTGTATATAACAATAAAAATGAGGGCAATAGTCCGAAAAATCCAAACAATACAAATTATTAAGCCTCACCTCAAAAATTCAGACAAACCTACATTATGTTCAATTATTCTTTTTTTTAAATTGTCTATTGTCCTCATCTTCATTGTTATCTGTATAACGTTTTGGCTGATGTGCACTCCGGCCTTCTTCAGCTATTTCTTGTCGGACTCGGGAACCTTCTTGTCATAATTGGGAGCCATCACGGTACTTTGAACCTAACCTTTTATTCAGTCCACGGGGGTATCCTGTTCTCATTCCGCTAACCATAGCTGGGGTACAGGTGTTAAGCTGTGTTAATTATTATTCTATGTTACTGCTGCATCTGACCAGGATTGAACCTGTAGTCTAGAGAAAACTGTCACTTAGAACTATCTAAACCTAACTCCTTTATCCACTAAAAGGTAATTTATCAGGAAGTGCGTCCCAGTGTCCTGCCTCAAAAATTGCTACCCGGTGACTATTAAAATAACGACCCAGCTAAGTCTATTCAAAACTATCCATCTCAATTTGTTCATATTTATCTATATTACTTTAAATACTAAGATTTTCTTTTATTCATGTTTGTTTAATGTCTTGTTTTTAGTTTAAATAAACTAGAATTATGACAACAAAAGAAGCGACTGTACCCCAAATACATTTACTTGTCGAAAATATCTATCTATCTCCATTTGTTCATATCTATCTATATTATTTTGTTTGTTTATCTATCTATCTATCTCAGTCTATTCCAAACTATATATCCATCTTCATATCTAAACAAGAATTACGACAAATAACCAAGAATTACGACGATCTGGGGTTGTTATTTTGATAGTCACCGGGTAGCAGGAGACCGGGATGCACTTCCTCATAAATTACCCTTAAGTGATTTAAAAAATATATATATTTGCTACACTTTTTCTTCTATGCCTTACACTGACAGAAAAAAAAAAGAGACCCTTGATTTCAAATCAGACAATACGCATGAAGAAGACAGCAGAATAAATTGGCCAAAGCAAATTCACTAAGACATTTTATTCTTTATATTTGGAAAACAGTCCAATTTCATTTTCATTCTTTTTATTTGTTATCAATAATATAAACACTTACCATTTAAAATGTATACAAAATTATACATGTAATTTAAAAAATATTTTTAAAAAGATCTTTGGTCTCAATAATACATATACACACAGAGAGTACTGCTTATAGTTATTTATTAAGCTAGCTTAGATGTGGCACAAGGCCAGAAATATTGGGCAGCCAATGAGAATCAAACTCATTAACAATAGTCTGCAAATATAGTCTTGCTAACCATTACACAACATGGGGTGCCCACAGTACTGATTATAAGTATTTGTTGAACAGACAACCTGAACTGAACCCTTTATTCAATCAATGAGGCTAGACTGTTCTCATTCCGTTAAAATTACCCACTAAAAAATTCCGAGAAACAGGGAGCAGCATTATTTCATAATATTGGATCGTGCACAAAAGGATTATTCTTCTAAAAGATGAAGTAGTTAAATGGCCATCAGGCTATCTAGATGAAATGAAGTGATTTTTCTCTTTGTAGTTTGGAAGGATTGGTATTAAGTTGAAGGACTTGGGCTTTGATTTTTTCAATGGTCATTGTCTCTCCTTAACATTGTTCAAAAAAAAAAAAAAAATGGCACATCCCCACATATTCTTGAGTATTATATATATTTATGCTCCCCCATCCCCCTGAGGTTGAGCACTTTGGAGGGGATTTTGCTGATGACCACCAAGTAAAGCGTAAACGCAATGCTCTCTTATAAAAGGGATGGAGCACTCTGACAGACTTTACATACATATAGATATGTGTATTAAAACAGTTAAAATCTCCTTCACATTCTGTGGGTGACGATAACCTAGCGGATAAGCTGTCGACTGATGCAAAATTGATCAGAGTTTTATCCCGGCTGTAGATAGCTTACAAAAATGTCTAGCCACACTGAAGAGATGTGATACGTCGAAACACGTGTCTGTGGATGACATATATATGTGTGTGTCATCTACAGACACGTGTTTCGACGTTTACGTCTCATCAGCTACCTCCAGCCAGGAGCGAAAACTGACAGAATTTTTGTTTATCAAGCTCACCCTCATGGCTATCGGGGACTGTCAGTCAGGGGCAATCAATTAATTGATTCAAACTTACAGTGTATTTTTTTTTTTTACAATCACCAGAGAACTCAAATATATAAATTCATTTTTTGGGGGTCCAGTTTAGCTCAGTTAATAGTGTGTCTGCCTTGGAACCACAAGGTTCTAGGTTTGATACCAGCCCTCTCCAACTCACTGCATGAGTAGCACAGTTTCTGTACGGTAAAGTTGGGAGCTGATGATAGATGTGGCACTCCACCATAAATGCAAATACAATCTCCTTGGTCTTGCGCTAATGAAAAGAGGATAGACTTCATCCCTCTGATTGATACCAAAAATAAACCACTCCACTGACTATATATATATTATATATATATATATATATATATAATTTTTCTGTTTTTGAATTTGAAGTATTTCTTTTTCTTATAAAAACTGTTACACCGAAGGAATGTGATGTAACGAAAGAACGTGATGCAGCAAACGAATGAGACGCAGTGAACAAACTTGATACATGCATTTTGAAAAAAACAACAATATTTCCAGTTTAAATTCAGAATATTCTGTTTCTCTCTTGAAGAATCCGGATTAAAAACATTCACATCTTAAAACAGTCACAATTATCATTATGAAGATTTTTTTGATGAAATCGAAATATTGGCAATATTAGCAATGAAAAAGTTGTAAAAATAAATTCAATTTAACAATATATGTGTTTTTCATACCATTCTCTCTCTCTCTCTCTCTCTCTCTCTCTCTCTATCAATCTATATCTATAATATATATAATATATATATATATATTATATATATATTATAATGTGTGTTGGTAATCTCTATAAGTAAAGACAATTTTTGTTTTCACATAAATCCTTAATATGCAATGTCTATTATATTTCCTATTAAATGATGTTTATTACACTCGTGGGATATTTAATTTACATAATGATTTTAAAAAGCACATAATAAGTGTTCTATTTCTTTGAATGTTTGAGATGAGGCTTGAAGATTAGTATTATCTGCGTTATTCGGACTATTGTCCTCATCTTCATTGTTATCTGTACAATATTTCGGCCGATGTGCCCTCTGGCCTTCTTAAGGTATTTCTTGTCGGACTCAGGAACCTTCTTCGATTACGACGAGAAGGTTACTGAGTCTGACAAGAAATACCTGAAGAAGGCCGGAGGGCACATCTGCTGAAATGTTGTACAGATAACAATGAAAATGAGGACAATAGTCTGAATAATGCAGATAATACTAATAAATGTTCTGTTTTATTAATTTTGGACACCCTACCCCATTAAAACTTAAAATCAAAATGACATTTTGACTTTCTTTTCATGTTAAATGCAAAACTATTGTTTTTACACATGAAAATAAAACAATAAAATTCAGCAATAAAAAAAAATCTGAAACATTATTGATGGTTAAGAATTTTTTTATTGCCTTTGAAAAAATATACCATCTCCACTGACATGAAATGACAAATTGTTTTTTGACGACTTTAATAAAAACAAAGACGTAAACACCGACACATACACCCTTACAAATATAGGGTATTGGTCATTATTTTCCTGGAGTTTCACTCTGGTTCTATTGGGGGGGGTTAGAGGTAATGGTTAGAAACCCAAATCAAACAAAGTTTGGTTTGAATTCAGTTATCCTTCTCCTAGACTGGTTGCCAAATCAAGTTCACATACCTAGATAGCAATATCTCATCTACTGAATCTTTTTGAACTTTAGAATTCAAATGAAGAGATGAGCACAGCTGAGCAACTTATATAATCGAGGGATGATGTCTGGAAGTCTAGATTAGTCTAGATATTTGCACTGCTAGGCAATGTATACAAGGGAGGTGGGTGGTGTAATGGTTGGTCGTCAACCTGAGTTCAAATCCTGGACAAGGCTGTTTGCATTTCACTTAGCACTAATACCCTTGGGAAAGGTATGAATTCATCTACTATCCCCTCAGCTATGGGTAAATAGTAGGACAGGCTGGGCTCTTTAATCTTGGTTAGGCAACTAGTCTAGGCAAAGGAAAACTCTTAATTCAAACCTGTTAAACTCTGCTTAAGAAATTAATCTTATGTTGCACCCTGCCCATACGGAGGGTTGATGTCTAGATTACTGTCTTGATGTGTGTTCAGCTGAGCAACTTATATAATAAAGTAATGATGTCTAGATTGAAGTCTCTGTGCCAATAGGAGGGGTGGTAATTATATATATATATATATATATATATATATATATATAAAACCCAAGGGATGATGTCTAGATTACTGTTTAGATGTGAGCACAGCCAAGCAACTTACATAATAAATGGATGATGTCTGGATGTCTAGATTATTGTCTAGACTTGTGCATAGCTGAGCAACTTATATTATAAATTGATGATATTCAGATGACTAGATTACTGATTAGATGTGTCTGCAGCCAAACAATTATAAAATAAAGTGATGATGTCTAGATATCTAGATTTGTGTACAGCTGAGCAACTTATATAATATAGTGATGATATCTGCATTAGTGTCCAGGTTACTGCATAGCTGACTAACTTATATAATAAAATGATGATGTCTAGACTGTTGTCTAGAGAAGTGTCTGTACCAATTAAAAAAAAACAAATTATAAATCCAGTCTTGATACTTTTTAACAGTAGTTTTTATTAAACACAGGATTGTGCTTTTGCAATCCCCTTGATAATTAGTATTAATTGTATTATTCAGACTATTGTCCTCATCTTCATTGTTATTTGTACAATGTTTCGACCGATGTGCCCTCCGGCCTTCTTCAGGTATTTCTTGTCAGATTTCGGGAACCTTCACCAGACTCGGGAACCTTCTTGTAATCGGGAGCCATCACAGAACTTTGAACCTAACCCTTTATTCAGCCCATGGGGGTATCCTGTTCTCATTCAACTAACCATAACTAGGGTAGAGGCTTTAAGCTGTGTTGATTATTATTCTGTGTTACTGCTGCCCTTGACCAGGATTGAACCTGCAGTCAGAGATAACTGTCACTTAGAATTTTTAATCTAACTCCTTTATCCACTAGGCCATGTATCCAATTGGACACATGGCCTAGTGGATATTTGTAGCCACAGCCAGTAGCAGATCCATTTAACTTTTTTCTTATTTCAACAATTGAAAATTCATTTTCCATGAATGATTGGCAAAGTTTTTCTTAAGCAAAACAATAATAAAGGAAGGTGTTTTGGTGAGACTGGCTCACCTCCATTTTTGACAGAGTGAATTACTATTAAAATCAACTGAAATCAAAATGAAGAAAAATACTAATCAAAATTAATGATTGACAATACTCATTTAAAAATTGAAGATAAATAGAATTTGGGATTTAATTTAAATCATATATCTTAAGACAAATACAATTCTTGTATATTGAATGAAAATATCACCCTCATTCATCTTTTTGATTAATTTTCATTAAATCAATGTACCCTGTTGATAGAGCTTGTAACATGCTGATTACATCACCTGCAGAATAAAAGCCTCTTCACTTCTACTTTTTAACAGTAGTTGTTTTTTTTTTTTTTTATTGAAACAGAGGATTGTGCTTTTGCAGTCCCCTTGATATTTGTAGCCACAGCCAGTAGCAGCAGCAGCAGCAGCAGCAGCAGCTCCATGTGACTTTTGTCTTATTTTAACAATTGAAAATCCATCTTCCTTTTAAGATTTAATGATATTGAGGATATTAAAATGAATGATGATGGTTTTTTTGTTTTCAATTTCCCTGTGAGCCAATGATCTATATTTGCTATTTTTTCGTACTTGGCTGATCAGGTTACAACTTTTATTTTTATTTTATCGATATCAGAAAGAAAAAAAAAAGCCCTGAAATTGGATCCGTCACCTTAATTGGCTGCGAGTGGATTATTGACATTTATTAGACTCTCTCGTGGATTCTTTGTTTCCTAGATTTTTTTTTGTCTTGCTTTTTGGGTTTTTTAAAAAAAAATTTTATTGGTTACCCAGCCAAGGTTAAAGAGTCCAGTCTGACCTAGGATTTACCCATAGCTGGAGGGAGAGTAGTTGGATACATACCTTTCCCTAGGGTATTAGCGCTATGTGATATGCAAACACTCATCTAGGATTTGAACTTGTCTCGCCATGTCCATTTTGTAACCATTACACAACACACCTTATATAGTTTATAAAGCACATGATGTAATGGATTTTTAGTTCTTATATTATTGATTATGCAGACAAATATCATCATAGGAATAATTTTGATTTTTTTTTCCGACTGTTGTCTTTATTGTGGTATGTAAAATCCCAATGTTTCAGCTGCTGTATCCTCCGGCCATCCTCAGGTGTTCCCTGTGTATCCGAGTCATAGTAATGACCCAACCTGGGAAATCATTTTTAGTTTGACAGTTGATCAAACGGGTGCCAAAGAACTTTTGAAGAGCCCATTCCAAAGATGTCATTGTTTTTTGCATGCCTATCATTCTGACATGTGTCATGAGAAGAATCCTGAGCATTTAGAAAAAAAAAAAAAAGAATGGCTGTCTGATGTGAAGTTCCAGTTCTGGAGCTCCATTACTGTCCACTCTGACCTGGAATTAAGAGAATGAGCATAAAAATCAGCCATCTGTGAATTAACTCCTACCAGTTCCACTCTGACCTCCCATACCACTCCTGAGTTTAAAAAAAAAAAAAGATTGTGTACCCACGTCTTCGGCATAAAATGACCCAACAAGGGTTGATATGCCATAAAAACCCAACCAACCAACCAACCAACTAACTTAGTAGCAGCAATACACAAAAGGCTGACATATGAATTGTTTTTCATTCTTCTTTTTGCTCTTTGGCATAAAATAACCCAACAAGGGTTGAAATGCCATAAAATCCAACCAACCAACAAAAGCACACAAAAGGCTGACTTATGAGTTGTTTTTCATTCTTCTTCTTGCTCTACTTGTAGTGGCTTTTGCTCAAGGCCGTTTTTTTTATCCATGTTTTTCCCCAGTTAAAGGTCTCTTCTATTATCCATCTTCCAGGGCTGTCTTAGAATTCTGAACTCTTCTTCTCTTAATCTGATTTTTCAACAGGAACGTCCAAGCAGCAAAATCTCTTGACCTTTTGTTGATTGCTAAAGCCAAAGATTTGGCATCGTTATTGATTCATTCTGACCTTTTGGATTTTTGATAATTATCACATTTCTCTTTCTACACCTTCCATCCTCAGCATCCACAATTGTGTAACACCGAAACGTCACCCACCCCCCTCAGCTGTCAGTCTTTTTTTTTTATTCTATTTTTTTCTTTATCATCGGATCAATCTCATTCCTACAGAATGGATTCACCAAATCCCAAATGTCGCATACATCTACATGTACTTGTAAAGTCTTTAGGGAGTGGTAGTACCTGTTAGGGTCCTATCTATGGATTAAATAGAGAAAAATGAGTTTTAGAAAAATTGTTTAAAACAGAATGGAGTTATTAAAAAGATTGAGTACGCATCAAGAATGAATTCTTTTTGGGTTTTTTCTCTTTCTCTAAATGATTGTGATTCTTCTCGTGACACATGTCAGAATGATAGGCATGCAAAAACAATGACATCATTATTTGAATGAGATCTTCAAAAGTTCTTTGACGCCTGTTTGATCGACTGTCAAATTATTAAAAATGATTTCCCTAGGTTGGATCATTACCATGTTCGGATACACAGGGAACATTTGGCATAGAATAACCCATTGAAAACTTGGATTATTATTTTTAGGAATGACACTTAAAAAAGATAAATAATTTAAGAAATTAAATTTTGAATATGGAAAATTTTAAATTAAAAAAAAATACTCAGCAGTTTCTTACTCTGAGGTAACATAAACTGAAGAGTTGGCATAGGAGATACCACAGACTGGAGTGTTGGCATCTGGGGTACCATAGACTGGAGTGTTGGCATCCGGGGTACCGTAGACTGGAGCGTTGGCATCCAGGGTACCGTAGACTGGAGCGTTGGCATCCGGTGTACCGTAGATTGGGCGTTGGCATCAGGGTACCATAGACTGGAGAGTTGGCATTCGGGTACCATAGACTGGGCGTTGGCATCCGGGGTACCATAGACTGGAGAGTTGGCATCAGGGGTACCGTAGACTGGGGCGTTGGCATCCGGGGTACCATAGACTGGAGAGCTGGCATTTAGATTACAATAAACTGAGATGTCACATTTGATGTGCAGATTTTATCTACTGATTTGACAGCTTTAAAAAATTTTCTTTTCTTTTTTTTTTTTCCAAACATTTAAAGTGGCAAACCAGAATAATTTGATGATGTTTCTAGTTTTTTTGACAACTTTTCTGAAGGTCATTTGAAGGTCATCTTCATAGACAACGTTTTAAAGTTCAACTAAATCAAGCTTTATCTTTATAAAAATCAATGGTTTGATTTATTGGTTTAATGGCATTTCAACTCTTTATGGATTATCTAATGCCAAAATTTGATTAATTTCTTATTACAATCATAACTAACAATGACCTGAAGTGGTAGTACCTGTTAGGGTACTATCTATGGGTTAAATAGAAAAAAATGAGCTTAAAAAATTTGTTTAAAACAAAATTAAGTTCCCATTAAGATTGAATGAAACAAAACTTCTTTACCATAAAATAACCCAACAAGGGTTGACATGCCATAAAATCCAACTTACTAACCAACCAACAATTGTAACTATATTTTCAATATTTCCCTTGCAATCATTTTAAAAAAATTGTATTTATTTTTTTCATAATTATTTCTTTACACAGTTGTATGCTATCAAGTATTCCTATTGAATACTTACAATTCATACACAATTATTATGGTCTCTAGTCACAATTTTTATTTCATATGTCATTTGTTTGCAAACAGTATATTCTAGTTACAGTACATCTATATAACCGATTGGTGATGAGGATGAGATCCAAATGTTACATAATTATTAGATTCCTAATAATTATTTACAGTAGTGTAGAAATCAAAATGGCTGCTATAAGTTGCAGCCCACGGCCTTGAGGGATGAGCGACAAAGCTTGACCTCATCCTGATCCTTTCCAGTGGATACCATGAGAATCGGTGGAGGAGACCCTCTTCCGGTTTAGATTAGAAATAGATTTTAGTCAGTCAGCGAGAAACCACGGCAGTGGTGAGTCGTGTATTGCACGCTCCGACTCGATCTGCGCAGGTAGTCTGGTGGGGATTTCGAAATAAAATATGATCTAAGTAAATCAAAGTCTTGTGTTATTATCTAAAAACTACCAATGACACAGGGCTTCTGATAAAGAGAAATCCCCAAAGAAAGACCAGAAACAGTCCCCAAGAGAAGTCCAGATGAAGAAGAGATGTTAGAAAAGACGCCAGAAGAAGAATACTAGAAGTAAGTAAAGAGGTATACAACACAAACTCACGTGTGGGAGAATCCCAATGGATTATTAAAAAGACACAATAACCAGAGGGCCGGCTTAGCTCAGCTGGTAGAGTGTTCGGCTAGGAATCACAAGGTTCCTGGTTCAATACCGGCCCCTGCCAACTCAGCGTATGAGTATCACAGTTTTCTATGCGGTAAAGTGAGGAGTTGATGGTAGGTGTGGTGCTCCACCTCCAGATGCTAAAATAATCTCCTTGGTCTAGTGCTACTGAAAAGGGAATAGACTCCCTCGCTATCTGGCTGATACCAACATTAGGCCACCCCGACGACTTTACTTTTTTACTTGTAGTCGTCGTCGGGGCGGCCTAATGTCGGTATCAGCCTATTAACGAGGGAGTCTATCCCCTTTTCACTAGCGCCAGACCAAGGAGATTGTTTTTGAATCTGAGGTGGAGCGCCACACCTACCATCAGCTCCTTACTTTACCACATATCCCTGTGCTACTCATACGCTGAGTTGGCGAGGGCCGGTATCGAACTAGGAACCTTGTGGTTTCTAGCCGAACGCTCTACCGACTGAGCTATCCCAACTTATAACCAGCTTAAAAAAAAGAGATCTACATTTGAACCAAATTATCGTAGGGAAGCTACGATAATTTGGTTCAAATGTAGATCTCTTTTTTAAGCTGGTTATAAGTAAAAAAGTAAAGTCGTCGGGATGGCCTAATGTTGGTATCAGCCAGACAGCAAGGGAGTCTATTCCCTTTTCAACGTATTAAGGTGATCTATGATTATATTTGAAGTACCAAGACTTCAAGTCGCACTGAAACTGAGATGGTCTAGCAAGCGTAAAAAACAACTATCTTCAACTTTGGACATTGATCCCCCCCCAAAAAAAAAACTCCGAGTTCAGGAAAAAGTGAAATTTCAAAAAGTGGAGATGTTGTGGAGTGATAAAAAAGAGGCGCCACCATAATTTGAAGTGGCATATTGTGTCCGTTTCTTTAAGAAAAACTCCTGACATGTAAAAATGCGTTTCCGATTTTGTAAAGGAAGTCACATCAACTGACGTCATCCAAATTCATAGATATCACAACACGCTCAGTTTATTGCTATGTAATCGGATAACGTTATCATTAAATTAAGAAGAAGTTAATCTGTGGGAGAATTTGGTGGTGGTAGTATGTCCAATGTATGAATTAAATAATGTTGTATCATTATTTTTGGAAATGGAATCTACCAATGGGACAAAACAATTGGTACACAATATTAGTTCTATATAATTGTTGTGGAGTGAACAGAACACCCCTCACTGACACAATGGACTAGTCTGAAAAGTCTATAAATAGTGTATATATTTTGAACATGAATAAAGGAATACTTATAGTTGACTTCTAATATTGTCTCCTGCATTTGTTCATTACTTAATTTTAGCAGATTTGAGGATGCACCTAAACATCACATCAGTTAGACATACTGAAACTAGAATCTAGTGTTGTGGAGTAAACAGAACACCCCTCACTGATACAATGGACTAGTCTGAAAAGACTGTATATATTTTGAACTAAAACTAAAAATACATATAGCTAACTCGTGGTATTGTCTCCTGTGTTTATTCATTACTTAGGGCTGGGTTAGCTCAATCAGTAGCGTGTTCGTCTAGAAACCACAAGGTTCCTACAGGTCCTCGCCAACTCAGTGTATTAGTAGCACAGGGATCTGTCTGGTAAAGTAACTAGCTGATGGTAGTTGTTGCACTCCACCTCAGATGAAAAAAACAATCTCCTTGGTCTAGCACTAATGAAAAATAAATCATTCCTATATTTCCTATTTTTCACTTTCACTTATTACTTTTCCACATACTGTCGGGTAAATTAAGTGGAGTGGCCTATTGTTGGTATCAGCCAGACAGTGAGGGAGTCTATCCTGTTCTGTTAGTGCTAAATCTTTTGCAATGATATATGAGACTATTTTGCTATCCACCACTAGATGTCTATATTCAAATATATCTTAGAAACCAAAAAGTAAACTCACTCATTGGCTGATACTGGCTTTAGGCTACCCCGACAACTTTACTTACTGTTAGACTATGATATAACAAGTTTGATGATACATTTAAATTTCACACGAGTTAGACGCACTGTAAGTAAATAGAGCCATGGTTATTGTTATTAGTTCAATGTTATTTAGACAATGCATCTTTAAAAGATCTTTTTGCCTTTCATGACTGTTGAAATCACCTCTGCTACTGCGTCCAGACGACAGACCATTTAGGATCAAGTCTGTCTTGTTAAATTGAAGCCAGACATTTCATTGTGTGGTGCGTTCCGACTTGTGTCACTTCAAGTTGAAACAAAGGACAAATACACTTGACCTGTGTGACACCCGACTTTTTCTTGTTTTCACTTTTGTTTGGTGAGATTAACTTGACAAAAGACTTTCTTTTTTCTTTTTCTGTTTTTCTTTTCTCTTTTCCTTTTGAAATTGAAACATTTAAATTGCCAAGTTGTTAAAAGACTCAGACAATTATTTAAAGTATACAGTGATGCTGATAGCTTTTTAATTTAGTGCATCCGGGAAATTTGATGGGTCCCAACTAAAGTTTCTTAATAAATTGCAGAGTTTTTATCTATGAACAACTAAAGCTGTCTAACCTCTACCTTTTACCGCATACAGTGTAGTTAACTTGACAAAAGATTTTTTTCTTCTGAAATCGAAACATTTAAATTGTCATCAAATTGTTAAAAGACTCAGATGATTATTCAAACTATATATTTTATTTAAAAAATTTTTTTTTTGGCAACCACTTA
>CM042155.1:60528545-60548545 GCA_023376005.1 Doryteuthis pealeii | reverse complement strand
CAAAGCGTGGTATCTGTTCATCCTCGTCATTCCAATACTCTCTGGACTGGAGTGGTAGTACCTGTTAGGTCCCATCTATGGGTTAAATAGAAAATGGGATTAAAGTTTGCTCTCTGTCCAGCAAAATCAATCAGCTGGTCATGTCAAGCCCTAGCACCTATACAATTGTCTCAACCCTATTGCCCTGATGGCAAGCCCCAGCCCTTCCCTTTTTATCATATGTCCTAAAAGGTGATGGCTGAGGGTCTTAATGACCTTAAACATTATCTGATGGTGAGGTTCCAATTCTGGAGCTACCCCTTCATCACCTTTACTCAGACCCAGAGTGGTAGTACCTGTTAGAGTCCCATCGATGGGTTAAATAGAAAAACATGAGTTTTAAAACAATGTTTAAAAAAACTGAGTACCCATCAAGAAAGAATAAAAGAAAATGTCTGCAGCATAAAATAACCCAAAAAGGGTTGACATGCCGTAAAATCCAACTGATCAACCAAATCAATCATTGTCTTGTCTTTTGACAGGATAGGGCAAACAAACAAATAGATGTAAATCTGGACGTTAAGAAGAAGAAGAAGAAATCTGAATCAAAAGGAGAAAAGAGAAAAGAGGAAATAAATTTCAAGGCAAACCAACAACGTGTTATAAAACGTGATAAATGTCAACTACACGCACTCACATAATTAGAGATTTAATTTAACAGATTTAATTAAACAAGATTAAATTTGAAAGTCTCATAACTTCTAATGTCATTCTTTTTAAATAGAATTTTAAATGCTCAGTTTTATTTTGACACGAGACTAAAATAAACCAATGCATTACTAATAACTTAGACATGACATTATATATATCTATATCTATCATGTCTATCTATGGAAGCATGTTGTGCAGAGATGCTGATAGGTACACATCCTGCATCCCTGACGCATAAAAATCTAAAAGGACCCAGTAAAATCATATCCATGCATCCTAGTGTTTTTATTTTTTCTTCCCTCACCATTTCAAGCTAACTGTAAATACATTTCAATAGTTTCTTAGAAACAAATTACACAGGATAGGTTACAAGGTAAGAGTTATACGGCTTTAGTTAGGACCCATAAATTTTTCAAAGCAAATATGTGCATCCCAAGATGCACTAAATCAAAAAGCTATCATCATCACTGATTGTAATGGTTACCCTGCTGTGGCAAGGAGAAATAAGTTTAAATTCCTTGTCGTTGATGTTTTGTTTTTTGTCACTGTTTTCAAGCTGGTTAATTAGTCGAGTTTTGCTCCTGGTCAGAGGTAGTTGCTGTGTCTAGCCACACTGATGAGATATGAAACGTCAAAACGCAGTGTCTGTGGATTACTTATTAATGCACCCAAAACCTGGTCGAGCTCTCTAGGAGTGATTTTAATTGACTTTCACTGCCAGCATAAAGCAATAATCATCTGTTGTTTACAGATTTGATCTCTCTGGTATTCCTCCTGTGTGTATTGTATTCTAGAATGTTGTCAGTTCATATTCTGAAATAAAATGTTTATTCCCCCCCTCCCCTCCTCTTATACCCATGTTCAGTACCTGCGTGTTCTTAGGATTATCTTCTTGGTTACCAGACGGATTTTTTAAAATGCCAAATTTAAGAAAATCTGTCTCTTTATTTTTAAATGATATATTCATTTAATCTTACCATATTGACTTTTTCAATTTGCTTATGGAAGCAACGGCAATGGCAACAAAAAGAGAATTCAATAAATCAAACAATTCTTTTTTTTTTTTTTTCTTAAAATTATATGTATTATATCCAACCCCTCCACATGAGCAGGACACGACACAACGTCATTGTTTTAAGCAGAGTTTATCAAGTTTGAATTCTTCTCCTAGACTGGCTGCCATATCAAAGTTAAAGAGTCCAATCTGTCCTACTATTAACCATAGCTGGAGAGAGAATAGCATGATACTGAATGTTCCCAAGGTAATTTTTTCAAGCCGAGTTTATCAAGTTTGGTATGACAGCCAGTCAAGGAAAAGAATTCAAAGTTAAAGAGTCCAATCTGTCCTATTTACCCATAGCTGGAGGGAGAATAGCTCGATACTTACTGTTCCCAAGGATATTAGCACTATGTGAAATGTAAACCGTTACATCCTGCATTTGAACTCAAGTCTCTGTGTACATTTCCTATGTTGATAACCATAACACCAGGAACTCCTCATTAAAATTATAGAATGTAACTTTATTATTTTCTCTAGGGTATTAGTCCACCAAAACGGAATGTAATAATATGAACTAGTTTAATAAAATGTTGTAGACTAACACGTTAGCCACTACACTACAAAGACCCCGCACTCCACCCCTTGAGATAAGTATTTATCTATTTAAAATGATTTTAAATATAGATCTTTGTATATAACAAAAAGTAAAGTCATCGGGTGGCCTAAAGTCGGTATCAGCCAATCAGCGAGGTAGTCTATCCCTTTTCTCTCGCGCTAGACCAAGGAGATTGTATTTGCGTCTGAGGTGGAGTGCCACACCTACCATCAGCTCTTTACTTTACCGCACAGATCCCTGTGCTACTCATTATACTAAGTTGACGAGGGCCGGTATCGAACTAGGAACCTTGTGGTTCCTAGCCAAATGCTCTACCGACTGAGCTTAGGAGACTATAATTGTTAAACTGACATTGGCATTAGATAACCCAATAAGGGTTTGACATGCTATAAAACCAGAAGATTGTAGCAGCAAAAAGCTGTTACTTTCATTGACATCCTTGCCAAAGATCAGTTAGTTGCTGTCCTCGTCTTCACAACAAGAATGAGCATTGTTGTTTTTATTTCCAGTTCCAATTTATCTTTGGGCAATTTATTATCTTCTATAAAAATCTTAGTATAACTAGTATAACCAGTGTCAGTCTACATATAACTAGTTGAAAATTTAATTAAACTATTATAAAATAAAAAACACCCTCCGGGCGATGTAAAAAATAGATTTTTGAAACATATTGCCTGAAGGGTGGGAGTAAAAAATTCAATGTCAGCGTTACTTACCTTAAGTAAGTAAAATCATCAAATTCATTAAAGGATTAAAAAATAAACCAATTTGAAATGTAAACTTTAAATATGTATTAAAATAAAACAAACTATATATAGATATATAATACCAGTCATGTATTTATTAAAACTTGTTTTAAAAAACAATGAGGACTGTCTAATGTTGCATGTTCAAATTTTGAGTGTATTTATTCTATGTTATGATGATTTTGGGTAATGTGACATAAGCAGTGACGTAATTTTTGTTACAGACAAAAACCGGAAGCGAATCTCTTAATAGACTTGTTGGGTTGACTTGCATAAAAACATGATTTTTCTAACATACAATTTCTTTTTTTAAAATCTGGATGATTTGGACGGTCTCATTTTTGACCAGAGGGTGTTGCCAGATGATAACTGTCAGAAGATTAAGGAACAAGTGTATTAATAATAGAAAAAAAATTCTATATAAAGGTTGTTTCAGTGTGACCCTTGCATAAGTTGAATAGTTTGGATCTGTGCAGTAAAGTGGCAAAATCACCTCAGATTCAAAACCAATCTCCCTGGTCTAGCGTAAGTGAAAAAGGTATAGATTCCATTTCAGTCCCGCTGATACCAACACTAGGCCACTCTGCCAACTTTACTCTTTTTATTTATTTATTTTAATTATTATTTTTTTTTTTTACTACCTATCCCAGGTTTTGTGTAACATGTTTGAAATTTGAGAAAGGCCATTTTCACACTGTAGTTATTTATGGCAATCCAATCGTTCATTCACTAAAATGAAAAGTGATATAGAAAATCCTTGGATGAGATCAAATTCTTCTATCTGACTATTAAATGGATAATGTAAATGGATCACTAAGGATTTTACTATAGATTTCTTGCTTACAGTACTGAAATGTAAAAATAAAAATAGATATATAGAGTGTCTCTCTGTGGTAAGGGCCGGGTTAGCTCAGTCGGTAGAGCGTTCGGCTAGAAACCACAAGGTTCCTAGTTCAATACCAGCCTTTGCCAACTCAGCATATGAGTAGCACAGGAATCTGTGCAGTAAAGTATGGAGCTGATGGTAGGTGTGGCGCTCCACCTCAGACGCAAAAGCAATCTCCTTGGTCTAGCACTTGGGAAAAGGGGATAGACTCCCCCGCTGCTTGGCTGATACTGACTTTAGGCCACCCCGACAACTTTACTTTTACTGTGGTAAAGGTTAAAAGGCCCAGTCTAACCTACTATTTACCCATAGCTGGAGGGAGAATAATACAGCACTTAAATCTAAAATCTGTCTCTATGTGGTGTAAAGCATAGAGATACATACAATTTGAATGCATAATCAGAAAGAACATACAATTTTACATAAGAATACCAAATTCTATCAAAATTGCTCCAAAAATAAAGAAACGGTGAAGAAATCACTGAATTTCTTTTTTTTAAATGGTCCGTGATTTGACATATTTTTGAAACGAAATCATGTCCACATTTGTACCCCCAATTTTGGGGCTTTAAATTCTCATAACTTTTGAACCACTGGGGATATTTGCATAATTCAAACGGTTCTGAACTCCATTTACACAGCTCTATATAACTAATGTGATAAAAAAATCAACTGGGAATGCTAGGTGTAGTGGTTAATGTTTTTGGAGGGGGGGGGCGTAGAAGAATCTCTCAAAGTAGTTTTGACTAATGAGAAGAGATAATTTAACAAGTTTAAATTCAGAGTTTTCCTTCTAGACTTGTAGCTTAACCAAGGTTAAAAGACCTAGTCTAACCTACTATTTACCCATAGCTTGAGGGAGAATAGTACAGCACTGAAATGTAACAAAGAAAAAAATATATAGATATGGTTGGCACTGTGGTGTAATGGCTAATGTTTTTGGCTATTGTCTGTATCAGCCAGACAGCAAGAGAGTCTATCCCCTTTTCAATTGCACTAGACCAGGGAGGTTGTTCTGCTGAGATGGAGCACCACACTTACTGTTGGCAGGAACTGGTATTGAACTTAGAACCTTACAATTTCAAGACGAGTGCTCTACCAACTGAGCTAAACTACCTTTCATCTAAATAGGTCAGTGGTATTATGTCAATCTTTTAAAGTGAATATGATGTATTTCTCTGAATTTTTGAGTTGGGACTTGATAATTAGTATTATTTGGATTATTCATACCATTGTCCTCATCTTCATTGTTATCTGTACAACGTTTCGGCCGATGTGCCCTTCAAAAAATACCTGAAGAAGGCCAGAGAGCACATGGGCTGAAACATTGAATAGATAACAATGAAGATGAGGACAATAGTCCAAATAATCCAAAAAATACTGAATATGACCTGACATTAAACTTAAAGCCCTCAAAAGGAGCCTTTAAACTTGTGCTAAATAATAAATAAATATATTTGATGAGTGGCTAGATGACCTTTTTTTTTAAAAATTTATTTTGCTTTTTAAAATTTTATTTGCAGCACTTTCTATCTATACATATATAAAGGGCAGCTGTATGTATCTGTATGTCTGGAGAAAACTCGAAAGTAAAATAATTAATGACAAAGTAAATATATACACATTAAATATCACCAGGACTTGGTTTTCTATACATATATAAAGGGCAGCTGTGTGTATCTGTATGTCCAGAGGAAACTTTGAAAATAAAACAATTAACGACAAAGTAAATATATATACACATTAAATATCACCAGGGCTTGGTTTTTGTGCAAAAATTATAGATTTATATTCGTGAAGATAATTAAAAAATAAAATTCAAATGATAACAGCATGGATCTTTTTTCATTTAATATTTTAGATAGTAGACATTAACATTTCTTTTCAGAGTATCTGGATCAATGCAAGGTCTATTTATTTTACATAGGGATTTAAATGGGGCATCCCACGAGGATTCAACTCACGATTCAGTAATAATGGATCTGCGGGACTAACTTTAATAAATCCCCCTCTTCCTAGGCGACGCCAGGTAGCTGCTGCTGCTGCTAGTCTTTTTGAATTCTTTAACTGGTTCCATTTTTAAAGATTTTACTGAACTGTACATTAGATAAAAATCAGATAATATATTCTTTTTGCCCATTTCTCTCTCGATTGAAGCGGCTTTAATTCAATGTATTATGATCCAATCAATATACTTTAGTTACAAAAGAAACTTTCTTTTTTGCTGAGTGAATTCTATTTACATCAAACTCTCATCTTACATCTATGCCACGTTTTTTAAAGAAAATCCTTTGTTCAATGTCATGTTATCTTTTTGATTTAACGACCTACAAGTAATCTGGTCCAAAACTTGAAACGGAAACACTAGTCATTCTGTCACTAAGAACAACAGTAAAATATTCATTTACAGAATGCATTAAAAAAGAAAAGTGTCAAAAGTGAAACCCAGTCAGAAATAAAAAAAATGAACCCAGCATTTTCTTCAAAATGGTCCCTTTGGCATTCAGTATGCTTATTCCAGTGAGGTATTAATTGGTCTAAGCACCTCTGGTGTAAAGTTGTGCTGTTGTATTTAGCATTCATTTACTTCAAAATGGTTCCCTTGGTGTTCAGTATTTTTATTCCAGTGGGGTATTAATTGGTCTAAGCACCTCTGGTGTAAAGTTGTGTTGTTGTATTTATCATTCATTTTCTTCAAAATGGTTCCCTTGGTGTTCAGTATTTTTATTCCAGTGGGGTATTAATTGGTCTAAGCACCTCTGGTGTAAAGTTGACAAACAAAAAACTAAAAGGAGGCAGTAAAATTGTATCCAGTCTTTTTCTTTTTTCTTCCTCACAAACTAACTGTAAATACATTTCAATAGTTTCTTAGAAATGAATTACACAGGATAGGTTCCAAGGTTGGTGTTAGACGGCTTTAGTTGGGACCCATAAATTTTCCTGGGCGACTCATTCAAAGCAAATATGTGCATCCCAGGATGCACTAAATCAAAAATCTATCAGCATCACTGTCAGAAATGAAAAATGAATCAAGCATTTTCTCCAAAATGGTCCCTTTGGCATTCAGTATGCTTATTCCAGTGAGTTTTTAACTGGTCTAAGCACCTCTGGTGTAAAGTTGTCCTGTTGAATTTAGGGGCTGGTTTAGCTCAGTCGGTAGAGTACCCACTTAGGTAATTGTAAGGTCCTGGGTTCAATACCAGTCCCCACTAACTCTGCGCATGAGTCGCACATATTGGGTAATCTGATCTGTGTGGTAAAGTGGGGAGCTGATGATAGGTATAGCACTCCATCTCAGCAAAAAATATCAATCTCCCTGGTCTAGCACTAGTGAAAAGGGGATAAACTTGCTTGTTGTCCGGCTGATATGACAGTGAGGGAGTCTATCCTTTTTTCTAGTGCTAGACCAGGGAGATTGTTTTTTTGTTTTTTTTCTGAGGTGGTGCGTCACACCAACCATCAGCTGCTGATTTTACCACACAGATCAGATTACCCAATCTGTGCTACTCATATGCTGAGTTGGCAGGAACTGGTATTGAACTTAGAACCTTACAATTTCAAGGCGAGTGCTCTACCAACTAAGCTAAATTGACCTTTCATCTAAATAGGTCAGTGGTATTATGTCCATCTTTTAAAGTGAATATGATGTATTTCTCTGAATTTTTGAGTTGGGATTTGATAATTAGTATTATTTGGATTATTCGGACTATTGTCCTCATCTTTATTGTTATCTACACTATTTCTCTGAATTTTTGAGATGAGGCTTGATAATTAGTATTATTTGTATTATTCAGACTATTGTCCTCATCTTTATTGTTATCTACACTATTTCTAAGAATTTTTTAGATGAGGCTTGATAATTAGTATTATTTGGATTATTCATACCATTGTCCTCATCTTCATTATTATCTGTACAACGTTACAATGTGCCCTTCAAAAAAAAAAAAATCAAGGAACCTTGCAATTCCAAGGTGGATGCTCTAATGATTGAGATAAACCATCCTCATTTGACATAAAGAATGAAAAATGAGGTGTGTGAGTTTTGCACATGTCAGATGAATGCTGTTTGAATTTCTATTGTTACAATCAGATTTGTGTTATATAAAAGTTTCGACCCCCAATTCCACAGTTTGTAGCTACCCCTCACATTTCCTTTTATCTATATCCATCAATATAGAAAATAATAAATTTGGAAGCAGACAATCATTATGGATTATTCACTTTGTTCTTCCTAAGAAATCTAAAAAGAACTCTTTTAAATCAAAATTATTTCACCTTTTTTGAAGTAAAATAAATCATTAAATTGATTAAAGTTTCAGGTGATCACAAAGAATACTTGAAATATCTTCTAAGAATTTGGAATGGAAACTTTTTAAAAGAATTGTCTTTTATTGAATACTAGAAGTGGCTACCCAGCAACACCTGGGTAATCAAGAAGCAGCCCCCCCCCAAAAAAAAAACCTTGGTATATTGCAGAGATGCTGATAGGTAGGCGTCCTGATGCATAAAAATTGTATCCACGCGACTCAGTGGTTTTTTTTTCTTCCCCCACTATTTCTAGTTAACTGTAAATAAGTAAAGTCGTTGGGGTGGCCTAAAGTCGATATCAGCCAGTCAGTGAGGGAGTCTATCCCCTTTTCAATAGCGCTAGACCAAGGAGATAGTTTTGGCATCTGAGGTCCTCCACACTCCCCAGATCTCTAAAACGGAAGCCTCGCCTTTATATGCAATTTAGTTTATGTAACGATAGACATTCACCCAATTTGAAGTGTCAGCATTGCCTGGTGACTCTGATTGCTATGTCCTGTATACACGCTTGGTGTTAGGATTTTGCGTGGGTGGTGGTTGATTTTGTTGTGGCATGAAGGGCCAGGATATTGGAAGCTGTGAATTGAAGCACCAGGATGGAGTGTGACCACTTGCATTATTAATGCGGTATACAGTGAAGGTTGAGAGATACAATTCCAATTCTTTGCATGCAAAACGCTTATGGACCATTGTTAAGGACTGCTGCAGACGGAAAGGCTTTGTTAGTGGACTTTTGCAGTTGGGAAATCAATTACCTGAATCTGTTGTTTTTTTGTTTCATAATTCAGTAAAATAGTGGGGGGATGAGGGTCTTACACCTCTGCAGGCTTAGAATATCTAAGCCCTGCCAACAGGACTGGAGTGTTGTTTCACTACATCAATGTCTAGACTATATTGTTTATCTATGATAATATATTGATTTTGATAGTATTATAGTAGTTTAAGCTGTATAAATAAGCGTTTGAATGTTTTCTTTTTATGTCATTGGATGTTGAAGAAGAAATATTTTTGTAGGCTAGTATAGGAAAAATTCAGGAGGCGTTCATTACATGCAAAATATGATGAAAGAAACCGTTTTTGTGTCGTTCTTTACACGAAGCCATTCATTGCTCGATTATATACAGTATGTGCGAGTGTTATCAGTTTAATAAGAGGGATTTTTAAAAATTTGCCATTAAATATTCCATTAAATAAAATATAGGCAAGTAAAACTCTTTAAGTTTTTCTTTTTTTTTAAGTATAAATATTGCTCTGTATATAATCAAGTTATTAGTTGTTATAAACCAAGCTCTCTGAAGGGATTTATAAAAATCCTTAAATAAATCTATAAGTTTGTATCTACATGAGTATACATTGTGGATGTACAGTAAGATTTTGATGGTCCCAAATAGAATCATCCTCTACTTACCAGTCAATTGGTTTATCTTATATATATATATATATATATTATTTATTACCAACAACCCCTCCGCACGAGCAGGATGCGACACAAGGTCAATTTCTTAAGCAGAGTTCAGCAGGTTTAAATTCAGAGTTTTCCTTCTCCTAGACCAGTTGCCTAACCAAGGTTAAAGAGCCCAGTCTGCCCTACTATTTACCCATAGCTGGAGGGAGAATAGGATTCATACCTTTCCCAAGGGTATTAACGCTAAGTGAAATGCAATTAGCACGCCCAGGATTTGAACTCGGGGTGACGAGTCCATTTCCCATTGCTTTAACCATATTTATATATATGTATGTATGTGTGTGTGTATATATAATATATATATATATATATATATATATTGTATATATACTGCAGAACAAGAATTTGTTATGGTTTAAGATTCATCATGGTAGCAAGTATAATCTAAAAAGCACTTGAGGCATCAAAAATCGCAAAAGAATGCAGAGGTAGTTTAAAATTTAAAAAAAACTAAAATGCCAACTGTTATTTTAAGTTGTTCACGTGTTATAATCCATGGCTGCCTGGATCTGTGGATCATAGATTGCAAACTTAAAGTTACAGCATTAGCCAGTTTGAGTAGGCATTTGAGTTTTTTTTTTTAGGTTTATATATATATATATATATATATATATATATATATAAAGGATTTAGTGTTTATCTTTTTATTGAGCTTTGCTTTTTGGCAACTTGGATGTTGACAGTTTAAAAATTGTCCGAAGACAGACGACATTAACAGAAACTTCAGAAAAACATTTTTAAACTGTCTCCAATCATATTTGCGACATCTTGTTTGCTAAAAATAAAAGCTGTCTAAAAAGCTAAACACACTAAATCCTTGTCTGTCATTTTCAATAAAACCCAACCTACAAAACAATCTACAACCTAAATATACATTTTATATATACTAGCAAAAAATGTACCCTCCATGCCTAAATATTTAAGTTTTAACATGATTAAATATTATATTGAATTAGAAAGATTAATGAAATCTAAATAAGAACACAAAAAAGGTTATGCTTGTTTTTACTTTATTCTAATTGATTTCAATATAAAATTATTCATAGGATTGCTTTTAATACGTTAGAGAATAAAACAATAATATCATAAATCATGAACACCAAGTGGTCATTTATTAAACACGGTTTTATTAAAACCGATATGCAAATTATTCACATCATATCATATACATTTATTTCTTAATGATATACACACAACTAGGATTTTAAACGCATTAATAATATGGGCTGTTTTGAGGCAAATCTATCTCATTTAGACTTTAATAGAGACATTGTTAATAAATAAGATGTTAATTAAGTTTAAATATTTGATAACATAAATAACTAAGAGTATTGTGACATCAGTGGTGACGTAGTTTTAGTTACAGACAGACAGTCACACAATCTCCATTTTATATATATATATATATATATATATATATATATATTGGATCCTTTCCGTCCACTCAGGACGATGGCATAGTGTACCCCCCAAAAACAAAATATATAAAAAATAAAAATTTAACTGTATTTACGCAAGTGACTCTGCAGGCCAATTCTTGAGTGACACTCTTTGGTGAATGCACACTGAATGCACACAAACTGTGGTGCTTTCTGGGACTGCTGGCTTTTCTCTCTCTTTCTGGCTCACTTTTCTTTTGAGGCTGCTCTCCTATCTGCCTTACCCCTCTCCGTGTCTTGCTTAACATTGAGGCACCAGGCCGCTCTCTTTTTTTGCATCTACCTCCCATGTATTTGTGTCAATATGGCATATCCTCATAACTCTCCTGCAGACATCTTTAAATCCTAGGTGTGGTGTACCAACCGATCGGGAGCCTTTTACTAATTCACCTTCTCCCTCCAGCTATGGGTTAAATAGTAGGGCAGACTGGGCCCTTCAGCCTTAGGTAGGTAACCAGTCTAGGAGAGGGATAACTCTGAATTCAAAATTCCTGAGGTCGGTCGTTGATTGGGTTTGTGGCAACCCTTGATGCACCAATTCTTTCCTATCGACTGTGCCAAAAAGTGTGGATGGTCCAACACAAGCCTTCACCACTATAAACAAATCACTGTGTGAATGTTCATTGTATGAACACTCGTTGAAATTGACGGAGAGTCCATCATATAGTTGTCTAGGTTATAGAATACTGTTTATTTTTTATTTTTATTTTTTAAGCATGAATGAATGTTGAGTGTAAATGTTCAAATAATATTTAAGAAATACAGTTGACTTACCTGTTATTACTTATATTACCCATAAATATTAGTCTATTTGAACATTTATATGCGCCATTCATCCATGTTTAATAAACACTCCAGTATTTTTATAACCCAGACAACAAATATGTGAAGCAGATGCGAAACCTTTACAACTCCCCAATATATATAATATATATATGGAAATATGGTGAGGAAATTAATCCGACAATATGAGAAGAAAATATTTAAAAAATATAACAAACACAGGATGTTATGATCAGGGGAAACAATTTTATGTGTAAATACTTAAGTATTTCGGTATTATACCATCTTCAGGACACTGTTAAGGAATGTTTCTGTGAGGGACAAAATGAAAGATGTTAAGAGGATAGTGATAATATAATCAAACGCACATATAAAAATTAACGGTTAATAACATCATATTCACACATTCCCTATACACTTAACGTCTTTCATTTTGTCCCTCACAAAAACATTCCTTAACAGTGTCCTGAAGATGGTATAATACCGAAATACTTAAGTATTGACACAGAAAATTGTTTCCCCTGATCATAACATCCTTTGTTTGCTATATTTTAAATATATTTTCTTCTCATATATATATATATATATATATATATATATAATTTTTTCAATGAATGACTCCTGAATTTTCCATTTATCTTTTGTGACAAGAATGAAAGTGTGTATTCTGAAGAAAAAAAAGAAAAGTTTTTCCGATTCTTTATATCTTCAGAAAGTCAGAAATAAAAAAAGATAAAAAACAAAAAAAAAAGATATTCTTCAATTTGATAGAAAGTTTTTGGGAAAGATCCCAAAGAAAAAAACTTTTTATTGCCATTTCACTTCTTTTGAGGAAAAATAATCTTTCTTTTCAAATGATAAAGTAATCTTTTCTAATTGAGTGTCGACAAAACACACAGAGATTTTCTTCTTATCTGCTTTCTCAATTTTTTTCTTTTTTTACATTCTTTCTTTCTTTCTTTTTTTTTTCTTTTTCTTTTTTTCTTTTTCTTTTTTTCAAAAGCATTTGGGCATTTTGTTGTGTATTATAAAATATATACCAGCCCCTCTGCACAAGATCAATTTCTTAGGTGGTGTTTAACAGGTTTGAATTCAAAGTTTTCCAATTCCTAGATCTAGCCGTTGTTAAATAGCCCTGTCTCCCCTACTATTTACCAACAGCTGGAAAGAGTCATTGGATACATACCTTTCCCAAGGGTATTAGCGCTATGTGAAATGCAAATAGCCTAGTCCAGAATTTGAACTCTGGTCGACGATTCCATTTTCTATGATTCTAACCATTACACCCCACACCAAGTTTTGCTGATATAAGCTTTTGAAACAAATTGGACTCCTACAAAATTAATTATTCTTCCAATAGATCAATTTCTTAGGTGGAGTTTAACAGGTTTGAATTCAGAGTTTTCTTTCTCCTAGAATGGTTACCTGACCCTGGTTAAATAGCCCAGTCTACCCTACTATTTACCCCTAGCTGGAAAGAGAGTAGTTTTGCAAAAGTATTAGCACTATAGGAAATGCAAACAGCCTTGTCCAGGATTTGAACTCTGGTCGATGAGTTCATTTCCTATGACTCTAATCATTACACCACACACCTCCAAGTTTTGCCGATCTTCTAGAGATTTGAAACAAATTGGACTCGTACAAAATTAATTACTCTCTTCTCATAGATCATATAGTTCTAATGAGAAGAAAGTAGATATTTTTTTGGCTTCAAAGATTGAGACGTATCTTTTAGATTTGCTTAAAATTACAGGAAATGAGACTCTCTTGTGATCTTACTCTCCTTATTTCCCTTTATGTCAATCAATACCAATTCTCTTCTATTAACCATTCCTGTGTTTAATATTTATGGACGGAATCAAAATGCTTTCCTTTCCCTGAAGTGATTGCATACAAAAAAAGTGCCAAAAAAAATTTGGAATTGATTTTTTTTTTTCATTGTTATTTTTATTAGTTCTACTATTGTTATCGGTAACTATAATTGAATTAGTATAATTTATTACGTTATCATGAAAGAATCGTCATTCATCCAAATAGTTTTTTTTTTTTTTTTACTCTTAATAGTAAAATTATTACTATTAGTTGGTAATAATTACAATAATTACGTTAATACTACTATGGTAAAAAAAAATTACAGTCAAGTCATGCTGAAAGAAGTAGTTTCCGGTAGATCACCGAAGTTAAGCAGTGAGGAGTCTGTTCAATTGTTAATTGGGTAACCCAGCATAAATTTGCCAAGATACAGAGTAATTAGCAATTGCTAAGTTAAATTAATAAGTCCTATACACCATTTTTTTGTACAAATGATTCTACAATGAAACACAATGAGTATTAAGGATAAGGGAAAAGGTTTACTAAGCAAAGATACAGGGTAATTAGCAATTGCTATGTTGAATTAACAAGTCCTGTAAATCATTTTTTTTGTACAAATGATTCTAATATCATAATATAGTAATAGGAATGATTTCTTTTTATTATTATTATTATTATTATATATTGTAACTTGTGTATCAGAAACACAATGAGTATTAAGGATAAAGAAAAAGGTTTACTAAGCAAAGATACAGAGTAATCAGTAATTGTTAGGTTGAATTAACAAGTCCTGTGAGATCTCGTTTCTCTCTTCTGAGATTTTGTCAGACATTATTTTTTTTGAAAAACAGGCGATTCCATTTGAGGTGATGATGGATTGGTTCGTACTTCTGTTCTACTTACTTACTTTGTCAGTCATCATCTTCTCTGGGCTGTTTTCTCCGGGTTGATGACTTCTTTCTTTTTAGGTTGTTGTCCACTTATTTTTTATGGATCAATCAATTAATACACAACACTGTGTTGTTTTCTTTATAGCTTTTAATAAAACAACCCCAGCCCAAAACTGTGCAGTGAGAAGCGACATCTTGAGAGCCGATGATAGCGTCTCTTGGTGAGTGACTGGCCGCAACTAACTAAAAGCTGTCACACGCTTCTACTGGAGTGTTTTTTGAGGGGTCAAGCAGAAATTACCACTTGTCAATCATAATGATAGTAACTTTCCAACTAACCCTCCGATTTAAATTTTTAACAAACTCAATTTCCGAATTTATACAACACTATTATTTAGGTCCTATATGAAAATATTTAACCTTAAATCTGAGGAAGATAACTTGATAAATTATATCATTTTTGTTGTATTTGTATAATTTATCTATCTATCTATCTATCTATCTATGTATTATGGAAAAGGTGACTTACCGGTGAATATGGTCACAATGGTTAGTTGATGCAAAATTCAGAAAGGTAAGGCAGCAATATAACAAATAAAAAGTGCTCAATACGTTAGTAGAGCAAATTTATTGTAATACATCATCATTCATCCAAATAGTTTTTGTTTTTTTACTCTTAATAGTAAAATTATTACTATTAGTTGGTAATAATTACAATGATAGTGTTAATACTACTATGGTAAAAAAAAAATTATGGCCAAGTCATGCTGTACCTGTATTACATATATATATATATATATATATATATATATATATATCATTATGGATTTAGTATTGATAGTTGAGAAAACTTGGTTCTATTGATTTGAAAGGCCATCTGGTCTATGTGAAATTCTAAATTCAAAATAAACTTAAAAAACTAAACTTCACCTTCATGGCTGTGTTGTGTGACAGAAAGAGCAAGTAACCTGTAAAAATGTCTGCTTTCTTTTAGACACAAAAACCATGTTTAGACTTGATAGAATTTACAATGTGGCAGACACCTGTCAACTTAAAAGGAAAGAAAATTGTGAAAAGTGAGAGTACATACAACTAGTGTTCATTAAAACTGCCTTTGGTCAATCAATTAGTCTACATTAGCATAGTTTCCATCATGAATGACAACATTATCTATCTATATCTATCTATCTATCTATCTATCTATCTATATATAATATAATATAATAAAATAAATATATAAAGGTTTTACATATCTATTTATTTGATGACTAAAGAATAGTCACAACCATTTGGTTTCATGCATGCGTAAGGTGACGTTGTTTCAAATGAAACATTTGAAACAACGTCACCTGAAGATTGTTTGCGCTTACACATGCATGAGGCCAAATGGTTGTGACTGTTCCTTAGTCATCAAATAAATAGATATATAAAGGTTTTACATATTTATTTTATTATATTATATAATAGCTCTATTTTTTTATATTGACCACTCTACCAATAATACTGCATTTTGGCACACCGTTCCAGTAAAAGCTGAAACAGTGACAATCCCACACTATAGTATATATATATATATATATAATGCTCCCAATTTTCATGGTAGAACACTGTAGGGGAGACATTAGTTGAAATTTCACCGTTTAGCATAAGCATTTACTCACCTGTTATTTACAGACTTGAGTTCTCTGGTGATTGTAAAAACATATATCCTGTAAGTATGTATCAATTAATTGTTCACCCCAGACTAACATTCACTGACGGCCATAAGGGTAAGTAACTTGCTAGATGAAAATTCTGTCTGGTTTTACTCCCGGCTAGAGGTAACTGTTAAAAAAAAACAAGCTGTACTTGCAAAAAAAAAACATGTTTTTCAAAACTGCACCGTGTATCACATCCACGTTGTGCAGAAGGGTTGAGTAAATACATTCAACTATTCTCCCTCTGGACATGGGTAAATACTAAGGCAGATTGGGCTCTTTAACCTTGGTTAAGCAACCAGTCTAGGAGAAGGAAAACTTTGAATTCGAATCCTTTAAACTCTGCCTATGAGATTAACCTTGTGAATCAACTGAGAATTAATGTATTACAAAACTGCACCTCTATGATGACAATCTAGTACCATAACCATTGGGATACGTGAATATTTACTTGTAAATCTTTGTGATAAAATGGATTTTACATTCTATAGTGCATTCCTTTTAAAAATGTTACTTTTAAAATGTAACTATTTGAATGAGTAATTTTTTTTTTCCCATTTAAATTCCTTTCTTACATGAAATTTTTTTAATAAATAAAAATTGGACATTTTTAAGTTTTTGAAAAAAAAAAAAAAAAAAAATCAAAATTGAAATGTTCAGTTTCAAATAACTTCCTCTTTGAATTGAATAAGTTTTTAAAATAGCATTTTTAATTTAAAAAAAGAAAAAAAAATCTTAATAAAAATTTGTATTGAACTTCCTTTTTCAAAATAAGTTTGCTGATTTGAATTGTTTTGAATTAATATTAAATTTGAAATAAAGAAATAAAAGAAAGTTTTTAGAGAATAGAAAATGGAGAAATTAGTTGTATGTATTTACCCAACCCCTCTGCATGAAGATGATGGGACACAAAGTAAATTTCTTAGGTGGAGTTTAAAGGTTTTGAATTCAGTTTTCCTTCTCCTAGACTGGTTGCCTAACCAAGGTTAAAGAGCCCTGTCTGTCCATAGCTTGAGGGAGAATAGTTGGATGTTTAATTTTCCCAAGGGTATTAATGCTATGTGAAATTCAAACAGCTTCATCTAGGATTTGAACTCTGGTTGATGAATTCATTTCCTTCATTGATAACCATTGCACCTCCCAAAACCATAAATTAGATGTAAGATGATTGGCTGAAACTTCCATTGACTGAAAATTTTATATGATTCTGTCATATTTGCTGTTGATGACTTTTTAAAATTTTTTTTTTACCAATGGGATAAAAGCACCGCAACACTGATGGAAGAGGTGTATGGACTATGTTAAAAAATAAACCTCATTTGATTATATTCTCTAGGAGCATCTTGGTCAGCCTCTGAACTTTTCAACTGACCCTCGTATTTTAACTAGTGTTTTTTCACTAGAGTCTGAATGACAGCAAGTCTCTACAGGGGTCCAAGACTTTTCTGAGTATTGTGGTCTGGATAGCCTTAATTCTTCCTTCAATTTTCAATTCCTCCATTCTTTTCTTTTTCCACCAAACCTTTAGGGACGGTTCCAAGTGTACCAACTACAATTGATATCACTTTCACCCTCATGTTCCATAGTTTTTCAGCTCTCTAGCAAGGTCCAATTATTTGTCTATCTTTTCATTTTTCTTCATCTTCACTCTGTGATCTGCCAGGACAGCAAAATCTACAAGATGACAAATTTTCTTCTTGTTAATTAATACTACCCTTTTTACCTGCTTTTCTCTATCTTTTCCTTTTATTATGTATATTTGTTAATTTGAGTTTGTCTGTCTTTTCCTTACCAAATGTTTAGTGTTAGGTTACCTATGGATGCCCTAAATCGTTATAAGGACTTGGTGTTGGTTTCAAATCTAATACCCACTAATTCATATACTTTGTTTTTTGCTTTATTCTTCAGTTCCAATTTGTGAATTCATTTTTATCCCTTTTCTGCATTGCATTATATTTCATCATCATTTGTTAATTTTCTAAGTTTGCTAATCATTTCTCCAACAAAGGAAGAACAGTATTTGCTTTTCAGAGATGAATTGATATATATATATATATATATATATATATATATATATATATATATATATTGGATAAGGTAACTATGGTGTTGTTTGTTAACCTGTAATTTTTATTTTATTTTTATAATAATTACAAACACCCCCACACAAATAAACACACACGCAGAGAGTTTGGAAGACATGACACACAAACTAAAATGGACAGCCACTAACAACAACTTCAGTTTCGGAGATCTTCTGTAGATGAGATTTTTATCTCGAAATATTAAGAATTTTTATAAAAATAAAAAAAATACAGGTTAACAAACAACACCATGGTTACCATATTTTTCTTTGCACTTGCATGGTGATAGCCTAAAAACCAACACAAAACCAATATAAACAACGCTTCAAGCAGATTATAAACCCTTTATTCATATATATAATATATATATATATATATATATATATATATATATAATAACCATTTGGTAAATCAATAATCAAATACCAGTTGCTAATTCCCCACTGTGTTCAATTTCCTCTTCCTTTATATTTATACTCGTTTTTTTATTTTGTTTTTTCTTTTCCCTCCTGGTACATCACTCCTATTCTTTAGCCTCCTATGCACACAATGTGTCTTTTTTATTTTTTCCTCTTAAAAGAAACGGAAAAACCTTTTTACTTTCATTGTGTTAAATAAAATCCAATATCCTGACCACTTGTCTTCTCCTCTTGAGTGGATCGGATCGGATCGGATCAAAGTACACAACTAGTTTATTTTCTATTTCTCTCTTCAACATCTTTTTTTGGTGAACGATCATCTACACAGATGAATCTTTAACTTCAAAAATGGATATATATAAAAAATTAACTTCAAAATGGATATATAAAAAAAAAAATATTTAAAAATGGATATATATATATATATATATATTAATATATATATATATATCCATTTTTTAAAAAACCTGAAAAAAACAAAAAAAGAAGAGGTTATTTCCTATAACTCCAACATAAAAAAGGGGAACCACTCTGATTGACTGATAAATTATTTATTTATTTTCCCATTCAAATAACCCTAAACCCTAGCCCTAACCCTAACCCCATCTTCTTTTTTCCTAGAAGATCAATAAATAAATAATTTATCAATCAGAGTGGTTCCCCTTTTTATGTTGGAGTTATAGGAAATAACCAAAAAAGAAACTAAATTAAAGACAGTTACTTCTACTTGGTCTAGCGCTAGTGAAAAGGGGATAGACTCC
Source organism: Doryteuthis pealeii (assembly GCA_023376005.1). Lineage (NCBI taxonomy): Eukaryota > Metazoa > Mollusca > Cephalopoda > Myopsida > Loliginidae > Doryteuthis > Doryteuthis pealeii. The sequence goes on along the minus strand of CM042155.1, from coordinate 60,528,949 downwards.
CTCGCTGTAGAGCTCATACCGACATTAGGCCGCCCCGACTTTCTTTTTTACTTCTACTTTGCATAATTTTTACTAAGAACTAAATTTAACTCTTTGTCTACTTTAAACCGCTTACTGCACCACTTATGAATATGGTATAAAATATTTTCATTTTAACAGCATTGTGTTTTTCATATCCTTTTATCTATACTTATACTGTCGGATTCATTTCCTTACTCTTAACTTATATATATGTATATATAGTATCCAATTGTTGCTTTAACTTTTCCATTGCAGTGGCATTAGTAAATTATCCAAAAGTGCTCAATATATCATAAGCATAGAGCAATAATAATGATAGTAATAATATAGTTGAAAAGAGTTATGAGACTACCATGGTTTCAATCTAAATGATCTCATTAAGA
>CM042155.1:60438545-60523545 GCA_023376005.1 Doryteuthis pealeii | reverse complement strand
TCACTGCTGCTTAACTTTGGTGACCTTGTGGCAACCAGTGTTTACAGTGTGACTTGACTGTAATACCCTCAGTTTGTTTTGAATACCTAGACTTTTATTATACCAAGGCTCCAAAGTCCAGTCTCCTCTTATGTTATTTTATCTATAGCTTGGAGGGATGCATTAATACATCTTTCTCAAGAGCATTAGTACAAAGTGAAACACACAAACATCTCGTCTTTTAGAATTCAAAATTGGTTTGTTGATTCCCTTTTTCCATTTGTGCATAAATTGGTGAGAATAATTTCTACGTTTGGGGAATAAACCTGACCTGACTGCTAATATCAATAACCATTTTGGATTGTAAAAGAGAGTGAGAGGGGGAGGGTCTTTCTTTGCTCATGAATTTATCTACTTAAAGAATCCAACTATTCTCCTTCTAGCTATGGATAAATAGAAGGACAGACTGGTCTTTTTTAACCTTGGTTAGGCAACCAGCCTAGGAAAAAAAAAACTCTGAATTCAAACCTCTTAAATCTCTGCTTGGGGTAGGTCACTACTAGAATAAGCTCAGTCGTACTTAGCAATCTATTTCAATTAATTTAAAGAAGGCTGTAGAGTGTATTGGCCAAAATATTATGGAGTTCACTTGTTCAGAGAATGTTTAGAATGTTGATGATTCTTCATAGATAAAACAATGTAACTTTCAAAGTAACTTTTCTAATTTGCAAAAAAGTTTTATTATTAGTAGTGTTATCAATTTAGGTAATCTGAACATTAGCTACATAAATGAGAGTATCCCCCCCCCTTGTTTCTTTCACTTTAAGCCGTTTGTTTTGGTTGGCCATTTTTCATTTATCCTAATCTACACTGGAAATACAAATTTGTTCGAATCAATACAACTGAAGTTTTAAACACGAAAAATATCATAAAATATGTCTTAATTGAGCTGGTGCATTATTTGAAATTAACTTAATTGTTATTAAGAACACATTTTATGATATTTTCGTGTTAAAACATGTAGTTGTAATGATTACGGTGAAATGAAAATGGCCGACCAAAAACAGACGGCTTTCTCAAAGTGAAAGATACAAGGGGAGGTTACTCTCATTTATGTGTATTAATGTTCAGATTACCCACATTTCTTGCTTTGTAATGATGTTAATATGACAGTGAATAAAAAATAAAAAAATAATGACCTTTTGATTTTTAAATTTTAAAATGAGATCAAGCGCCATTCTGGGAATATATACAGAGTGGGTGAGCGTGTGAGGCGAGTTAGTGCTAATCTGTGTCAACAGAACATGATGAAAAGAAGGAAAGAAAGAAAAAAAAGAGGGAGAGAGAGCTTAAAACGAGATTATTAATTTCTTTTTACATATTGGAGTATTGCTATAGCTCTTAAGAAAACATATCAAACGTACTTTAATAATTACAAATTATCACAAAACTGTTGTATATCGAGAAGTCCTGCTAGTTCATGGTTTCTTGTTCATGTTATATTAAAATGAGATGTGTGTTGAAAATGTGTTTAGTGTAATTTTGTTGTTGTGTTTATAAGTGTCAAAAGAAAACATTACTTACAAGCGAAATATTTTAAGGATCTTATTATGACTTATCATGTTTTGAGTATCCAAACAAAATAAGGGAGGATAAATAGGATTACTAATGACATTCGGATTGTATACCGATAAGGAAAGGGCATAAGTGGAAATAAACTATTCACGATTTTTGTCATGATGTTTTAGCGTTGCAGCTCGAGCAGCACTTTACAGTGGAACTAGTGTTCAATTAAAACCTGTTTGGTCAATCATTCAGTCCTACATTAGCATAGTTTCCAGTCAATGAGATGACAACTTATTCTCTCTCTCTCTCCGCTCTCTTTCTTATAGTATATATATATAATATATAGTAAAAGATATTGACGTCATATTTCAAACTGTCTCCTTTTTTCAAACCCAAATTTAAACGATGAATAACAAGGACTACCACTGCTGTTTTCTTTATCTGTTGATAAAAAAATTCTTTTACCTTCCCATATCACCACAAATGCCCTGAAATAGATCTACTTAATAGACACTGAAACACGCAGATCGGCAAATAACTCACACTTAATCCAATTTAAACGGGTTTTTTTCTTCATTCTAACTGTCACTATATAGCTATTACCGTCGGATTTCACTTCCTTTTCTTCACACACACACCAATAGCGCATTGACAAAGGGAATAAGCTCCTTCGGCTGATTGGTTAGATAACAACTTTAGGCCGCCCCAACACTTTAATATACTTATTATATATTTAATTATATATATATATATATAATATATTATATAATAAAGTTTTTAGAAAAACAAAGATATGTTATTGTTGCTGACAGATCGGTCTTCGACCTTTTATAACCGGGTCTTCTTAAAGAGCAACTATATTTATCGAGAGACGGAATAATAATCCAATTAATCACGAAGTACAAACAAATGTTCTCATATCAGGGCCGGATATTAAAAAATTTTGTAAAGCGTATTTTGTGTGTAAAATAAAATAAATTTTATTTTAAAAATCAGAAGCATTTTATTCTTAAAATCAAGAGTTTGAAGTAAAAGTGTATAAAATCATCAAAATGTCAAGATTTGTTTGTACCTCATGATTAACATTATTTTCCTCTTCCTTATAAATATAAGTTGCTCTTTAAAAAGACCGTTTATTAAAAGGTCGAAAAGATTCTGTCAGCAAACAAATAACATCTTTCTGTTTTTTGTTTTTACTAAAACATTTATATGACATACTGTTGATTCATTCACACTTTCATATATATATATAATATATAATATGATCAATTTACATGGTAGAACACTGTAGGGGAGATATTATTGAAATTTCACCGTTTAGCATAAGCATTTACTCACCTGTTGTTTACAGACTTGAGGTTCTTCTGGTGATTGTAAAAACATATAATCCTGTAAGTACTGTATCAAGTAATTGTTCACCCCCAGACTGACATTCACTGACGGCCATAAGGGTAAGTAACTTGCTAGATGAAAATTCTGTCTGGTTTCACTCCCGGCTAGAGGTAACTGTTAAAAAAAAAGCAACTGCACTTGCAAAAAAAAAACATGTTTTTCAAAACTGCACCTGTATCACATCACGTTGTGCAGAAGGTTAGTAAATACATTCAACTATTCTCCTCTGGACATGGGTAAATACTAAGGCAGACTGCCTTCTTTAACCTTGGTTAAGCAACCAGTCTAGGAGAAGGAAAACTTTGAATTCGAATCCTTTAAACTCTGCCTATGAATTAACCTTGTGAATCAAACTGAGAATTAATGTATTCAAAACTGCACCTCTATGGTGACAGTCCAGTACCATAACCATTGGATACATGATATTACTTGTAAATCTTTGTGATAAAATAGATTTTACATTCTATAGTGGCATTCCTTTTAAAAATTTAACTTTTAAAATGTAACTATTGAATGAGTAAATTTTTTTTTCTCATTAAATTCCTTTCTTAGCATGAAATTTTTTTTAAATAATAAAAATTGGACATTTTTAAGTTTTTGAAAAAAAAACAAAATCAAAATTGAAATGTTCAGTTCAATAACATCCTCTTTGATTGAATAAGTTTTTAAAATAGCATTTTTAATTTAAAAAAGAAAAAAAAAATCTTAATAAAAATTTGTATTTGAACTTCCTTTTTCAAAATAAGTTTGCTGATTTGAATTGTTTTGAATTAATATTAAATTTGAAATAAGAAATAAAAGAAATTTTAGAGAATAGAAAATGGAGAAATTAGTTGTATGTATTTACCCAACCCCTCGGCATGAAGAATGAGTGACACAAAGTCAATTTCTTAGGTGGAGTTTAAAGGTTTTGAATTCCAGTTTTCCTTCTCCTAGACTGGTTGCCTAACCAAGGTTAAGAGCCCTGTCTGCCATAGCTTGAGGGAGAATAGTTGGATGTTAATTTCCAAGGTATTAATGCTATGTGAAATGCAAACATCTTCATCTAGGATTTGAACTACTGGTTGATGAATTCATTTCCTTCATTGATAACCATGCACCTCCCAAACCATAAATTAGATGTAAGATGATTGGCTGAAACTTCCATTGACTGAAAATTTTATATTTCCTGTCATATTTGCTGTTGATGACTTTTTTTTTTTTTTTTTTTTTTTTTTTTTAACCAATGGATGAAAGCACCGCAACACCTGATAAATAAACCTCATTTGATTATATTCTCGTGGAGCATCTTGGTCAGCCTCTGAACTTTCAACTGACCCTCGTATTATGCCATTATTCTCACCTACTTACAGTGGTTTTTCACTAGAGTCTGAATGACAGCAAGTCTCTACAGGGGTCCAGAACTTTTCTGAGTAATTGTGGTCTGGATAGCCTTAATCTCTTCCTTCAATTTTCAATTCCTCCATCTTTTCTTTTTTCCAACCAAACTTTAGGGACGTTCCAGTGTCCAACTACAATTGATATCACTTTCATCACATGTTCCATAGTTTTTCCCAGCTCTCTAGCAAAGGTCCAATTATTTGTCTATTTTTTCATTTTTCTTCATCTTCACTCTGTGATCTGCCCAGGACAGCAAAATCTACAGTGACAAATTTTCTTCTTGCTAATTAACCTACTAACCCTTTACCTGCTTTTCTCTCTATCTTTTCCTTTTATTTAGTATATTTGTTAATTTGAGTTTGTCTGCTTTTCCTTACCAAATGTTTTAGTGTTAGGTGACCTATGGATGCCCTAAATCGTTATAAGGACTTGGTGTTGGTTTCAAATCTAATACCCACTATTCATATACTTTGTTTTTTGCTTTCAATTCTTCGTTCCCAATTTGTGAATTCATTTTTATCCCTTTTCTAGCATTGCATTATATTTCATCATCATTTGTTAATTTTCTAAGTTTGCTAAAATCATTTCTCCACCCAAAGGAAGAACAGTATTTGCTTTTCAAGATGAATTGATATATATATATATATGTTTATGGTGGTTGGTTTTTGAGCTTCACATGCAATGCAAAGAAATAAGGTACTATTTGGTTTGTTTATACCTGTTAATTTTTATTTTTATTTTTATAATAATTACAAACACCCCCACAAATAAAAACAGAGAGTTTGGAAGACATGACACACAAACTAAAATGACAGCCACTAACAACAACTTCAGTTTCGGAGATCTTCTGTAGATGAGATTTTTATCTTGAAATATTAAGAATTTTTATAAAATAAAAAAAATTACAGGTTAACAACAACACCATGGTTACCATATTTTTCTTTGCACTTGCATGGTGATAGCCTAAAAACCAACCAACAAACGCCAATATAAACAACGCTTCAAGCAGATTTAAACCTTTATTCATTCATATATATACATATATATATATATATATAACCATTTGGTAAATCAATAATCAAATACCAGTTGCTAATTCCCCACTGGTTCAATTCCTCTCCTTTATATTATACTCTTTTTTCTATTTTGTTTTTTTTCTTTTCTCTCCTGGTACATCACTCCTATTCTTTACCTCCTATGCACACAATGTGTCTTTTTTATTTTTTCCTCTTAAAGAGAAACGGAAAACCTTTTTACTTTCATGTGTTAAATAAATCCAATATCCTGACCTTGTCTTCTCCTCTTGAGTGGATCGGATCGGATCGCAAAGTACACAAACTAGTTTATTTTCTATTTCTCTCTTCAACATCTTTTTTTGATGAACGATCATCTAAACAGATGATCTTTAACTTCATTCTTTTAAAAAACAACTATATATGTATGTAAATATATACTATATATATAATTATATTAAACACACACAGAATACTACAACACTACACTCCACACACACATGTGTGTGTGTGTATAATATACATATTATATACACACACACAACTCACCAACAATTAATATATATATATATTATATATATACACACTTACACACACACACACTACAACATATATATATATAATACTACATATCTTTTATAAAACCTTGAAAAAAAAAAAAACAAAAAAAAAGAGGTTATTCCTATAACCCAACATAAAAAAGGGGAACCACCTGATTGACTGATAAATTATTTATTTATTTTCCCCATTCAAAATAACCCTAACCTACCCTAACTCAATCTAACGCCTAACCCTACCCCATCTCTTTTTTCCTAGAAGATTAAACAATAAATAATAATTATCAGCATCAGAGTGGTCCCCTTTTTCTGTTGGAGTTATAGGAAATAACCCAAAAAAGAAACTAATTAAAGACAGTTACTTTCACTTGGTCTAGCGCTAGTGAAAAGGGATAGACCTCCCTCGCTGTAGAGCTCATACTGACATTAGGCCGCCAACGACTTCTTTTTTACTTCTACTTTGCATAATTTTTACTAAGAACTAAATTTAACTCTTTGTCTACTTTAAACCCTTACTGCAACCACTTATGAATATGATATAAAATATTTTCAATTTTAACAGCATTGTGTGTTTTCATATCTTTTATCTATAACTTATACTGTCGGATTCATTTCCTTACTCTTAACTTATATATATGTATATACAGTATTCAATTGTTGTTTAACTTTTCCATTGCAGTGGCATTAGTAAATTATCCAAAAGTGCTCAATATATCATGAGCATAGAGCAATAATAATGATAGTAATAATATAGTTGAAAATGAGTCTAGCATGGTTTCAATCTATATGATCTCATTAAGAACCTGCGTTCATGATAAGTTATTTAACTTAGTAGTATAAGGTCCTGATTTGATCATTTAGTTTGAAATCATCTTGATAAGCTTGTAGTGACCATGCATATTTTTAGATGGGTCAGAATTGATGGAAGAGTTGGGGGGGGGGAGATGGAATTTTGAAAATGAGTCTTGGTGGAGGATCTGTGTCTGTCTGCAAGTGGCTACTAATTTCTCCTTCAGTGAACGACAGTAAACTCATTTGTTGGATTCTCTCTCTCTCTCTCTCTCTCCTCTCTCTCTCTCTAATCTCTCTCTCTTCATATTATTTGTCATTTCTTTTCCTAAAATTAATTACATTTAACTTCATGCATATTGATTTCTACTCTGACTTGGCAATTTAAATATTTTGATCTTATGAAAGACGTTATAAAGTTTCAAGAAATTAGGAGCTCAAAAAAGAATTGATGACATAGTCGTACATTTCTCTCTCACTCTTTCTTAATATATATATATAATATATATTGATGGAGATATTTTCATTTATTTATTTTTGGTTATTTTATTTACACATCCACACACACCTGGAATTAGTTCTGGGTAGTGTGTGTGAAAAATAAGTCAGCTCAGTTCCTAGGGTCCTTCCTATGGCAGTATCTGACCCCTCATCTACAGGGATAAAGGTGGGTTATTGTCCGAGTCCTGAGGCACCTCAAAAATGCATACGCAACAGACCGAGCTATTTTTGGCACCACCCTTGACTGTATTGGCCCATGAAACGATGCATGATTAGATTTTGGAATTATGTCATTTCCAATAAAATCAGATTCAAAATCACTGTGGTTCCTCAAGAAATTTTGTCATTTCCAATTAAGAGAAGAAAAAAAAATGAAACATAATTGATGCTCATTTCTGAAATAAATAATCAACTTTTTCAAAAATAGAAAAAGATTTTGTGAAACTCTTCTGTTGAAATACAGCAACATTTAATCACAAGCTTGAAATGGACAAATTTTAGTGATGTACTTTTTGCTTTTCACAAATTACAGTCTTATTGGTCACCAATTTTGTATGTTTATTTATGTGTGAGCAGAATAGAGGCAAGCTAAAAAAAAAAGCTTTTGCATATGTATTATTTATCAGTTAAATTCACTTCGCAGAGTTGCATGATGATAGCCAGCATTAAGGAGCCGGCCAACGATAAATCAATTGGGTTTCCATCCGGCTGGAGGTAGTCTGCAAATGTCTAGCACACTGAAGAGAAATGATACATCAAAACAGAGTATCCTGTGGATGTGGATGATTGTATATGTATATATATATATAAGGTGTGTGGTCAATGGTTAAGAATTGTAGAAATCAACCCGTCAAGTTCAAGTCCAGGATAGGCTGGTTGCATTTCACATAGCACTAATAACCTCCAGCTATCGGTAGATAAAGGGCAGACTGGGATTTTTAACCTTGGCTGATACTCAGTCGAGGAATGTTATGTTATATATATATATATATAAGTTAAAGAAAGGAAGATATGAACGTGCCGACAATATGAGTAAGAAAAGGTGAATGAAACATCACAACTTCATTTTGAACTTTCAATCTCGACCAAACAACTACGGAGTGAATGAGCTCGATGATGTTTTTTGTAAAATCGAAATATGATCAGTATCAGCTATATATATTATAAACTGTTTCTCTTACGCATGTGTAATGTTTTCATCACCTTTCTTACTCATATATTATATATAAAAATGTAAACTTTATTTATATTATGTTAGTCTCTTTTTGGATCCTATCATACAATATTTATATTATTTGACTATATATATATATATATATAAGTATATATATATAATATATATATATATATATTATATAAAGTTATATATGAGCAATCACACTAAGTATATATAATATATATATATATTATATATATTTCACCTGCTTCTCTTAATTTTGTTGTTGTCCGCAAATGATTAATTCATATGCACACAAACTTCTGTGTCTCTGTCCTCCCTCGTATATCTTGGTGTGGGTCAATACGTTGATTACTTTTCATAAGGTTCTTGAACTTTAATATGAATTTTCATAGCGAATTGTAATATATGCACTACTATTATCATGGCAGTTGGGGGGCGTTATGTGGGTCAAATATTTGTTGGGTCTAACAACATCCTTTTCTTTCATTACATCATATATTTATTAGTATACGTGTGTGTATGTGTGTGCATGTATATTATATATGTTGTGTGTTGTATATAATATATATGTGTGTGTATAGGTATGTATAGTGTATTATATATATAATATATTTGGAGGATATGTGCTTAATTGAAGTCATACCTAATTTTGGTGGGCATAATGTTCAAATGTAAGGCTAAACAATCGAGAAAAATGTCAATCCCTGAATGTACATTTGACCTGATTGACATCAGGATTGACAATTTCTCGACTTGTTTAGCCTTACATTTGAGCATATATGCCCGCCTAAATTCATTAATTATTAACTGATTAATTTTACAAAATAGGTATGACTTCAATTAAGCACATAATCCTCCAAAAATTGTCGGCTTAAGCCATATAAAAAATAAACACGTTTGTTTGTTTACTTACCCTCATATATATATATAGTATATATATATATACTATTTTTTTCTTTTTCATCAACTTATGTATTTTTTTGGAGTAATCAGTGTGGAACGGATATTGCGGTATTTGAAAATTGCAAACGATATGACAGACCTATGAATTATATATATATATATAATATAGTTTAAACAGAAACATGTCTGAAGCTAATTGGTTGTTGTCTGAGTTCAAATGCACATGGAAAAACGAGAAAAACAACAAACACACGCCCTAAATAAAACCAGAAAAAAAAAATTAAATACACCATTGATATGAACATAGTTAAAGCAATGTAACGTCTGGGTATCTATTCGATGGGGGTCTTTAAATTCAAATCAAATGGTTTTCTGATCTTAGGAAGTTGATTACATTATTGTTATTATTATTTATCTATTTATTTTTGTCTACAAAAAAAACTTGAAACAAAACAATCTTGACTGAATTGCATGTTCTCTTTATAATACTCAATCCTGATGGGTCCTCACTATCTGAATATATCTAAATCTCCTTAATCCTTAACCGCCCCCCCTGCCAGACACTATAATCTCATTTCTTGCTCTCCTAAATTCCTCGACCTACCATGTCTGTTGTTCTGTTTTTGTTTCCCTCCGTCTCAATATTGAACTGTTGCTATATACTCTGTGATATTTTCAATTCAGCTTATTTATTACGAAAATACAAACAATGGACGTACCAATGGACGTCCAGATTACAGCAACTCTATGGCCTTAAACTAATTCAGATATTTCTCTCCACCGATCTATCATGCTTTACTTCTGCTTAATCCTATGAGGTAAGTTCTACTCCCTACCAAAAAATGGACTTCTACACACAAGAAAGATTTTTGATAACAGATATGATGAATTAAGCATAAAGGTAATCCTGAATTATTAATTCTCACTTAATCTGAATGATTATTATCCTTGTCTTTGTTGTTTCTGTATTCTTGAGTCCACATGCATCCACTGAGTGCAAACGTCATTGAAATGGCAGCGTAGAGGTTTCTAATAGAAGAGTCATATTATTCATACAGAAGTAGTTTCTTAAAGAGTTTACTAACTTATAGAAGTCGTCATCTCCTTTGAAAGGCAAAGCCTTTCAGTTATTGAGTTAGTTTGATTTCATTCATTTGAAGCATTTGATTTTAGTCATTTCATCTATTTCCTTTCAGACACTTGAGTCCTTGAATTGTAGGCACTTAAGCCTTTCATTTCATTCATTGTAGCTATGAGTTTAGCACTTGAGCCCTTTATTTTTGAAATTGATTATATCATTTCAGCACTCGAGTCCTTTAGTTTTAGGAGATCTTTTGATTTCAGTCTTTTGAGCCCTTAATTTAGACATTTGAATTATTTCATTTCAAGCACTTGAGCCTTTCATTTCATTCATTCATTTGAGCTATTTTATTTAGACACTTGAGCCCCTTAATTCATCATTTGATCTAATTGATTTAGTATTTCATCTATTTCATTTCAAGCACTTGAGCCTTTTAATTTTCATTCATTCATTTCATTTGATTATTTAATTTAAGCACTTGAGCCCCTCTATTTTTAGTAATTGAGCTATTTCATTTCAGCCTTGAGGGCCTTTATTTTAGGACCTTATAATCTCTAGTTTATTTGAGCTATTTATTTTCAATCTATTCTCTCCTATACCATCCTGTGTTTAATATTATGTGTACGGAATCTATAAATGCTTTGACCATTTCCGCGCTGAAGTGATTGTCATAGCAAGAAAATGATTGGGCCAAATAAAAATTTGGAATTGATTTTTTTTTTTTGCATTGTTATTTTATTAGTTCTACTATTGTTATCGGTAACTATAATTGAATTAGTATAATTTATTACGTTATCTTATGAAAGAATCGTATTCATATCCAAAAAGTTTTTTTTGTTTTTTTTTTACTCTTAATAGTAAAATTATTACTATTAGTTGGTAATAATTACAATAATTATGTTAATACGACTATGGTAAAAAAAAATTACAGTCAAGTCATGCTGAAAGCAGTAGTTTCCGGTAGATCACCGAAGTTAAGCAGTGAGGAGTCTGTTCAATTGTTAATTGGGTAACCAGCGTAAATTTGCCAAGATACAGAGTAATTAGCAATTGCTAAGTTAAATTAATAGTCCTATACACCATTTTTTTGTACAAAATTGATTCTACAATGAAACACAATGAGTATTAAGGATAAGGAAAAAGGTTTACTAAGCAAACATACAGGGTAATTAGCAATTGCTATGTTGAATTAACAAGTCCTGTAAATCATTTTTTTTGTACAATGATTCTAATATCATAATATAAATAGGAATGATTTCTTTTTATTATTATTTATTAATTAATATTGTAACTTGTGTATCAGAAACACATGAGTATTAAGGATAAAGAAAAAGGTTTACTAAGCAAAGATACAGAGTAATCAGTAATTGTTAGGTTGAATTAACAAGTCCTGTGAGATCTCGTTTCTCTCTTCTGAGATTTTGTCAGACATTTAATTTTTTTGAAAACAGGCGATTCCATTTGAGGTGATGATGGATTGGTTCGTACTTCTGTTCTGCTTACTTACTTTGTCAGTCATCATCTTCTCTGGGCTGTTTTCTCCGGGTTGATTTCTTCTTTCTGTTTGGGTTGTTCGGGCTGATGTCTGCTTATTTCTTATGGATCAATTAATATATAGCTTTTAATAAAACAACCCCAGCCCAAAACCGTGCGGTGAGAAACGACATCTTGAGAGCCGATGATAGCATCTCTTGGTGAGTGACTGGCCGCAACTAACTAAAAGCTGTCACACGCTTCTACTGGAGTGTTTTTTGAGGGGTCAAGCAGAAGTTACCACTTGTCAATCATAATGGTAGTAACTCTCCAACTAACTCTCCGATTTAAATTTTTAACGAACTCAATTTCCGAAATTTATACAACACTATTATTTAGGTCCTATATGAAAATATTTAACCTTAAATCTGAGGAAGATAACTTGATAAATTATATAATTTTTGTTGTATTTGTATAATTGATCTATCTATCTATCTATCTATATATATATATATATATATATATATATATATATATGTATTATGGAAAAGGTGACTTACTGGTGAATATGGTCACAATGGTTAGTTGATGCAAAATTCAGAAAGTTAAGGCAGCGATATAACAAATAAAAAAGTGCTCAATACGTTAGTAGAGGCAAATTTATTGTAATACATCATCATTCATCCAAATAGGTTTTTTAATTTTTTTTTTTTTACTCTTAATAGTAAAATTATTACTATTAGTTGGTAATAATTACAATAATAGTGTTAATACTACTATGGTAAAAAAAAAATTACAGTCAAGTCATGCTGTACCTGTATTACAATATATATATTTTTTTTTTGGTGGGGGAGAATATGTGCTTAATTGAAGTCGTACCTAATTTTGAAAGTTAATTAATTAATCAATTAGGCGGGCATACCTATTAAATGTAAGGCTAAACAAATCGAGAAAAATCAATCTCTGTATGTACATTTCGGCCTATTAGGCCTCATCAGCAGAGTTATAGATAGGAAGACCACCTTGTGCGTGATTTGAAACCCGACTGTCAAGCTGACAGGCGAGCATCTTGAGATTTGTTTTTTCTCGATTTGTTTAGCCTTACATTTAATAGGTATGCCCGCCTGATTGATTGATTAATTAATTATTAATTAATTAACTTTCAAAATTAGGTACGACTTCAATTAAGCACATATTCTCCCAAAAGTTGTCGGCTAAAAAAAAGGCCATATCACAAATACATCGCTTGTGTATCTACTTCTCATACATATATATATATATATATATATATATATATATATACATTATGGATTTAGTATTGATAGTTGAGAAAACTTGGTTCTATTGATTTGAAAGGCCATCTGGTCTATGTGAAATTCTAAATTCAAATAAACTTAAAAAACTAAACTTCACCTCATGGCTGTGTTGTGTGACAGAAAGAGCAAGTAACCTGTAAAAATGTCTGCTTTCTCTAGACACAAAACCATGTTTAGACTTGATAGAATTTACAATGTGGCAGACACCTGTCAACTAAAAGGAAAGAAAATTGTGAAAAGTGAGAGTACATACAACTAGTGTTCATTAAAACTGCCTTTGGTCAATCAATTAGTCTACATTAGCATAGTTTCCATCATGAATGACAACATTATCTCTCTCTCTCTCTCTCTCTCTTTCTATATAATATATATATTATATATATTATATAAAAGAATATTTGACGTCATATTTCAAACTGTCTCCTTTTTTCAAACCTCAAATTTTAAACAGATTGAATAACAAGGACTACCACTCGCTTTTCTCGTTATTCTGTGATAAAAAAATTCTTATTACCTTCCATATACCAACAAATGCCCTGAAGATGATCTAATTAATAGATTGAAACACTGCAGCATCGGCCAATAAACTCACCACTTAACTCATTTAAACCGGTGTTTTTTCATTCTTTCTTAATATACTATATACCGTCGGATTCACTTCCTTTTCTTCACACACACACACATAGCGCAAGTGAAAAGGGGATAGACTCCTTCGGGCTGATTGGTTGATACCGACTTTAGGCCGCCCCAACGACTTTATTATATATAATATATATTATATAATATATATATATATATATATATTATATATATATATATATATAAAGTTTTTAGAAAAAACAAAAGATGTTATTAGTTGCTGACAGATCTGTTTCGACCTTTTAATAAAGCGGTCTTCTTCAAGAGCAACTATATTTATGAGGAAAGACGGAATAAATAAACCATTAATCACGAGGTACAAACAAATGTTCTCATTCAGGGCCGGAATTTAAAAAATTTTTGAAAATGCGTATTTTGTGTTAAAAATAAAATAAATTTTATTTTAAAAATCAGAAGCATTTTTATCATTAGAAAAACTCAAGAGTTTGAAGTAAAAGTGTATAAAAATATCAAAAATGTTCAAGATTTTGTTTGTACCTCATGATTAACAGTTTATTTGTTCCATCTTTCCTTATAAATATAGTTGCTTTGAAAAAGACCGCTTTATTAAAAGGTCGAAACAGATCTGTCAGCAAACAAATAACATCTTTTGTTTTTGTTTTTTCTAAAAACTTTCTATACATACTGTTGGATTCACTTCCACTTTACTTTCATATATATATATATATATATAATGATCCCAATTTTCATGGTAGAACACTGTAGGGGAGATATTAATTGAAATTTCACCGTTTAGCATAAGCATTTACTCACCTGTTGTTTACAGACTTGAGTTCTCTGGTGATTGTAAAAACATATATCCTGTAAGTATGTATCAATTAATTGTTCACCCCAGACTGACATTCACTGACGGCCATAAGGGTAAGTAACTTGCTAGATGAAAATTCTGTCTGGTTTCACTCCCGGCTAGAGGTAACTGTTAAAAAAAAAACAAGCTGCACTTGCAAAAAAAAAACATGTTTTTCAAAACTGCACCATGTATCACATCCACGTTGTGCAGAAGGGTTGAGTAAATACATTCAACTATTCTCCCTCTGGACATGGGTAAATACTAAGGCAGACTGGCCTCTTTAACCTTGGTTAAGCAACCAGTCTAGGAGAAGGAAAACTTTGAATTCGAATCCTTTAAACTCTGCCTATGAGATTAACCTTGTGAATAAACTGAGAATTAATGTATTTCAAAACTGCACCTCTATGGTGACAGTCCAGTACCATAACCATTGGGATACATGAATATTTACTTGTAAATCTTTGTGATAAAATAGATTTTACATTCTATAGTGCATTCCTTTTAAAAATTTTACTTTTAAAATGTAACTATTTGAATGAGTAATTTTTTTTTTCTCATTTAAATTCCTTTCTTACATGAAATTTTTTTAATAAATAAAAATTGGACATTTTTAAGTTTTTGAAAAAAAAAAAAAATCAAAATTGAAATGTTCAGTTTCAAATAACATCCTCTTTGAATTGAATAAGTTTTTAAAATAGCATTTTTAATTTAAAAAAAGAAAAAAAAAATCTTAATAAAAATTTGTATTGAACTTCCTTTTTCAAAATAAGTTTGCTGATTTGAATTGTTTTGAATTAATATTAAATTTGAAATAAAGAAATAAAAGAAATTTTTTAGAGAATAGAAAATGGAGAAATTAGTTGTATGTATTTACCCAACCCCTCTGCATGAAGATGATGTGACACAAAGTCAATTTCTTAGGTGGAGTTTAAAGGTTTTGAATTCAGTTTTCCTTCTCCTAGACTGGTTGCCTAACCAAGGTTAAAGAGCCCTGTCTGTCCATAGCTTGAGGGAGAATAGTTGGATGTTTAATTTTCCCAAGGGTATTAATGCTATGTGAAATGCAAACATCTTCATCTAGGATTTGAACTCTGGTTGATGAATTCATTTCCTTCATTGATAACCATTGCACCTCCCAAAACCATAAATTAGATGTAAGATGATTGGCTGAAACTTCCATTGACTGAAAATTTTATATGATTCTGTCATATTTGCTGTTGATGACTTTTTTTTTTTTTTTTTTTTTTTTTTTTTTTTTTTTTTACCAATGGGATGAAAGCACCGCAACACTGATAAATAAACCTCATTTGATTATATTCTCTAGGAGCATCTTGGTCAGCCTCTGAACTTTTCAACTGACCCTCGTATTATGCAATTATTTCTCACCTACTTTAACTAGTGGTTTTTCACTAGAGTCTGAATGACAGCAAGTCTCTACAGGGGTCCAGGACTTTTCTGAGTATTGTGGTCTGGATAGCCTTAATTCTTCCTTCAATTTTCAATTCCTCCATTCTTTTCTTTTTCCACCAAACCTTTAGGGACGGTTCCAAGTGTACCAACTACAATTGATATCACTTTCATCCACATGTTCCATAGTTTTTCAGCTCTCTAGCAAGGTCCAATTATTTGTCTATATTTTCATTTTTCTTCATCTTCACTCTGTGATCTGCCAGGACAGCAAAATCTACAAGATGACAAATTTTCTTCTTGCTAATTAACACTACCCTTTTTACCTGCTTTTCTCTATCTTTTCCTTTTATTATGTATATTTGTTAATTTGAGTTTGTCTGTCTTTTCCTTACCAAATGTTTAGTGTTAGGTGACCTATGGATGCCCTAAATCGTTATAAGGACTTGGTGTTGGTTTCAAATCTAATACCCACTAATTCATATACTTTGTTTTTTGCTTTATTCTTCAGTTCCAATTTGTGAATTCATTTTTATCCCTTTTCTACATTGCATTATATTTCATCATCATTTGTTAATTTTCTAAGTTTGCTAATCATTTCTCCAACAAAGGAAGAACAGTATTTGCTTTTCAGAGATGAATTGATATATATATATATATTGGTTTGGTGGTTGGTTTTGAAGGCTATCACAATGCAAGTGCAAAGAAAAATAAGGTAACTATGGTGTTGTTTATTAACCTGTAATTTTTATTTTATTTTTATAATAATTACAAACACCCCCACACAAATAAAAACAGAGAGTTTGGAAGACATGACACACAAACTAAAATGGACAGCCACTAACAACAACTTCAGTTTCGGAGATCTTCTGTAGATGAGATTTTTATCTTGAAATATTAAGAATTTTTATAAAAATAAAAAAATTACAGGTTAACAAACAACACCATGGTTACCATATTTTTCTTTGCACTTGCATGGTGATAGCCTAAAAACCAACCAACAAACCAATATAAACAACGCTTCAAGCAGATTATAAAACCTTTATTCATTCATATATATACATATATATATATATATATAACCATTTGGTAAATCAATAATCAAATACCAGTTGCTAATTCCCCACTGTGTTCAATTTCCTCTTCCTTTATATTTATACTCTTTTTTTCTATTTTGTTTTTTTTCTTTTCTCTCCTGGTACATCACTCCTATTCTTTAGCCTCCTATGCACACAATGTGTCTTTTTTTATTTTTTCCTCTTAAAAGAAACGGAAAAACCTTTTTACTTTCATTGTGTTAAATAAAATCCAATATCCTGACCACTTGTCTTCTCCTCTTGAGTGGATCGGATCGGATCAAAGTACACAACTAGTTTATTTTCTATTTCTCTCTTCAACATCTTTTTTTGATGAACGATCATCTACACAGATGAATCTTTAACTTCATTGCTTTTTAAAAAACAAACTATATTATGTATGTATATATTATATATATAATATATATATAATATACACACACACATACATACAAACAGCTACACTCACACACACACATGTGTGTATATATATATATATATATACACACACACACACTCACACACACATATATATATATATATATATATATACACACTTACACACACACACACACACACATATATATATATATATACATACATATCCATTTTATAAAACCTGAAAAAAAAAAAAAAAAAAAAGAAGAGGTTATTTCCTATAACTCCAACATAAAAAAGGGGAACCACTCTGATTGACTGATAAATTATTTATTTATTTTCCCATTCAAATAACCCTAAACCCTAGCCCTAACCTCTAATCCTAACCCTAACCCTAACCCCATCTTCTTTTTTCCTAGAAGATCAATAAATAAATAATTTATCAGTCAATCAGAGTGGTTCCCCTTTTTCTGTTGGAGTTATAGGAAATAACCAAAAAAGAAACTAAATTAAAGACAGTTACTTCTACTTGGTCTAGCGCTAGTGAAAAGGGGATAGACTCCCTCGCTGTAGAGCTCATACTGACATTAGGCCGCCCCAACTTTCTTTTTTACTTCTACTTTGCATAATTTTTACTAAGAACTAAATTTAACTCTTTGTCTACTTTAAACCGCTTACTGCACCACTTATGAATATGATATAAAATATTTTCATTTTAACAGCATTGTGTGTTTTCATATCCTTTTATCTATACTTATACTGTCGGATTCATTTCCTTACTCTTAACTTATATATATGTATATACAGTATTCAATTGTTGCTTTAACTTTTCCATTGCAGTGGCATTAGTAAATTATCCAAAAGTGCTCAATATATCATGAGCATAGAGCAATAATAATGATAGTAATAATATAGTTGAAATGAGTCTAGCATGGTTTCAATCTATATGATCTCATTAAGAACCTGCGTTCATGACTAAGTTATTTAACTTAGTCAAGTATAAGGTCCTGATTTGATCATTTAGTTTGAAAGCATCTTTGATAAGCTTGTAGTGACCATGCATATTTTTAGATGGGTCAGAATTGATGGAAGAGTTTGGGGGGGGGGGAGATGGAATTTTGAAAATGGAGTCTTGGTGGAGGATCTGTGTCTGTCTGCAAGTGGCTACTAATTTCTCCTTCAGTGAACGACAGTAAACTCATTTGTTGGATTCTCTCTCTCTCTCTCTCTCTCTCTCTCTCTCTCTCTCTCTCTCTCTCTCTATATTAATTTGGTCATTTCTTTTTCCTAAAATTAATTACATTTAACTTCATGCATATTGATTTCTACTCTGACTTGGCAATTTAAATATTTTGATCTTATGGAAGACGTTATAAAGTTCAAGAAATTAGGAGCTCAAAAAAAGAATTGATGACATACGTACATTTCTCTCTCACTCTGTCTTATATATATATATATATATATGATGGAGCATATTTTCATTTATTTATTTTTGAGTTATTTTATTTACACAAATCCACACACACCTGGAATTTGTTCTGGGTAGTGTGTGTGAAAAATAAGTCAGCTCAGTTCCTAGGGTCCTTCCTATAAGGCAGTATCTGACCCCTCATCTACAGGGATAAAGGTTGGGTTTATTGTCCAGTGCCTGAGGCACCTCAAAAATGACATACGCAACAGACCCGAGCTATTTTTGGCACCACCCTTACCGTATTGGCCATGGAAACGATGCATGATTAGATTTTGGAATTATGTCATTTCCAATAAAATCAGATTCAAAATCACTGTGGTTCCTCAAGAAATTTTGTCATTTTCCAAATTAAGAGAAGAAAAAAAAAATGAACATAATTGATGCTCATTTCTGAAATAAATAATCACATTTTTCAAAAATAGAAAAAGATTTTTGTGAAATCTTCTGTTGAAATACAGCAACATTTAATCAGCAAGCTTGAAATGGACAAATTTTAGTGATGTACTTTTTGCTTTTCACAAATTACAAGTCTTATTGGTCACCAATTTTGTATGTTTTATTTATGTGTGAGCAGAATATGAGGCAAGCTAAAAAAAAAAGCTTTTGCATATGTATTTATTTATCAGTTAAAATTCACTTCGCAGAGGTGCTGATGATAGCCAAGCATTAAGGAGCACGGCCAACGATAAATCAATTGGGTTTCCATCCCGGCTGGAGGTAGTCTGCAAATGTCTAGCAACACTGAAGAGAAATGATACATCAAAACAGAGTATCTGTGGATGTGGATGATTGTATATGTATATATATATATATAGGTGTGTGGTGCAATGGTTAGAATTGTAGAAAATCAACCCGTCAAGTTCAAGTCCAGGATAAGGCTGGTTGCATTTCACATAGCACTAATAACCTCCAGCTATCGGTAGATAAGAGGGCAGACTGGGATTTTTAACCTTGGCTAGATACCAGTCGAGGGAAATGTTATGTTTATATATATATATATATATAAGTTAAAAGAAAGGAAATGAATCCGACAATATGAGTAAGAAAAGGTGGAATGAAAACATCACAAACTCATTTTGACTTTCCTCTCCGACCCAAACAACTACGGGAGTGAATGAGCTCTGATGATGGTTTTTGTAAAATCGAAATATTGATCAGTATCAGCTATGATTATATTATAAATTGTTTTCTTCTTTAACAGCATTGTGTGATGTTTTCATTCCACCTTTTCTTACTCATATATATATATATAAAAAATGTAAACTTTATTTATATGTATGTTTAAGTTCTCTATTTTGGTTGAATCCTATCATACGAATATTTTATATTATTTGACTATATATATATATATATATATATATATATATATATATATATATATATATATGTATGGATATATGAGCAGATCAGCACAAGGTATATATATATATATATATATATATATATATATATTTCACCTGCTTCTCTTAATTTTGTTGTTGTCCCCAAATGAATTAATTCATATGCACACAAAATTCTGTGTCTCTGTCCTCCTCGTATATCTTGGTGTGGGTCAATACGTTGATTACTTTTCATAAGGTTCTTGAACTTTAATATAGAATTTTCTTAGTATAATTGGTTAATATATGCCACTACTATTATCAGTGCAGTTGTGGGGGGGCGTTATGTGGGGTCAAATATTTGTTGGGTCTAACAAATCCTTTTCTTTCATTACATCATATATTTATTAGTATACTTGTGTGTATGTGTGTGCATGTATATATATATGTGTGTGTGTATATAAATATATATGTGTGTGTATGTATGTATATGTATATATATATATATATTTGGAGGATATGTGCTTAATTGAAGTCATACCTAATTTTGGTGGGCATATATGTTCAAATGTAAGGCTAAACAAATCGAGAAAATGTCAATCCCTGAATGTACATTTCGACCTATTGACATTCAGGGATTGACAATTTCTCGACTTGTTTAGCCTTACATTTGAGCATATATGCCCGCCTAAATTCATTAATTATTAACTGATTAATTTTCAAAATTAGGTATGACTTCAATTAAGCACATATCCTCCAAAAATTGTCGGCTTAAAGCCATATAAAAAATAAACACGTTTGTTTGTTTACTTACCCTCATATATATATATATATATATATATATACTATTTTCTTTTCTTTTTCATCAACTTATGTATTTTTTGGAGTAATCAGTGTGGAACGGAATTGCGTATTTGAAAATTGCAAACGGATATGACAGACCTATGAATTATATATATATATATATAGTTTAAACAGAAACATGTCTGAAGCTAATTGGTTGTTGTCTGAGTTCAAAATGCAACATGGAAAAACGAGAAAAACAACAAACACACGCCCTAATAAGAACCAGAAAAAAAAAATTAATACACATTGATATGAACATAGTTAAGCAATGTACGTCTGGGTATCTATTCTGATGGGGGTCTTTAAATTCAAATCAAATGGTTTCTCTGATCTTTAGGAAGTTGATTACCATTATTGTTATTATTATTTTATCTATTTATTTTTGTCTAACAAAAAAAACTTGAAACAAAACAATCTTGACTGAATTGCATGTTCTCTTATAATACTCAAATCCTGAGTGGTCTCACTAATCTGAATATAATCCTAAATCTCCTTAATCCTTAACCCCCCCCTGCCCCAGACACTATAATCTCATTTCTTGCTCTTCCTAAATTCTCGACCTACCATGTCTGTTGTTCTGTTTTTGTTTCCCTCCGTCTCAATATTTTGAACTGTTGCTATATACTCTGTGATATTTTCAATTCCAGCTTATTTATTACCGAAATACAAAGCAAATGGACGGATACCAGATACACAGACTCTATGGCCTTAAACTAATTCAGATTATTTCTCTCCACCGAATCTATCATGGCTTTACTTCTGCTTAATCCTATGAGGTAAGTTCTACTCCCTACCAAAAAAATTGACTCTACACACAAGAAAGATTTTTGATAACAGATATGATGAATTAAGCATAAAGGTAATCCTGAATTATTAATTCTCACTTAATCTGAATGATTATTATCCTTGTCTTTGTTGTTTCTGTATTCTTGAGTCCACATGCATCCACTGGAGGTGCAAACTGTCATTGAAATGGCACGTAGAGGTTTCTAATAGAAGAGTCATATTATTCATACAGGAAGTAGTTTCTTAAAGAGTTTACTAACTTATAGAAGTCGTCCATCTCCTTTGAAAGGCAAAGCCTTTCAGTTATTTGAGTTAGTTGATTTCATTCATTTGAGCCATTTGATTTTAGTCATTTCATCTATTTCCTTTCAGACACTTGAGTCCTTTAATTGTAGGCACTTAAGCCCTTTCATTTCATTCATTTGAGCTATTTGAGTTTAGGCACTTGAGCCCTTTTATTTTTGTAAATTGAATTATATCATTTCAGGCACTCGAGTCCTTTAGTTTTAGGAGTCTTTGATTTCAGTCTTTTGAGCCCTTTAATTTAGACATTTGAATTATTTCATTTCAAGCACTTGAGCCCTTTAATTTCATTCATTCATTTGAGCTATTTGATTTTAGACACTTGAGCCCTTTAATTTCATTCATTTGATCTATTTGATTTTAGTCATTTCATCTATTTCATTTCAAGCACTTGAGCCCTTTAATTTCATTCATTCATTTGAGTTATTTAATTTTAAGCACTTGAGCCCTTCTATTTTAGTAAATTGAGCTATTTCATTTCAGGCACTTGAGCCCTTTAGTTTTAGGAGTCCTTTAATCTCAGTTATTTGAGCTATTTGATTTCAATCTTTTGAGCCCTTTAATTTTAGGAATTTGAGCCCTTTGATTTTAGCCAATCCCTATAGTGGAGAAATATGGATAAAAAATGTTGAAAGGTCCCAGTAAACTGGTAGTTTGCACTCAACATAAAATGAACCATTTTGTGACCTGTAATCTCTTGCACTACAGTTTGTAGTAAGTACAGCACCTTCCCCAATATTTAAATGTCAATTGTATAAAAGGTTTTTACTTATATAAGATATATTCCTTTTCATCTTCTTTTGAACCCAATTCCTAGTGTCCTCTTTGAATTCAAGATGAGTCTCTTATTTATTAGGCACAATTTTGTTTTACTCATATTTTGATCTTTGGTGTTTTTTGTTTTGTTTTAAACATGTGAAAATGTCCTAAACCCTGTTCACTTTTTACCTTTTCTGACCTGCCAAAAATCTTTTCTGAACTTTTGGTTGATATTTTCCAAGGGAGACAATCCAGCTTATGTTTTTTTTTTTTTTGTTGAAATTGTATGTACACTTTGTAGAATCAATAAAATTTCATTTATTTCATGTGGAATTTATCAAAAAGAAATTTTGAATATGCACATTTCTGTGTTAATGCAGAATCAAGTTATTTTGATAAACAAATGAATCTGGTTGCTTACAGTACCTGCTGTTACTTAAGTGGTCACTCAATTAAGTATTGAACAGGCTCACTGCTGCTTAACTTTGGTGACCTTGTGGCAACCAGTGTTTACAGTGTGACTTGACTGTAATACCCTCAGTTTGTTTTGAATACACCTAGACTGGTTTTATTATACCAAGGCTCAAAGTCCAGTCTCCTCTTATGTTATTTTTTATCTATAGCTAGGGGGAGGAGAGGAAGATAGATGCATTAATACATCTTTCTCAAGAGCATTAGTACAAAGTGAAACACACAAACATCTTCGTCTTTTAGAATTCAAAATTGGTTTGTTGATTCCTTTTTCCATTTGTGCATAAATTGGGTGAGAATAATTTCTACGTTTGGGGAATAAACCTGACCTGACT
The DNA here is from genome assembly GCA_023376005.1 of Doryteuthis pealeii. Taxonomy (NCBI): domain Eukaryota; kingdom Metazoa; phylum Mollusca; class Cephalopoda; order Myopsida; family Loliginidae; genus Doryteuthis; species Doryteuthis pealeii. The sequence continues at coordinate 60,499,814 of CM042155.1, read as the reverse complement.
GCTAATATCAATAACCATTTTGGATTGTAAAAGAGAGTGAGAGGGGGAGGGTCTTTCTTTGCTCATGAATTTATCTACTTAAAGAATCCAACTATTCTCCTAGCTATGGATAAATAGAAGGACAGACTGGTCTTTTTTAACCTTGGTTAGGCAACCAGCCTAGGAAAAAAAAACTCTGAATTCAAACCTCTTAAATCTCTGCTTGGGGTAGGTCACTACTAGAATAAGCTCAGTCGTACTTAGCAATCTATTTCAATTAATTTAAAGAAGGCTGTAGAGTGTATTGGCCAAAATATTATGGAGTTCACTTGTTCAGAGAATGTTTAGAATGTTGATGATTCTTTTCATAGATAAAACAATGTAACTTTCAAAGTAACTTTTCTAATTTGCAAAAAAGTTTTATTATTAGTGAGTTATCAAATTTAGGTAATCTGAACATTAGCTACATAAATGAGAGTATCCCCCCCCTTGTTTCTTTCACTTTAAGCCGTTTGTTTTGGTTGGCCATTTTCATTTCATCCTAAATCTACACTGGAAATACAAATTTGTTCGAATCAATACAACTGAAGTTTTAAACACGAAAATATCATAAAATATGTTCTTAATTGAGCTGTGCATTATTTGAAATTAACTTAATTGTTATTAAGAACACATTTTATGATATTTTCGTGTTAAAACATGTAGTTGTATTGATTACGGTGAAATGAAAATGGCCGACCAAAACAGACGGCTTCCTCAAAGTGAAAGATACAAGGGGAGGTTACTCTCATTTATGTAGTTAATGTTCAGATTACCCACATTTCTTGCTTTGTAATGATGTTAATATTGACAGTGAATAAAAAAATAAAAAAATAATGACCTTTTGATTTTTAAAATTTTAAAATGAGATCAAGCGCCATTTCTGGGAATATATACAGAGTGGGTGAGCGTGTGGAGGCGATAGTGCTAATCTGTGTCAACAGAACATGATGAAAAGAAGGAAAGAAAGAAAAAAAAGAGTGAGAGAGAGCTTAAACGAGATTATTAATTCTTTTTTACATATTGGAGTATTTGCTATAGCTCTTAAGAAAACATATCAAACGTTTTAATAATTAAATTATCAAACTGTTGTATATCGAGAAGTCCTGCTAGTTCATGGATTTCTTGTTCATGTTATATTAAAATGAGATGTGTTGAAAATGTGTTTAGTGTATTTTGTTGTTGTGTTTATAAGTGTCAAAAGAAAACATTACTTACAAGCGAAATACTTTTAAGGATCTTATTTATGACTTATCAATGTTTTGAGTATCCAAACAAAATAAGGGAGGATAAATAGGATTACTAATGACATTTCATTGTATACGATAAGAAAGGGCATAAGTGGAAATAATCTATTACGATTTTTGTCATGATGTTTAGGTTGCAGGTGAGAGCACTTTACAGTGGAAATCCCTTATATTCCTTAGTGAAGGATTCTGGGCTGTTCCTTAGTGTTGGGTAGAATCCTTTAGTTGAGTCGAGTCCTTGGTTACAGATCCGTTCATCTATGTTGAATACTAGTAACTGAACGGCTTTCAAGATTGGCAATTAAATAGTTAACTAACCACATATTCAAGCATGTTGATTTGCTGATTGAATCCATGCACCCATGCAGAGTCTATAAGTTTAAGTGGTGGACTTCAGCACACCTTATATCACAAAATACTCCAACAAGGTATCATTTGGAAGATGATTTATCATGATTATTACCATTGGTATGTAGAGCACTGGGTTGATGACCACATTGTAGAGGTGCAAATTTTGATAGATGATGGTTTTCAAGTCTCTTCATTTCTTTTTAAAGAGAGTAATAAAAATCCGAATCTTTCATCTTCGTTTTTTTCTGTGGCGTGAAGCCAACTGTTTTTCTCATTTGTCCAGATCCAGTTTCCTCTTTCTTAGAATTCAAAGACCTGCTTCTTCGGTAATGCCCACTTTCTGGCTATTTCTTATTATATGGTATAAATACCATTTTCATATTACATTATTGGCTTTTATTATTTCTTGCTATTTTTCTTTTTTTTTTTTTTTTTTGTGCCTTTGGGCAATAATTCCTAACATTAGACTGTGCACGATAATCATTGATTCTATCTTGGATGTTTGATAAAAATGGTGCTGACTAAACTACTTTTGTGCCAGCATCGTTACAACTAATGAAAAAAAAAATCCTTCCAGCATATTTGTGGTTGCAAGAGTAATGAGGCAGCTAGTGATTATTGATGTCAGATTAGTCTGGGATATATATATATATATATATATATATATATATATATATATATATAATACTAAAGCTGAGTGAATCAACTTTTGTCTCCTAAAGGCTTTTTTACTGTTTAGTTTAATTACACAAAAGTTATACTAAATTACTCCTTACTTTTAGGATTGAATTATATTTGAAAAAGATTGCGTTTTAATTAGTTCTAATTAGTTGTAATTTGCAAAAACTGACCAATCTCTTTACTTTACTTTCTGCCTATCACTTTTTTCCCCACTATGTATCTCTTGATTACCTCCTCTGAATTTATCTTGTCTGAAATTTTTTAAACAATTGAAGAAAGATGGGGGATAGATCGATCGAAACGTTGTGTATATAAAAATAAAGATGAGGACAACAGTGCAAAAAAATCTAAACAATACAGGTTTTGGGATTTGTGGACCATATTACCTTAAGGCACCCCTTTTTAATTTCATGTCATTAGGTCATTTTTTTCATTTACACCGTCAATATCCGGTTCTTTGTTAGGGTTAGGATTAGGGTTAGAGTTAGAACCCCTAACCTTAACCCCTAACAAAACCGGATATTGACGGTATAAATGAAAAAAAATGACCTAATGACACAAAATTGAAAATTAAGGTAATATGGTCCGGATTTGTTTTACTACAACTGGAATGGTGGCCATTCTAGAACGGAAAAGGTAACGATTGGAAAAAAAAAAAAAAAAACAAATGCTGTAAATTTAAAGAAAAGAAATGAAGAAAAAAAAAACAATAACATTAGACTCCATTTTCTTATATTTAAGTTTAAGTTTCTGTTCTTAAGGGGAGGGGAGTCAAAATAAGTGACAATTTACTATTTAAATTTTTTTAAAAAAGTTTAAAGAAAGGAAAAAAGCAATGTTGTCCTGAAATTTTGACCATACCTATGTCAATGTGACGTTCAGAAATATACATTTTTCTTATTTTTCAACTTGCATTTAAGTACAAGTGCACTCTCTTCCCACTTCTAACATTATTTGTATAATTGACACATGAATCTCTACAACACATTTTGCCTACAATTACAGATGAGACGTTTTTTGTATTTATATTAGAAATTTCTTCTAAGCAAAAAGTTGTGATTTAGTAAGGTCATCTTTCAAATCAGTGCATCTGTACTGAAGATGTCCTATTGTTGTCAAAATATCTAAAAAAGCAACTGACACTGATGTGAGCTTAGAGAAGTAAAGCGCAAGGCTGTATGAGTGTAAAAGTAAAAGTAAAGTTGTCGGGGCGGCCTAAAGTCAGTATCAGCCAGTCAGTGAGGGAGTCTATCCCCTTTTCAATAGCGCTAGACCAAGGAGATAGTTTTGGCATCTGAGGTGGAGCGCCACACCTACCATCAGCTCCTTACTTTACCACATAGTTCCCTGTGCTACTCATATGCTGTGCTGGCGAGGACCGGTATCGAACTAGGAACCTTGTGGTTTCTATCTGAATGCTCTACCGACTGAGCTAAACCGGCCCCTGTAGTTATTTAAATAAACTTTACCTGGAGGTACCCAGTGAGAATCAAACTCACTAACAATCGTTTGCTAGTCTAGTTGGCTAACCATTACACTATGATAAGCTTTGCTTAATTTTAGCAATATGCTGGATGTATAGGGCACTCGGTGAGAGTCAAACTCAGTAACAACGGTTTGCTAGTCTAGCTGGCTAACTTTTACACCATGTGAGGCACACTGTTTGCTAAGCTTTGCTTGATTGTAGCTCAAGGCCAGATGAAAGGGGCACCCAGTGAGAATCAAACTCATTAACAATGGTTTGCTAGTCTAGCTGGCTAACCATTACACCATGTGAGGCAAAACTAATTATTTGCTAAGCATTGCTTAATTGTAGTACATGGCTGATCTATGGGGCACCCAGTGAGAACCAATCTCACTAATAATGGTTTGCTAGTCTAGCTGGCTAACATTACACCATGTGAGGTGCCCAAAGACCAATGAGATCCGAGTAATGTTGATACACCCTTTATTTTGGAACCTGTTTTATATTGATCCGTTATATATCATCATTTTTTGTAATTCAACTATCTCAGCATTTTATTTTTTGTTTATTTCTATCTTTAGTAAATAGAGATTTATTTTAAACACACAACTCGAATATCACAGAAAATCTGATCTTCTTGCTGAATAATCAGAAATTTTGTTGTTATAGTAACACAACACATTTTAGAAATTCACATAATCTATATCCTCATGTTTACAAAGGATTTTATTGACTTGATTTTTAGGACAAAAGATTTCTGTGTCAACCTATAATAATAATGATAATGATAATAATATGGAATATGAGGGTCGAAGTGATACCAATTGATGTTGGTGCACTTGGAACGGTCGCAAAAAGCTTGGAAAAAAGATTGGAGGATCTGGAAATCAGAGAAGAATTAAGACCATCCAGACTACTGTATTGCTGCAATCGGCTAAAATACTCAGAAGAGTCCTGGAGACCTGAGGAGACTTGTTGTCACTCAGACTCCAGTGAAATACCATCAGCTAACTGGTATGAACAACTCGCATAATAATCTTATTGTAATGGAGATTGTGTGTTTGTATGTCTGTAACCAAAACTATATCACTACCCAAGTCACAATTCCCTTAGTTATTTACATCACATTCTCCATGATTTTATTTTTATTTAAAGCTCAATTTTTCATAAAATTTGTTTACATTATTAAGACTGTTGACCATATCTACATACTAATAACATGCAATTGTATTTATATATACACCAAAATAGCGGTTTACAGTGTGAATGGGAAGGCTAATTTGCATATTGATCTTAAAAATTTGATTTTAATAAATATGTGCTTAGTATTATTGATTTCTAATTGTTTGTGTAAATCCATTAACAAAAGAAATAACTGTAATTTTATTCTTCACTTCCTATTTTAACTAAATAGTTAAATTAGGAAAATTTAGCAATGAAATACGGGACTGATGGAAGAGTAAGTTTTAGTTATTCGATTTTTGATTATACCCCCCCCCCCCCCCTTTCAAATCTTTTCATCTGCGTTCTTATTCAATTTATTATTTAGCCTATATAATTTAGTAGAATATTTTATTTGATAAAAACTTAAATACTTTCACCCGGAGTGTGAGTTGATTTAGTAATAATAATAATTTTGAAATTTAATCCTGCACGTAATATTTTTCTTCCTGTTTATTTTCTTTATCTTCAATTCATTTCAGAATTTGTTGGCACATAGATAGAAATATTTGGTACCATATAAAAGTTGTCAGGGTATCAGCAAGGGAGTCTTACTAATTGTTTTTTAGTGTCTGAGTGGAAGCGCTACACCTACCATCAGCTCCTTACTTTACCGCACAGATCCCTGTGCTACTCATACACTGAGTTGTTGAGACCCAGTATCGAACTAGGAACCTTGTGGTTTCTAGCCGAACGCTCTACCGACTGAGCCTTTCCATATAAATAATCCCATGATTTATGATGGAAATTATGCTTGTCACAATGAATATAGCTACTTGACCTCTTGACCTCTCTGTTTTCCTTGCAGATCTCTTAAGAATGCAAAATCGCTTTTGTTACTTGGATAAAAATCCAAGTTGGAAGTGGATCATTTCAACTGATTAATTTGGATCGGATTTCCATTTTCTACAGTTGTCTTATCTCACGGCTCTTGTTAATCCTTTGAAACAACTTTGAAACAACTACAGATGGTTGAGAGGTATTACGTGTGGGCAGCAGTTTGACTATTAATTATATTTGGCTATACTTAGTTATCCCCCTTTTCTACTTCACTCTTTACTGATTTGTAATGATTTGACTGGTAGAAACAGTTGAAAATCATGTACACACCGTGCATTTGCTGATGAAAAGTTTTTTTTTTTTAAAAAACTGGTGAATTTTCAATTGCTACACAGAGAGCTTTTTGTGCTCATTTCATGTCAAGTTAGAATGGTGCTATTCCGAATAGAACACCAATAATTCTCTGGGTTGAAAAATCTATCATTATATGGGATGATATAGTTTATATTGTTTTTTCTGTTTGTTTGTTTTTTGTTTTATAAATGTTGATGTGAAAAGATAGAAAAACAGGGAAGATGCCCAAGGAGACATAATAGACAAAGATACGAATTGTAGATTGGACCAGTGCATACTGTGTATTTGCTGTTGAAACGTTTTTTAAAGACTGGCGAATCTGTAATTGCTACACAGAGAGATGTGCTCCATAGCTCATTTCGTGCTTATGCTCATTTCACATCAGAATGATGCTGTTCTGGATAGAATTTTCAACCCTTATTAGCAGTATCAATTTTCTATCTGGAATAGCACATTGTGCACCAGTGCAAGTTGTGATTAATATATATATATATATATATATATATATATGTTAAGAGAAAGGAAATGAATCTGATGGCATGAGTATAGATAAAAGGATATGAAAACACACACAATGCTGTTAAAGTGAAAATTTTATATCATATTCATAGCTAATATTGAACAATATTTCGATTTATAAAGATCATCTTCAGAGCTTGTTTTTAATCTGGCCTCATCTTCGTCTCCTCTCTCGATGAGTCCGGAGTAAAAAACAAGCTCTGAAGATGATTTTTATAAATAGAAATATTGTTCAATATTAGCTATGAATATGATATAAAATCTTTTCACTTTAACAGCATATTGTGTTGTTTTCATATCCTTTTATTTATCTATATGTATATAGAAAGAGAATAGCTAGATGGAGTTACCATTGCCACTTGCTTAAATTCACTTGCACTACACAGGTGACAGTTTAGAATATGCAAGGTATTTCTGCTGCACAATGTATTATGATTAAAAAAAAAAAAAGATATTTACCCAAGCCATTTGACAGAGATCGGGGATGTTACATAAGATTGCAAGTATGGGGCATCTAGTGAGGTTCAAACTTGCGATTCACTAGTAATAAATCTGTGCGACTAACTTGCTAAACATTGCACTATAATGGGATGACCTGATTTAAAGAAATATCAGAGACTGACACTGACAAAAGAATAAAAATTAGGTCATCCTAGATTTTTTTTTTAATATTTCCGCTTTTCTTTATTTTGCATCTGCTTTTAAAAAATGTTCATGCATCAATGAAAATGAAATGAAAATTCTTTAGTCGTTCCCATTATACAAGGTGTGTGTGTTCAGATATCGTGAGTGAAACACTTTTTAACCTTGAAGGATACATTAGTTTTCTCTTTAGAATAACCTCTTTGACATTCAACACTTGTTCCTGTGAGTTTTTCATTGGTCAAAGCACCTATGAAACATGTTTTTCAATAATATATGAAACTGTATCATCATGTTTATTTTGATATCCTCAAATCTTATCCCTGCCCCGTGTTGGTGGTGGTGGGGGCTTAGAATAAATTGGCTGTATCCCCTACAGAGGGCTTAAGACTTCCCCAAATAGGAGTGTCTTGTGTATGGCACTAAATTACATCTAGTGGTGAGGCTCTAGTTCTGTAGATCTGGGCAGTTTGAAATACTCCTTCATTATAATTACTGCCAGGTCCACTCTACCCAGAGTTGTAGTACCTGTTATGGTCTCATCTATAATCTTTTTATTAATATGCTTGTACCTCTGCCATTTCAAATAAATAATGGACCCTTCTGTTTTGTTATTGGCTTTTTCAATGCAATACAAAAAAGAAAGAAAAATAATGCGACACATAAATACATTATGTGTTTGAATGTTATGCTCTGTTGTTGTTGGCATTAGAGTGGCTACCTCTGGTCATTCGGCTGGTCACATCAAACCCTAGCACCTATATGATTGTCCCAATCCTATTGTCCTTATGACGAGCCCCCCAAGCCTTTTATCATATATGTGCTAAAGGCACTGACTGAGGGTCTTAGTATCTGAGCATGACGTTAAACTCTATCTGATTGTGAGGTTCCAGTTCTGAAGCTTTGTGGAATGTGGAATTACCCCTTCATCACTATTACTCCCAGGTCCACTCTGACCCAGAGTGGTAGTACCTGTTAGGGTTCCATCAATGGGTTAAATAGAAAAAAATGAGTTTAAAAAATATTTTTCTAAAAAATTTAGTACCAATCAAGGGGTAAAATAAAACCTCTTTGGCATAAAATGACCCAACAAGGGTTGATATGCCGTAAAACCCAACCAAGCAACCTGTTGTTATAATGAATTGCTGTACATACTATATCATATATTTGGGACATTAATGTGATATTGGACGGTCTCATTTTTAACCAGAGGGTGTTGCAAGAGGATAATGGTCAAATGATTAAGGAACAAGAATATTAATATATAGAATTTTATTTCTTATTAGTTGGACTTTAAGGTCACAATTTTTTTTTATTTGCTAAAAGTGAAAATATTCTGGAATTTTATTTGAAAGAATTCCAAATCCATTTTTGATTGATTTCAAAGTTGTCATGTGTTTTAGTCTTTGCTTGATCGATTGGCAGATTTTTTGAAAAAATCTTTTTTTTTGTTTTTCTTCCTTTTAGAATTTGAAAGAAAAAGCTTTTTGTGGAATTGAACTTGGAATTGTCTTCTTGCAGATTTGATTCTTTTAAATAGAAAAATTAGGGATTTATACTACACACACACACACACACGCATTATACACACACACACACACACACACACACACACACACACAAAGTGAACACGGACTTTGTGAACACCTTGTATAGTCAGGAATTTTATAGTGCAAATGAACTCAGTGACCTGACTTCAAATCCTGGAACAAGGCTGTTTGCATTTCACATAGTGCTAATATCCTTTGGGAAAGGTATGCATCCAATTATTCTGCATCTAGGTATGGGTAAATAGTAGGGCAGATTGGGCTATTTAACCTTGTTTAGGCAACTGGTCTAGAAGGAAAGCTCTGAATTCAAACCTGATAAACTCTGTTTAAGAAATTGACCTTGTGTCACATCGTACTTGTGTGGAGGTTTTATTTATATATATATATATATATATATAGAGAGAGAGAGAGAGTATTCACTTACCAAACCATTCCACCAAGGTCATTTTTTAGGTAGAGTACAGCTGGTTTGAATACAGAGTTTTCCTTTTTCTAGACTGGTTGCTTTACCAAGTCTACAGAACCAAGTCTCCTTCTTATTTTACCTGATATATAACTGAGAACAAAGTGAAACACAAACAGCCTCATCCAGGATTTGAACTCAGATTGCTAATTCCATTTCCTATGATAATAACCATTACGCTAAATGCGCCTCTTATTGTATTTTATATATTTGAATTATTTTTCTTATCACATTTGCACTATTATGTTCTTTGTCCCTACAATATGACCCCCCCCCACACACACACACTTTGTTCCTCTGAATTTCTGATGATACTTAATAATTCACAATATATAAAAATGCAGGAAATATTCAGTTGAAATTGAATATCAGAGGTTAATTTTACTAAACATATTTCTTCTTGGTTACAAAAAAAAAAAAAATAATTATAAAAGAATTCTACTTGTTGTAGATTTGATTTTGACTCCAACTAAAATTGTCTTTGATCAGATTATTGTAAATATGGAAATCTTTTTTTTTTCTTTTTTCTTTTTTTGTTAAATGTGAATCCGTCTGAGAAAATCTTGTTCAGTTTTCTGTTAAATTGATTCTAGTTCCGTTAAAGTGGTTCAAAAAAGATGAACTTTCCATAGACTTAATTGATTTTGACTCAAAGAAGGATTGGCTCTTCTTTTATAAAAATGGAATCGGACGGCCAAATATCTAGATTCTACTTAAAATACTTAACTCCCCCCCCCACACACACATCGTTACACCCATCTTTCTCTAATGCGTCCTGTTGGATATCATTGGAAAACAGGATATTTCTCTTTGCTGTTTTACACCACTTGACTTGTGAACAGAAACTTTTATTTTTAAATTGTTTTTAGTATCAATATCTTGTTTTAGTTTTTATAAATACTAAACAAAAAGTAGATATGTATTATGTTGATTTTTTTTTTTTTTGAATGTTGTCCTCATCTTTATCATGATATAGAAAAACATTTCTGCTGTTTTTTTTTTTTACTTTTTAATTTTTAAATTTTTTTAAAATCTAAAAAAATAATTTTTGTAGTTCAAATTTTGGATTGAGTGAAGGGTCAGATTTAGGCCCTAAGAGGCCCCTTGGCTAATAGAATCTCAGAGCCCTTCATTATGTATGTATTTATCAACTGTTCCACTAAGCAGGATGCAACACAAAGTTAATTTTTATACAGAGTTTACCTAGACCAGTTGCCATACTAAGGTTGAAGAGCTGAGTCTGCCGAGTATTTACCTATAGTTGGAGGGAGAATATATGGATTCATAACTTTCCCAAGGGTATTAGTGCCATAGGAAATACAACCAGCCTCATCCAGGGTTTGAACTTGTATTGCTGGTTTATTTCCTTTGATAACAACCATTAGGCCGCAGACACCCCTGCATTATGTTCACACCCAACCCTGTTTATAAAAAGATATATTTTTAGGTAATGCATTAAATTTAAAACATGCACTCTAACGTGAAAGGTCTAAATTCTCTAAACTGTTCAAAAGAGCCCCATTAAATCTGAAAATAAACAAATCTCTTTTTTTATCCAGAAATCCTGGAATTTTGTATTCCAGATTTTAAATACTGTATTGTTTGTTTGTTTTTTTGTGATGTTTTGTAACAACGTTTTTTGTACAATAACAATTTTTATAACTTGGAAATTAATTTGAGAATAATCAAAATGAATTGTGAAAAATCTATCAAAAGTCCCTGATGAAATCGAAATAATTATTTGTATGAAAAGTAAGGACCTACGTACATCAAATTGTCTTTAAATTAAGTGGCAGCAGCTAATCTTCTTAAATATTAAGGCAATACTTAAAATGTTATTACGCTGCAGCCGACTTATGTGGGTTAGGGACAAGGTCCAATTAATGGGGGACCACCTATGAACTGAACCTCAGGGTATGGCATGAACAAAAAGGTTGCGTGGGTCCTCTAGGCATTCCCCCTCAAGGAAGGTGTTTCAGGCACTGGGCAATAAACCCAGCCCTGCCTCTTTAAATCAAGGGGCCTCCTGGGATCATGCCAATTTATTAACAGTCCAGTAGCCGAAGCCACTGGACTCCTGCTCGGAAGGAACGGGTTCTTATGGCAATACTTAAATGCAGCGATCAATCTTGATTTTTTTCTTTCTGTAATTTATTGCTTTAGTTTATTATTTCGGAGCTAGCCTAATTGCCACTTGATAGGGCGGCTTTTAAGCTAGTGTGTTAAAAAAAGACTTTCAAACCTCTATATCAATGACCCTTGTTACCATGACAACACGCAATCTCATTATTCTGTAGTGAGATCAAATTGTATTAATACATAGATATAACACAATGTAACTGAAAATAAAATGATATAACATGTTTTTTTTTTGGATGTTAATACATTTTTATATACATATAGGTAAAGACAATAGATTTAGAGATTTGTGCTGTGTTCTGATTGGTCAGTTGAGGTATTGAATCATCAAAAATTTAACCAATCAAAAAAATGGCATGATTGAATCGTCAGTTGTCAGTTCCTATCAGTGAAATGCAAAATATTGGGGGCTTTAAATGTTTGAGTTTTAGATGCACCATAAAAGGGCCTTTGTATCCCTTTTTATGCCATTACATAAGTAGAGACTTAAGCTTTTTTTTTTTCTTTCTTTTTTTATCTTTTTTTCCTTTTTTGTTGAAAGGTCGTTAAAGGTTGTTTCTCTCTTTCCATGATCAACACTTGACTCGGTGAATGTAAATAAATTATTCAAACAACTTGGGGACTGTATCCAGGGACGTCAGCCTCGGCCTCTGGACTGGTTAAGTAATATTAATGGCATGATCCCAGGGAGCCATTCCCCCTTGTTTTAAAGGGGCAGGCCTGGGTTTATTGCCCAGTGCCTGAAGTGATCCCCTTGAGGGGGAATGCTGATGGGATTAACACATTTTTTTTGCACCTATCATCTCATGAGTTTTGGCTCATGGGTGGTACCACTTTAAAAAAGATCTTGTGTCATACCCACATAAGTGGGATGTGAGGTAAATACTACTATTCGGATAAGTAAATACCTTCTTTTTTTTTTTTCTTTTTTGCTTACTTGGTATTTTTTGAGGTGCCCATGGTGTTATGGTTATTGTTGTAAAGAAATGGATACAATGACACAAGTTCAAATCCTGAATAAGGATGGTTGCATTTCAAAATAATAAACTCAGCTCCTGGAATTCAGCCATTATTTTCCCCCCACCCAACACAGTGTGTGTGTTTGTATGGAAGTTCACTATCTGGTAATACAAGGTGGGCAGATTATGAGTTTAAAAAAAACTTGTATAATAATTTCTAATAATAATGAATTTATCTCTCTCTTGTAACTTAAATAAAAACAAATCAGTTTCATTTATTATTTTCTTAAAAAAAGTCGTCGGGGGAGCCTAAAGTCGGTATCAGCCAATCAGCGAGGGAGTTTATCCCTTTTTACTAGCGCTAGACTAAGGAGATTGTTTTTGCATCTGAGGTGGAGCGCCACATTTACCATCAGCTCTTTACTTTACCGCACAGATCCCTGTGCTACTCATAGGCTGAGTTGGCAAGGGCCAGTATCGAACCAAGAACCTTCTGGTTTCTAGCTGAACACTCTACCAACTGAGCTAACCCGGCCCCAAATTATTTTCTTAGTATAAGATAATACCTTTCATAAAAAGCAAAACTGGGACTGTCCATACCTTTTATATGCAGACTCATCCAGAATTTGAACTCCTATCCATTTCCTACAGCTATAACCATTACACCACAGGCGCCTCTACTTACACAATAACCTTGTGTCACATCCTATCCATGTCAGATGGGTTTCGTGAATGCATACATCTTTAAAACAACTGTATGTATTTACCAAACCCTCCACACAAGCAGGATGTAACACATGGTAAATTTTTAAACAGAGTTTAACAGGTTTGAATTCAGAGTTTTCCTTCTCCTAGACTGTTGCCATACCAAAATTTTGCAAAAGTAGTAGTGCTATGGGAAATGCAACCAGCCTTATCCAGAATTTGGATTCTTATCCATTTCCTACAATGATAACCATTACACAACCGGTGCCTCTACTTACAAAATGACCTCTGTGTCACATCCTGTCCTTGGCAAATACTAACAGCATTTTCTGGCAATGATAGCATTACGTCCTTTTTCTGGCAATGATAGCATTACGTCCTTTTTCTGGCAATGATAGCATTACGTCCTTTTTCTGGCAATGATAGCATTACGTCCTTTCTGGTAATGACAGCATTACATCCTTTTTCTGGCAATGATAGCATTACGTCCTTTCTGGTAATGATAGCATTACATCCTTTTTCTGGCAATGATAGCATTACGTCCTTTTTTTCTGGTAATGATAGCATTACATCCTTTTTCTGGCAATGATAGCATTACATCCTTTTTCTGGCAATGATAGCATTACGTCTTTTTTCTGGTAATGACAGCATTACGTCCTTTCTGGTAATGACAGCATTACGTCCTTTCTGGTAATGATAGCATTACATCTTTTTTTTACATCTTTTTTCTGCAATGATAGCATTACATGATAGCATTACATCTTTTTTCTGGCAATGATAGCATTAATTTATATTTATGTTGAAGATATTAATTTATAATGAAAATATCTATCAGAACAGGTGGGTTCTTAAACTGTGCATGTACAACTCTGGGAAGAATATAGAGCAAAATCTATGGATACATGATACCCCCACCCACACAATATACACAATTGCTAAAACTTGTGGCATGTGGTGTAATGGTTATGATTTTAGGAAATGGACTCAAATCCTGGATGTGGCTGTTTGCATTTCACATAGTACTGATATGCTTGGGAAAGGTAAGCATCCAACTATTCCTCCTCCAGCTGTGGGTAAATAATAGGGTAGACTGGGCTTTATAACCTTGGTATGGCTAGGAGAAGAAAACCTGAATTCAAACCTGTTAAACTCCGCTTAAAAATTAAACCTTGTCTCTCTTTTTGCTCAAGTGGAGGGGTTGGTATATATATATATATATATATATATATATATATATATATATAACGTAACATCTTATTCAATGAACACACGTGCAATCGGCTACAATTAATCGGTACCTCGATTAATTCAGTGGATTTAACCCTGAAGATCCTTATGGTGAAACTCGAGTAGGTTTCTATTGTATCCATTTCTTTAATAAATTTGTTCTACTTTGTATTGAGCACTTTGTATTTGTTTTATCGCTGACTTAACCCCTGGATTTTGTGCACCTCCAACGATCGTGCCCATATTCACCGGTAAGCCACCTTTATCTATATATATATATATATATATATATATATATATATATATATATATTGTTTTTACTATGCACATCACTGAAGGGCACCTCACATGGTGTAATGGTTAGCAAGCTAGATTCTCTGACCATTGTTAGTGAGTTTGATTCTCACCGGGTGCCCCATACTTCTGAGTTTAATTTGTTCGACTTGTAACTCAATTTCCTTGTATATCAAATAAATTTCTAAAATAGAAATAAATTGAAATTTCATTAATCCATTCCCCCCCCCCCCCCAATAGCACCCCAATATTTTTGTTACATTTTCATTGATAAGAAAAATAGTCCTGTATTATATAAAAACATAATAGAATGCAATGAATTATATGCTGTAATATGTTTTAATATTTATTTTTTATAAATAATAATTATGTTTGACATTAAATTTGAAAACTTTAAAATGTTTTTAATTTGCTCATTCACTTTCCTTTTTTACCCCCACTTATCCATTTCTCTGGTCTCTATGGCAACCTTGTTTCAATTTCCCTTTTTATTAGGCACTCCCCTCCTAGTTTCCCCTCCCCCTTCTTTCCCTCATATTCCCCCCTCTCTCTCTCTTTTCCCTATTCCCCTCCTCCCCTCTTTCTCGCCTATTCCCCTCCCCTCTTTCTCTCCTATTTCCCCTCCTCCCTTCTTTCTCTCCTCCCTTTCCCCTCCTCCCTTCTTTCTCTCCTATTTCCCCTCCTCCCTTCTTTCTCTCCTATTCCCCCCTCCCTTCTTTCTCTCCTATTCCCCCTCCTCCCTTCTTTCTCTCCTATTCCCCCTCCTCCCCTCTTTCTCTCCTATTCCCCCTCCTCCCTTCTCTCCTATTCCCCCTCCTCCCTTCTTTCTCTCCTATTTCCCCCTCCTCCCTTCTTTCCCTCTTATTCCCCCTCTCTCTTTTCCCTATTTCCTCCTCCTCCTCCCTTCTTTACCCCTTACCCCCACCCTTATCATTGTGATATTCTTTTCAGTAGAGAATGCCTCTTCCTCTCTCTTTATCTGTCCTTTTCTTCTTTTCTCTCTCTCTCTCTCTATTTGCAGCTTAATGGTTTTAAAACTTTGGTAAGATTTTCAGAAAACTCAATATAAACTAATAATCTTTTCAAATACTTAAATTTACTTACTCTTTTCTTTTTTTTTTGTATTCAATATGAAAATATTTCTTTTAATAAATAATTGCCTATTAACTTTCCTTTCTCTATTAATAAACCAGTAGAAAGTCTAATCTCCCATAATACATGAAATACATATTTACCAACCCCTTCGGACAAGCAGTTTGTGACACAAAAAACAAAAAGGATGCAGCAAAATCATATCCATGCATCCCAGTGTTTTTCTTTTTTCTTCTCTCACCATTTCAAGCTAACTGTAGATACATTTCAATAGTTTCTTAGAAATGAATTACACAGGATAGGTTACAAGGTAGGAATTAGATGGATTTAGTTGGGACCCATAAATTTCGCTCGGAGACTCACTCAATGCAAATATGAGAATCCCAGATTTAAAATTGATCTTGTGTCACATCCTGCTCATGCAGAGGGGTTGAGTAGATATATACAATGCAATATTCCTTTTTGAGCTTTTTAAAAATGTTTGTTTCGTATTTCTATCTTATAGTGGTAATATATTTAATTTCTATTATTGAATAAATCTTGGTCATTTATAACTAATTTTTAACTTGTATATTTTTCTTTTTTTATCTTAATTCTAGTTTCTTTCTATTGTAACTACTCAGATTGTATTTCTCCAGTCATTATTTTTTTAATTATTTCCGATACAGTTTACTAATAACTATAAAATGACCAATATATTGATTTACCTATTTCATCTGTTATATACAAGATTCAACACTGTTTTATGCAGAGACACTCCCACGCACAATACATGGCCTAGGGGTGTGCCAAAAATAGCTTAGTTCTTTTGGCATTCATACTTTTGAAGGGGTGTGCCTCAAATAGTATACATGACCCTCCATAAAAGGGGATTGGGGTAGCTTAAGAGGGAAAGGGGGTGGCCTCTTGAGACTAAGCTGATTTATTATTATGTTTATATTGTATATTATATTTCCCCTGGAATACAAATGTAACAGTCTGAGTTTTGGTAATAAAAAGCCATTGAAATTAAGATGAACGTAAAATAATGACACTAATCTGTTTCAATCAAACATAATGAAAAAAAGCAAAGATAGAAAAAAAAAGAGTGAGAGTTAAATCAAGATTATTGTTTTTTAAAAGAATACTTTTTAAATATTGAACTATTTAGCAATAGCTCTTGAATAGACATATCAAACATTGTAATAATGAAATTATCATATAGTGGTATATCCACAGGTCCTGCTCATGAAGATTATTATACTTTTTAAACATTGAACTATTTAGCAATAGCTCTTAAATAGACATATTAAACATTGTAATAATTAAATTATCATACAGAGGTATATCCACAGGTCATGCTAGTCACTAACAATACAACAAATGTAAAATAAAACAAATGAAATTAAGATGAATGAAATTCTACTAAAAAATTAATAATATTACTACTTTTATCGGCAAAATGTGAAATGTAGGTATTCTATAGGATGTTTAGTAAGATATAAATTAAATTTATTTCATTGTGATATTAAATACTTAGAATGATTAGGTATTTTAGATAATATCTATCTTTTGAAACGTATTGTAGATAATATCTATCATCTTTTGAAAGGTATTGTAGATAATATCTATCATCTTTTGAAAGGTATTGTAGAAAATATCTATCATCTTTTGAAACGTATTGTAGAAAATATCTATCATCTTTTGAAATGTATTGTAGAAAATATCTATCATCTTTTGAAAGGTATTGTAGATAATATCTATCATCTTTTGAAATGTATTGTAGAAAATATCTATCATCTTTTGAAAGGTATTGTAGATAATATCTATCATCTTTTGAAAGGTATTGTAGATAATATCTATCATCTTTTGAAAGGTATTGTTGAAAATATCTATCATCTTTTGAACATTTTCTTATGTACTGTAGATAATATTGTAGATAAAATCTAGCATTTTTTAGGTATTATAAATATCTAACCATTTGTTTTTTTAGGTATTGTAGATAAAATCTAGCATCTTTTTTTAGATTATTGTATTAAGTATCTAGCATTTTTTTGTAATACAAGATACAACTGGTGTTGAATATTTAATTAACAAATTAAAACCTATGATAACCTAAAATAATATTTAGTTATACAAAGGTTAACAGAAATAAGAAAATTTCATTAGTGAACTTAAAATAAAACTAATAAATATTTTGATAAACAAATTCAGGGTTAGAATTCAGCATAAAAAATATTGCTTTATTACTTTTACAGATTCACTATGTTGGTTGAGATATATATATATATCTATATATACAGGTGTGCACAGCAGCAGAAATATTAACATCAAAATCCTAAAGGTCTAACAATTTAGGATTTGCACTTGCATAGCATCCCCAAATAACATAGTAGCTAAAAAGAAATATAGAGAGCTTTTATAGAGTTCCAAGGTAGAACTCCCCCCCTCCCAACAAACAGGTGTGGCAAGCTATCTCAAAGCTGATTGGTTGTTCCATGTGCTATGTGTAATATATATATATATATATATATTACATGGTATGCAAAGCAACACTAGATGTACCTGTTGTGTTCATCTCGAATGATTGACAAGAAAGACTGAAACAGAAAGGGTGTTGTTTTAAGCAAGCATTAAAAGAATGACACCTGAATTAAAATGATGAAAGAAGACACAGAGAAGGGAGGAGGAGAGGGCTAGAGAGGGGGGAGGTAGTGTAGATGCATTCACCCTCAGGGCAAATAAACAAAGGGAAGAAATAATTGACAAATAACAGTTGGCCAAGAGTACTGAGTTATTTTCTTAGTTTCACAGTTTGTTCATTTTACACATTGTCTAAAACAGGCATGTTGAACTGAGTATCGCCCCCCCCCCGGGTCGTATGGATTACACATGTCTGTCGTACATAAGGCCACACATGACAACTAAGTCTTTAAATCCTTCTTCTACATTAACAGAACAAAGTGATGATTGCTATAGTTAATTTCTTTATTATCAACTAAAAGCCAATGTGTATATATCTAAAAAAAAAACAACATTTTTATTAAAAAGAAAGGAAAAACCCTCAATTACTGACAGTTCAAATAATAAAATATACAAGTGCTGGTAATCTGAACTTTAGCTACATAAATGAGAGTAACCTCCCCTTGTTTGTTTCACTTTGAAATGTGTTCTTAATTGTGCTTGTGCATTATTTGAAATGAACTTAATTGTTATTAAGAACACATTTTATGATATTTTCGTGTTAAAACATGCAATTTATTGATTCGAATAAATTTGTATTTTCAGTGTAGATTTACAGTGAAATGAAAATGGCTGACCAAAACAAACAGCTTCCTCAAAGTGAAACAGACAAGGGGAGATTACACTCATTTATATAGCTAATGTTCAGATTACCCAAGTGCCTATGTCACTTTCAATTATAGCCATGTGTTCATTGAAAACATACCAAGGTTAAAGACCCCAGTCTACCCTATTTACCTATAACTGGGGGAAGGGAGTAGAATAGTCAGATCCAAATCTTTCCCGAGGATATTAGCACTATGTGAATTGCAATCCGACTCATTCAGGATTTGAACCTACGTCACCATGTCCATTTCCTACAATAATAATGATAAGACCACATACTTCCTAAGAATAGTGTACAGATCATTTTTGGATACTTTCACTTGAAGTTTTAGGCATTCTGTAGATTTTGGTTGGTTGGTTGGTTGGGTTTTACGGCATGTACTACCACTCCGGGCCAGAGTGGACCAGGGTGCAATGGTGATGAAGGGGTGCTCCACATTCCCCAAACCTCCAAAACTGGAACCTCACCATCAGATAGAGTTTAATGTCATTCCCAGGACATGTAGACCCTCAGTCACCTCCTTCTAGCACCCATATGATAAAAGGGTTGGGGATTGCCATAAGGGCAATAGGGTTGGGGCAATCATATAGATGCTAGGGCTTGACGTGACCAGCCAATTGATTGGAGGGGGCCTCTCCGAATGCCCATCTAGCCCAAGATAGGGCCAAAGTGGAGTATTGCAAGTCATTGACTGCTCAACCACCTGGGGTCTATCCTTAAGCATCATGGGTCACCACCCACGGCCAACAGGTGGCCCCATTGGGGGAGTCTTACCCCTCTGCAGAGGTGCAGTCGGTGCATTCTAATGCCCCACCGACAGGGCGGGCATTCTATAGAATACCCACATTTCACATTTTGACTCTATGTAATATTGTTAAATACTAAAAATATAAATAATGTAAGTGAAATTAATATAAAAGAAATGCTTATTAAAATTGAATTATTGATGATGCTTCATATTTACCAACCCCTCCGCACGGGCAGGATGTGACACAAGGTCAATTTCTTAAGCAGAGTTTAATAGGTTTGAATTCAGAGTTTTCCTTCTCCTAGACTGGTTACCCAGCAAAGGTCAAAGGGCCCAGTCTGCCCTACTATTTACCCATAGCTGGAGGGAAAATAGTTGGATTTATACCTTTTCCTAGGGTATTAGTGCTATGTGAAATCCAAACAGCTTTGTCCGGGATTTGAACTCAGGTCAACGAGTCCATTTCCTAAGACTCTAACCATTAGACCACGCATCTTCATGTAATAATAAATTTCTATCTATGTATTAATACTCTTGTTCCTTAATCTTCCAACTGTTTGTTATCATCTAGCAAAACCCTCTGGTTAAAGATGAGACCATCCATATCATCCAAGATGAAATGTAAAAATGTAAATCCTGAATATCTGGTGTTGCTTGATTGCCAAATTCTTATTTCTGTCGTCCCCTCAGCTAAATAATGGATCATTATGTTTTTATCATAAAGAAAGGGAAGACATAGGACATGCTACATAGAACAAATATGATAAGAAAGAAAAAAAATAGAGTAGGAGAAATATAGAGAGAGGGGTTGAGCGCATGGAAGTGATAATGCTAATCTGTTTCAATTGGATATAATGAAAAGATGAAAAGAAAGAAAAAAGCAGTGAGAGAGAGTTAAATCAAGATTATTATACTTTTTACATATTGAACTATTTAGCTATAACTCTTAAATAAAGTCGTCGGGCTGACCTAAAGTCGGTATCAGCCAATCAGAGAGGAAGTTTATCCCCTTTTCACTAGCGCTAGACCAAGGAGATTGTTTTTGTGTCTCAGGTGCAGCGCTACACCTACCATCAGCACCTTACTTTACTGCACTGATCCCTGTGCTCCTCATATGCTGAGTTGGTGAGGGCCGGTATCGAAATAGGAACCTTGTGGTTTCTAGCCGAAGACTCTACCGACTGAGCTAACCCTGCCCTTCTTTGTGATAATTAAATTATCATTCTGTGGTATATCCACAGGTCCTGCTAGTAATGATAAATTTCTCTAAAATTTTATTACTAATACAACTAGTGTATGTAAACAAAACATCAAAGTTGGCAGCACCTGGTGTTTTGGTGGGGAATAAAGAGTAAGGCTATATGGTTAGATTTGATATTCAGCAGCTGTTGATTTTTGTAGTTGGAACTGTAGACCAGTTATCAGTGGAAGATAAACTTTCTTGGATACAAAAAAAAAGGATGTAATGTTTTATGTTTTGCCAAGAGCTTACTTATTTTTTTATTTTATTTTCAATCTGCACCACTTGGACTCTAACTGGAAAAAGAAAAAGAAACCAGATGGGAACTACATAAGGATGCTGTGTGCCATCTTGAACAATTCCTGGAAGCAGCATCCTACAAAACAACAATTATATGGCCACTTACCTCCTATCACACAAACCATCCAATTAAGATGAACAAGACATTCTGGGCACTGCTAGAGAAGTAAGGATGACCTCACAAGCCATATTCTCCTATGAACTCCTTCATCGGATTGCATAATATACCAATTTTCACATAGCTCAGTCAGTAGAGTGTTCAACTAGAACCACAAGGTTCCAGATTCAATACTGGTCCTCGCCAACTCAGGGTGTGAGTAGCACAGGGATCTGTGTGATAAAGTGAGGAACTGATAATAGGTGTGGTGCTCCAGCCCAGATGCCAAAAACAATCTCCTTAGTCTAGCGCTAGAGAAAAGGCTGATACCGACTTTAGGCCACGCCGATATATATATATATATATATGGGAGTAAATATGCAAATAAATCCAACAATTTTTTTTCAAATTTCTTATATATATAATGTTTCTAATTAAGGGCCATCTTAACTCAGTCAGTAGTGCGTCAGACCAGGAATCACTAGGTTCTTGGTTCGATACCGACCCTCGCCAACTCAGCTTATGAGTAGCACAGGAATCTGTGCAGTAAAGTAAGGAGCTGATGCAAAAAATAATCTCCTTGGTCTAATGCTGGTGAAAAGGGGATAGACTCCCTTGTTGCCTGGCTGATACTGACTTTAGGCCACCCGATAACATATATATATATATATATATATATAGAGAGAGAGATAACTCCTGAGCATTGCCAAGTGCCCTGCTAGTTGAATCTAAATTTGGTTCTTCCTTCCCAAATCAACCTTCCACCTCACCAAAAACATGTAAGCTCTCTTGTGTTCTTACACAAAGCTCTTTATAGAAATATCTTCATTTCTTGTTTGTATGTCTCAGAGTTTAAAAAAACCCAAACAAACAAAAAAAAGAAAGATAAATAAAACTGAATGATATAGAATTGGAATTCAAGAGGAAAACATTCCCATCTTAAAATGTTTACAATATCCGTATCCATAACACAAGTGCGTCTGCAGTTTTGTTGGGTTTCGCTTTGCAATGATCAATAAAACTGATTCCTTGACATGGACGGTGGTGATAGCAAGTGCAGCAGCAACACAAATGTTTCTATTAGAAATGTTGTTAGTTCTTTTTCTGGACACCAGATGGCGAAATAAACAATTTCAATGATGCAGGCATCACTTGATCTTTACTTGCAATCAAACAGATTCTGGGTTTTTTTTTTCCTGGCAACATAAAAAGTTAATTGTTTTTGTCTGTTATTTTTTCATGTTATGAAACTCAAGTGTCTTTTCTTTACATTCTTTTCAACTATCTTATTGGAGAATTCGGAATATAAATCTTTTCTATTAAAAACTAGAGATTCCCAAATCTACAATTGATAGAATCTCAAGATTTTATAAACTAGAAATTCTATTAATTGTGGATTTTGGAATATAAATCTGGTTTGAATTCAGAATTTTCCTTCTCTTGGATTAGTTGCCATACCAAGGCTCAAGAGTTTGTTTTTTATTTGAACTTTGGTCAGAGAGTTAATTTTCTACAATGAAAACCATTTGTTTGGTTTGGTTTCTTGGTTTAATGGCATATCAATTTTCTTGGGTTATTTAATTCTATTTAAGTTATTTGAATTCAGTTTTTCTTCTCCTAGACTGCTTGTTAAATTCAGGCAAAATAACCCAGTCTATTCTACTATTCTAACCTCTTAAACTCTGCTTAAAATTGACCGTGTGTCACATCCTGTTTGTGTAGAGAGTTTTGACATATACCATGTTTTCCCAAAAATAAGACAGGGCTTATATTAATTTTTACTCTGAAATATAACACTAAGGCTTATTTTCGGGGGATTCGAATGTTTGCATCGCATGATGTGATTGTAAAAAATGCTTATTTCTTTTGTCTGTTTGCCAATCTCAACTAGGGCTTATTTTCAGGGGAGGGCTTATATTAAAATCATCCTGAAAAATCACGCTAGGTCTTATTTTCAGGTGAGGGCTTATATTAAAATCATCCTGAAAAATCACGCTCGGTCTTATTTTCAGAGAAACATGGTACATATTGACCTCCAAGTTCCATTTTGTATTTTTGTTATTGTTAGCTAGTTTCAAATCTTTCTATTCCAATGTGATTGCATTTCACTGGTGTATGTTAAGAATTGGACATTCCATGAGTGATATGGACTTCCACTGACAAATTGTCTTTGATCTTTTCTGAATTTTCTTTGAGTTAGATTCTTCGGTCTGTTGGTTGAAGGTTTCATCAAAAATGACATCTCTTAGCAAAGTAACATAAACTATGCCACATCCACTCAAATATGTCTGTTCATTAATTGGAAAGTCAGTTTTGATTTCTTATTTCAAACCAATTGAAAACTTTGATAACCTTTATCAAAATTACAAATGCAAAGTAACTAATTAAAATATATCTTTCTATAAAATTGTTAATTACTAGCAGGACCTGTGGATATACCATAGTATGATGATAATTTAATCATTACGTTTGATATGTTTACTTAAGAGCTATTGCTATTCAATATGTAAAGAGTATAATAATCTTGATTTAACACTTTCGCACTGATTTGAAAAGAAAAGAATAGAATGATATTGAATTAGAAAGAAAAGAATAGAACGACGAGACTGATAAAATGTTTGGATAGATTTTAATATCAAAACAATTACACCAGTTATAACAGTTCTACAATAGTTATATAATATATATATATATATATATATATATATATATATATATATATAATCAATAATCCTAGCGGAGAGGGGAGATAATTAAGAGTTAAGGTTAATAAAAGGTTAAGATTATTACAAAGGAAATAACTTTAATTTATAACACTCACTCTTTTTCTTTCTTTCTTTCTTTTTTCTCTTTCTCTTTTTACTTTTTTCTTTTCTCTCTCTTTTCTTTTTTTGTCAGTTCATCTGTTTCTTTCTCTCTTAGTTCTCATTTCTCTCTCTCTCTCTCTCTCTCTCCTTTTCTTTTTTCTCTTCTTTCTCTCTCCTCTTTTTCTTTTCTTTCCCTCCTTATCTTATTTTCTTTTCTTTCTCACTTTGTCCATTCGCTCTTCCTTTTTATTTCTCTTTCTTTTTCTTTCTTTTTTTTTCTTTCTTCTTCTTTTCTTCTCTTTCTTCATTTCTTTCTTGATTTCTCTTTCTTCCTTTCTTTCTCTTTCATTCTTCTATATTTTCTTCTTCTCCTTTTCCCTTTTTTTTTCTTTTCCTTCCCCTCCCCCTCTTTCTTCAGAACTATTTCCAATTCTTTATTAAGAACAACATAATGTTTTCCTATCAGCAGATACGTGAATGCTTCCATTTAAGGAAACTAACAAGAAGACAGAATTTAGAATTATCTAAAGAAACCCGAAGAAATAGATTATCTAAAACCTGAAAAAAACAACACAAAAACAAAAAACAAGAAATGAATATACAAAGAAAGAACAAACTTTGGAATGATCTTAAAAAAAAAAAAAAAAAAAAAAGCCGCCAAAAAAAAATATACAAATATTAGAATTCTAATAATAAAAATATATATATTTTTTTTCGGTCTATCCTCCCAAAATTCAAGAATTCCAATGGAATCAAAAACCACTAAATTTTCAATGATAACTAATGGGGCATAAAAAAAAAATTTTTTTTTCATATTATTTATTGAAAAATTCCAAACTGTTTTTTAGCTAAAGGATTGATTCACAAGAAAAAAAAAAATTAAACTGGACTTGTGTCCATTAGGATGACTCAATTGAATCTTTATTTTGACATTTAGCTCTATAGAGATATATCGGTGAAAAAAAAAATCTTTTTACCTCCAGACTTTTCCCCAAAACTTACAAAGAAAAGAATGGACTGTATTTTAGCCAATCTGTATAAATCCATTAAATAAATTCAAAGCTTCATCTAAGAATTTATGGCAATATTAAAAACTAAGTCTATTCTAAAAGACGCTGATAGGTACTAAAAAGACGCAGTAAAATCATATCCATTTCTTTCTCTCCCCCCCCCCCCGCCATTTCAAACCAACTGTAAATACATTTCAATAGTTTCCTGGTTCGATACCGGCCCTTGCCAACTCAGCAAATAAATAGTACAGGGATCTGTGCGGTAAAGTGAGGAGCTGATGGTAGGTGTGGCGCTTCGTCTCAGATGCTAAAAAGTCTCCTTGATTAGCGCTAGGAAAAGGGGATAGACTCCCTCTTGTCTGGCTGATACCGACTTTTAGGCCACCCCGACGACTTTACTTTTACTTAGTTTCTTAGAAATGAATTACACAGGATAGGTTTTTCCCCAGATCATAAATAAAAAACCTACAATTTATGAAGAAACTTTAGTTGTTGCCCATAAATTTTCCCCGAGAACTCATTCAAAGCAAATATATGCATCCCGGGACACACTAAATCAAAAAGCTATCAGCATCACTGTCTATGTATTAAAAGTGTATCCGTTATCATCTTTGCAACACTCTCTGGTTAAAAATGAGACCATCCAAGATGAAAAGCAAAAATGTAAATCCTGATTATCTGGTGTTGCTTATCCGCCGAATTTTTATTTCTTATGAGTGTCGGTTAAAGCAGCTAAAGTGCTGCGAATGCTGAATGTGGAAATAAGCATATATCACACTCTGATCCCAGCCCCCCCCCCAGTGTGTGTGTGTGGGGGGATTGGGTTGTCTGTTGTGAAGGAGTTCATAGCCCTACATTTAAAGTAGGGCATTCAGAGAAAGAGAGAGATCACACATCTGTGGTGAGAAAGTCTTAATTACATTTGATGCTAGCATCAGCAGCAGCTGTAGCATCAGCAGCAGCAACAGCAAAAGTGGATGAATATTTTATTAACAGTCTTTCAATGAAGCCTCTTCTTTATTTCATTCAACTCTCAAGAATAATTTTGATTCGTTTGAAAATTTGGGCCATATTACCTTTAGGCACCCCTTTTTGATCTCGATTAAGAAAGGACATGTTTTTCATTTACACCGTCAATATCCAGTTGTTTGTTAGGGGTTAGGGTTAGGGGTTAGTTTTATAATTTAAAAAACAAATCTAACAATTGTCTGTTAAAACAACCGGATATTGACGGTGTAAATGAAAAACATATCCTTTCTTAATTGAGATCAAAAGGGGTGCCTAAAGGTCATATCGTCTGAATAGTTAAAGAAATGATTAAATTTACAAGTTTTACATTTTAACCCTGAAAAGGGTAGACTGTGAATTCAGGGGAGTATTTCTTTTACCCTAGTCTACCGGACAGATGTTAGTGGAATATGTAATAAAGTCCAATGTATATATTTTTCATTTCTCAACTGGGATTAATACTTTTAATAAAAATAAAACTCTAAGGAAAACCTAACTTCTTAATACATTTAAGTTTTTAAAAATATTAAAGGACAGCATTAATTGATGTTGTATAGATTTAAAGTTGTTGCATACTGATTCAGTTATACACTTTTTGGACACTGCAAAAGTGGACTGTTTTAAGCTTTTATTTATTTATTGTCACTCTGAAATAGAAATGAATCTCAATTCAAAATAACAACACTGAGGTGAAAAAAGTGTATAACTGAATCACTACGCAACAACTTTAAATCTATACATCAATTAATGCTGTCTTTTAATTAAAAAAAAACAAAAAAACTTGTAAATGAATTAACGTATTAAGTTTTGTCTTCCTTAGAATTTGATTTTTATTAAAAGTTGAGAAATGAAATGAAAAATATATACATTGGACTTCATTTCATATTCCACTAACATCTGTCCGGTAGACTATGGTAAAAATGTATGCCCCTCAATCCACAGTCTACCCCAAAAAGATTTATGTTTTCTTCTTCCGCCATTTATTCAATTCAACCCAGAATTACTTTATTCACGTGTCATGTTGGTTTAATTTATTAAATGAGTCGGCCTTTCAATTTTCTCTCTCTAAATTCTTTTCACTCTTTTCAAATTTGAGTCTATGAACAATCCACTTAGTTACTATGAATTTGGTTAGTATATAAATTTGAACCTCAAAGCTCTTTCTCTAAAATGGACAACATTTATTTTGGGTCTTTTTTTTAAATTTAATTTTTTGTTTTTGTTAATTCTAATCTATCAACAGGTTTTTATTTTTATCTTTTTTAAATTTGTTTTAATTTTTTTTTTTTTTTTTTTTTTTTTTTCTGTCAGGGAAAGTACTGTACAATTGTGACTCATGATCTGCATTCTTTTTCTTTTTTTTTAATTCTTTTTTATATTTACATTTTATTTTATCTTATTTTTCTTTTTGGAAAAAATTACCTGCAAAATTAAAAAATAAAACAAAAACAAAAAACTCTGATTATTTAACAAATATTTTTTTCCCTTTCTTATGACATATCTTTTTTTTAAAAATCCTCATTATACGAGGGTCAGCTGAAAAGTTCATAGGCTGACCAAGATACTCTCATGAAATATGACCAAATGAGATTTATTTTTCATTATAGTCCCCCCTTGTAGTCCACACTCTTCTTCAGTGTTGCAGTGCTTGGATCCCATTGGTCTAAAAAGTTCCTTGTCTACTACTACTGCTACTACTATTATTACTTTTACTACTAAGTATAAAAATGCAACAAAAATAAGATAAAAGATAAACTAGCAAAAAAAGCTTCATCTAAAAATATCAGACAACTCAAGAGTTTGTGTATAAATATTTTAAATTTGTTTCAAATTTTAGTTGGAAAGAGTTTGTGAATTTTAGTAATTTAAAATTAAAAACATTGTTAGAATTTAAGTTATTTGGCAAGGCACCAGTTCTGGAGTGTGTAGAGTCACTACTTCTTTGCCATTACTGCCAGGTCCACTCTTATCTGGAGTGGTAGTATCTCTTAGTGTAATACCAATAGCTCATCATATAACTATACAAATTATTTGTATTAGATAGGAATACTTGAAACCATACAACTGTACAACTGTGTGCAAATTATTTATTTAGATAGAATACTTGAAACCATACAACTGTGTGCAAATTATTTGTGTTAGATTGGAATACTTGAAACCATATAAATGTGTGCAAATTATTTGTGTTAGATAGAAATATTAAATAGAAATTTAATTAAAGAAATCAAATTGTAGTTTATCAAAACTTTTCTTGTTCCCCAATGATACTTGCATCCAAAAAATAAGGTCTAAAAAAGTTTGGCTTTGGGTTACCCTTATTGCGATTTTAACCTGGACTCTATCCTATGAAGCTCATAACAGGGGAAATATTATAATAAATAAATACACAACTAATTTTTTAAATTTGTTTGTATTTTTGAGATGAGGTTTGATGGGAATAATTTGAGCATAATAATGATTCAGTCTGGGAATTCCTTTTTAATAGTTTGACAGTTGATCAGTGATTATTTTTTGAAAGAGATCTTCAAAAGTTCTTTGATGGTTGTTTGATCAACTGTCAAACAATTAAAAATGATTTCCCAGGTTGGATCATTACTATGCTCGGATACACAGGGAACACTTGAGCAAGGCCGGAGGATACAGTGACCAAAATGTTGTGTATATACATACCACAATAAAGATGAGAACAACAGTCCTCCAAATTATCAAAATTATTTAATTTACTATATTTGATAACATATAAGACCCTATATTTTTTTTCTCTGAAGAATGGCTAAAAAAAAAAAAATCTGTCTCCGTCAACTGTGATGTGCAGAGTTGAGTTATATATCATAATAGAATGAAAGAGGGTAAATAATTTTTTGTCAATGACTGAGGTCAAAAACTAGTTGAGAATAATTATTAAAAATAAATGTTATTAAAAGAAATATTCCTATTTATTTTATCAGTTTTGTGTATCTTTTTATATATGGACACAAGACAAGGAAGACGAACACTCTATGCCCAGGAAACAACACTTGACATTAGGATCTTAAACAGACGAAATACAACAAGCTCAACCTATATATATATATATATATATATATATATATATATATATATATATATATATATTTTTTTTTTTTTTTTTTTTTTTTGAAGGCAAAATAATGCAGATTCATGTTGAAAAACACATTTATTGAAGAATTCTTAATTTTCAGATAATATCCATCTTCAGAGAATTTATTATAGAGTTGAAAATGTTCCATCTGTGTTTTTTTTAAAATCAACTTGGTTGTAACGTTGAGTTGTTGGAGATATGAAATTTAGAAGTGGTCGTAATCTTCTGTTAAGATTTCAAATTCCGTAGCGTTCGTGTAAGTCCGTTGAAGTCCGTGAGTTGTTAATTTGCGGGACGTTTGAAATCATTTTTTTTTTCTTTTAAATTTATTTACTCTAATTTTTTAAAATTTTTATTATATATATATATATATATATATATGATGATAGGTATGCGTCCTGTGTCCCTGACGCACATAAATCTAAAAGGAAGCAGTAAAATCGTATCCATGCATCCCAGTGTTTTTGTTTTTTTCTTCCCTTACCATTTCAAGCTAACTGTAAATACATTTCAATAGTTTCTTAGAAATGAATTACACAAGCTAGATTACAAGGTAGGAGTTAGATTGTTTTAGTTTGGACCCATAAATTTTTCTGGGGACTCATTCAAAGCAAATATGTGCGCACTAAATCAAAAAGCTATCAGCATCACTATATATATATGTGTGTGTGTGTGTGTGTGTGTGTGTAATAGATGGTAGGAAGCTTTGTTGATTATATTAGAAAAATGGAAAAGTTTTAAAAAAATAACAATAAAAATTCAAAATGAATAATATCATCTTACTGTTACAAAAATTACAAAAAAAAAAAAAAACAAGATTGTTCATTAAATATCCCACAAGGGTTGATATGCCATTAAACAAAATAACCAACTAATAAAAGGACTTTACATTCTATGTGATTGTTTTATTTCACATCTTAATTTATTGTTCTAAAAATTTATTTCCTTTTATTGGGTGGGTGAAGAGGATGGTGTCTATTTCTAATAATGTCTATCACTATAAAGAACTTCTAAGCCCATTATTATCAGAAATACGTTTTTTTCAAACTGATATTGACATAACTCCAAAGAAACGGTAAACAATAGAAGAATTTAATTGCAAAGCCAAAACAAACAATATAATTTCATAATTGATTTGAAAAATATATTATCTCCCTCTCTCCCTCCCTCTCTCT
Source organism: Doryteuthis pealeii (assembly GCA_023376005.1). Lineage (NCBI taxonomy): Eukaryota > Metazoa > Mollusca > Cephalopoda > Myopsida > Loliginidae > Doryteuthis > Doryteuthis pealeii. The sequence continues at coordinate 60,469,294 of CM042155.1, read as the reverse complement.
TTAATGAACAGGTGCCTTTTTTTTTCTGTTTCTTTGTTTGTGCACCGTGACTAGTGATGCTTTTCTGAATGTCTGTCTCTTAGAATTCATGCAGAGTGATAGGTCAGGAAATGAACAGCTGAGTTCTTCCCTCCCCACACACTTCCTCACTAGGAAGCATCCACTCCTTGCTAAAAGGGCTGGGTTCATTGTCTGGTGCTTAAAGGAACTAAGCAATTCTTTTTAACTGTCACTCCCAGGGAGACATGCTTCCTGCAGGACACCTCTTGTTAATCTGACTTTGTGTTACATCCTAAAACTGTGGGCTTGGGCTGGATATATACCTTGGAGGATCATTTTGTAGTATGTCAGCAGAAATCTCATTGAATATATTACATTTACAAACAAAAATTTAAAGTAATTATCTTCATATTGCAAAGCCAGTCAGTCATAAGTGATATATGATGGAGGCGCGTGGGCTAATGGTTAGAGTCGTAGGAAATGGACTCGTTGAGCCGAGTTCAATTCCTCGATGAAGCTGTTGGCATTTCACATTGTGCTAATACCCTTGGGAAAGGTATGAATACAAATTTCCCTCCAGCTATGGTTAAATAGCAGGGCAGACTGGGCTCTTTAACCATGGCTAGGTAACCAGTCTAGGAAAAAGAAAACTCTGAATTCAAACCTGTTAAACTCCGCTTAAGAAATTGACCTTGTGTCACATCCTACTCGTGTGGATTGGTTGGCAAATAAACATAAGTGATATATGTATTTACCCAACCCCTCTGTCATGTGCAAGATGCAACATAAGGTAGATTTTTTAAGTGAAAATGGTGTGAATTCAGAGATTTTCCTTCTCCTAGATGGGTTGCCACAACAAGGCTGAAGAACCCAGTTGTTGTAACTCGAGTCTCAGAGTTAACAGAGAAATAGGAAAAAAACACAATGAGTATTAAGGATAAGGGAAAATGGTTTACTAAGCAAAAATACAAGGTGAACAGAATACTTAGGAATTGCTAGGTTGAATAACAAGTCCCGTGAGATCTCCTTTCTCTCTTCCAAGGTTTTGTCATATTATTTATAGGAAAACCAGATGATTCCATTCTCATTATTTAGGTACTATATGGCACCAGTTTGCTGAATTTCTTGAAGCTGTCACCATGGACAACAATACAACCGACCAAGTTACACATTCTCTAACAAGGCTTTGGATTTTGGGACCATGATCCTGCTGGAGAACTGATTGTCACCACTTGGCTGGAGTAAATAAATAAAAAAGGATTTAAATATACCGAAGATGAATTTTCAAGTAAAACACATCCGAATGAAAACAGTTGAATTCAGTTTATCAACAAAGAATCTTTTTCTGTATATCCTGTTGTTATCTATATTATATGTATGAATAAAATAAAGTTTACTTTTGTTTTTCAATGCTATTTGTGTTTTGTTGTTTTTTGATACAAAATAACGAGAACAATTTTAAACCCCCCTGTTGGCTGGGGGGTTAGAATGCACCAACTGCACCTGTTGGCCATGGGTGGCGACCCGTGATGCTTAAGGATAGAATCCAGGGGGTTGAGCAGTCCATGACTTGCAATACTCCACTTTGGCCTTTCTTGGTCTTCATGGGCAGTCGGAGAGGCCCCCTCCAATCAATCAGCTGGTCATGTCAAGCCCTAGCACCTATATGATTGCCCAAACCCTATTGCCCTTATGGCAACTCTGCCCTTTTTATCATATGGGTGCTAGAAGGTGGTGGCTGAGGGTCTACATGTCCTGGGAATGACATTTAACTCTATCTGATGGTGAGGTTCTGGATTTGGACGTTTGGGGAGTGTGGAACACCCCTTCATCACCATTGCTCCCTGGTCCACTCTGACCCGGAGTGGTAGTGCCTGTTGGGGTCCCATCTATGGGTTAAATAGAAAAATGTGTTTATAAAAAAAATTGAGTATCTAATTCTTTATTTCAAAACTTTGTCGGCATTAAATGACCCACTGAGGTTGATATGCCGTAAAACAAAACAAACCAAACCAATCCAATCAATTTAAAAAAAAAAAAGGAATTGATTATATATACTCTAGCCTCTCTGTGTGTGTGTGTGCATGTGTGCGGATCACAGTAAAGTCACAAGGACCAGCTTTTTACATGGATATTGTCTTGACCTCAAACTTTAATGTTGATTATGTTAGATTGACCTCAGAGGTCACTTAAGTTTATCAAATTGCCAAAAATGCTATTATTGACCAGAATGAGACTCATTATTTATTATTACATTTGGCACACATATATGAGGTTGCTTACAGTACTCGTTGTTTTTAGTGCTAACCATTTAACTCTTAACATCCTGTTGAGAATTTTCAAAGTCCAGAGCCCCAATTCCTATAAGGATTTATCAAAAAAAGTGGCTAAAAATGGCCTTTTCATTTAAAGTTACCTGTTATTTCCCATTAAATCAAAGACTTCTAAATATGTTTGATATTGCATTTAAACAAAGGCTATCATTTCGGTTAGATTAGAAAAATGAATGTGACTTCCGGTCGGGTGAAATGAGGCAATATAGGATATTAAGCGTTAAAGAACTGAGCAGAATCTTCAGAATATTGATTGGTTTTATGGCATGTCAACCCTTGTTGGGTTATTTGATCTTTTTTTTTTTTTTTCAAACATTTCATACAGTTTCAAGTAAATTATGAAAAACATTTGTAAATAATTAACTATTCTTAATACAACCAATTTAAACACATGACTAGTTTGTTTTGTTTTATGGCATATCAACCCTTTCCAGGTCATTTAATGCCAAAAAAAGTGATTTTGATAAAAATTTTGTTTCAAGTTCTTAATATCTTCAAAGTGGTATAAATAATTTTCATTAACTTAATTTGGTTTAGTTTATTTAATGGCATAATAACCCTGTGGGTTATTTAATGTCAAAAACTGTTAGAGTGTGAGATAAAAGTTGGTACTCGAGTTTCCTTTACAGGTGTACATTTTGTGGATGTATTTTATATCTGATTTAAAATCCTTGAAACCATACAACTATCTAATGCTACTAATTTACAAGCAATTATATCGGGTGAGTCCCTTGGGTGTAGTGGCTAATGTGCTGTACTGTGACATCATAGTAAATGAGTTCAAACTCCAGTTGCAATATTACTTTCACTTTCAGACTAATACTCTTGGGAAAGGTTGATATTTACCCAACTGGATTGCCATAGGTAGGATGTGACACAAGGTCACAATTATGGGACGTCAAACTTGCTATTCAGTAGTAATGGATCTGTGAGACTAGTGGAGTGTTTTTTAAGTATCAGCCAAACAGTGAAGAAGTCTATCCACTTTTCACTAGCACTAGACCAGGGAGATTGTTTTTATGTATGAGATGAAATGCCACACCTACCATGATCCCCACCCAGCTCAAGTCCTGTGCTGAGGGTCAGTATCAAACATAGAACCTTCTGATTCTTAGATGGATGTTCTACCAACTGAGATAAACCAGTTAGTGTGCATTAATTCAAATAACCTTGGTTGGAATTAAAATTGCTTCACTGATTCTATTTTCCATTTTGATAACCATTGCGCCATTGCAGCAATTCTAATTGGATTATACCAAAACCCAAATCTTTTCAACGTTGAGAAGAAAGTTGTTTTGAAAATATTTGCTGTCAGTGTTTATTACAGATTTTATAAGATTATAAAATTCCTGTTATGATTTTCTTAGAATAATTACGATTTATCATTTGTGATTCTTCTTTTCAAACATTTCTACAATTTCAAGTAACTTAAATTTTAAAATTTAGATTGATAATAAGGATAAGTTTTTGGGGAATTAACATTTTAAAAAAAAAGAAAGATTTTTTTAAAAATCATCCAGATTTATCAATATTATAGAAACAAATTGTAAATTAAGATTCTTTACTTGATAGAAGCATTGATATAATTATGGACTGGTGTTAAAAAATAAAAACGAAATGGGTTTACCGATCATAGTTTAAATTTAAAATAATCTTTAAAAAGGTTTTAAGTTGTTTATTATAATAGTCTGTTAATCATTGCATAGTAATCAAATATTAAGGAAAAAAAATTGGTTCGCCAGAATATTTCCCTTGAGAAAAACGAATCTTATAGTTTTGAAACGACTGGATTAGATCTGACAATATAAATTTCCTGTTGGGGCTTTTATTTAAACATTTAACAAGAAGTAACTATTCTTAATACAAACAATTTAAACACAGGAATACTTGAAATACATGAGATATAATTGCTTACAAAAAAAGTTACTCAGCAAAAAAAAAAAAAAAAGCACTATATCAGTAATAGAAGAGAGTCTCAGAATTATTTTCATATATAACATGTGACATTTAGATGACAGTTAATTGTCAGGTTTTTTTTCATCAAACTTTCAATTTTGGAAAAAAACAATTTAAAATTATGAAAAATGTAAACAAAACTCAGCACATGCCGGACTGACTTTGTTTAAGGGTAATTCATGAGGAAGTGTGTCCCGGTCTCCCGCCTCAAAATCCACTACCTGGTGACTATCAAAATAACAACCCCAGCTTGTCGTAATTCTTGTTTATTTATCGTAATTTGTCGTAATTCTTGTTTAGATATGAAGATGGATATATAGTTTTGAATAGACTGAGATAGATAGATAGATAGATAGATAAACAAACAAATGTACTTCAACATAGGCATTTAAAAATGTATTTTTAAGTTCAAAGTGATGTTATATATTTAGATTAATACTATATATGTGTATACATGCAGTATTAAAATGAAAATGTTGAATAATCTTGTGGGAAACTTAAAAAAAACAAAAAAAACCCTGCTATTTGTACCTGTTATTCTCTAAATAATAGGTTACAGCATAGAGATATGTACATTTTGAGTACAGAATCAGAAAGAACATACAATTTTACATAAGAATACCAAGTTTTATCAAAATTGCTCCCAAAATAAAGAAATGGTGAAGAAATTACTGAATTTCTTGTTTTGAATTGGTCCGTGATTTGACATTTTTTTAAAACAAAATCATGTTCACTTTTGTACCCCCAATTTCGGGGTTTTAAATTCTCATAACCACTGGGGATATTTGCATGATTCAAACGGTTACGAACTCCATTTACACAGCTCTATTTAATGAATATGAATAAATAACAATAACCTCAAATAAAAAAATCAACTGGGAATGCTACTTAAAACCATATAACTGCTTGCAAATTATTAGTATTAGATAATTGTATGGTTTCAAGTATTCATGTATTTAAATTCTATTAAGAATAGTTACTTATTGATAAATGATTATTATAAGTGACTTGAAACTCACTAAATGTTTGAAAAAAAAAGAAGAAAAAAGATAGACTTTAAATAACCCAACAAGAGTTGACATGCTTTAAAATCAACCAATGTTCTGAAGATTCAATTACTATAAAATCACAGTCCAGTACATTAACCAATACACCATAGGGACTCACCATATATAATTGTTTGTAAATTATTAATGTTAGATAGTTGTATTTCAAGTATTCATATGTTTAAATTGTTTGTATTAAGAATAGTTAATTATATACACTAGCAAATATATGCACCCTCCGGGTGCAAGTATTTAAGTTTTAATATAAAAAAAACATTTTAAATCAGAAAGGCTAATGAAACTAAATAAGAATGCAGATAAAAAGATTTGGAACAGAGGGGGTATGATTGAAAAATAGAACAACGTTGAAACCAACTCTTCCATCATTTTCCGTTACTCCCGTCTTTCATTGTTAAATTTTTCTAATTGAACTATTTAGTTAAAATAGGAAGTAAAGAATAAAAAGACAGTTATTTCTTCTTGTTAATGGATTTCTTTTAAGATTTATCCCTGAGATTTTTGCTTATATTCAATAAGATAAAACCAGACAATTAGAAATCAATAATACTAAGCAAATATTTATTAAAATCAAATTTCTAAGATCAATATGCAAATTAGCCTTACATTCACACTGTAAACTGCTATTTTGTTGTATATATAAATACAATTGCATGTTATAAGTATGTAGATATGGTCAACAGTCTTAATGATTTAAAACAATTTTATCAATAATTGAGGTTTAAATAAAAATAAAAGCATTGAGAATGTGAGGTAAATAACAAATGGATTTGCGACTCTTATAGTAATATAGTTTCGGTTACAGACAAACACACAATCTCCTTTATAATAAGATATGATTATCCTAAGTTACTTGAAACTGTATAAATGTTAGAGAGAGAGAGAGAGAGAGAGAGAGAGAGGGATGTGAATAAACTGGGGCACACATGTAGACATAAATTGGTTGGTTTTATATGTTAACCACTATTGAATTATATATTGTTAAAGTCAGAAGAAGTTAAATACTTTCAACTAATGAGGCACCATTATTTGTAAACTATAGCTTCAAACAATTGTTCTTAATATAAATAATTTACACACCATTATATGGTTTTAAGTGTCTCTATCTGATAATAATACTTTGATACTGATAATATATCATCAATTAACTATTTATTTCTATTGCTAATAATTTACAAGTCTTTATACGGCTTGGAGTAATTATACCTTGTACAAATTAATTGCTCATTATTATATGGTTTTAAGTGTTCTTATTATTGGAACCTTTCTGTCCACTAAGGATGATGGTGTAGTGTCCAGAAAAAAAAAATGATCTGCATCTGCGCAAGTGACTCTGCAGGCCAATTCTTGAATGACAGTCTTTGGTGCACTGAATGCACACAAACTTTGATGCTTTCTGGGGCTGCTGGCTTTTCTCTCTCTTTCTGGCTCTCTTTCCTGTTGTCTACTCTCCTCTCTGTCTCATCCCTCTCCATGCCTTGCTTAACGTTAAGGCACCAGGCCGCTCTATTTTTTGCATCTACCTCCCACATGAAAGTGTTCTTACCTAATAATAATAACAACTAGCAGAACCTGTAAATATAGCACAATATTATAATCTAATAATTACAATGTTTAATATGTTTACTTAAAGCTATTACAAATAGTTCAATATGTAAAAGTATAATAATCTTGATTTAACTCTCTCACTCTTTTTCTTTCTTTCTTTCTTTCCTTTTCATTAAGTTCAATTGAAAAAGATGAATGTTATTGCTTCCATGTGCTCATCCCCTCTCTATATCTTTCCCCTTTCTGATTATATTTTTCTGTGTAGCGTGTCCTTTTTCTTCCCTTTCTTTCTTTATAGTAAAAGCGGAATGGTCCATTATTTAGTTGAGGTTACCCACTTATAAAGAAATAAGAATTTGGCATAGTCAACACAAGATAATCTGGATTTCCATTTTTGCATTTCATCTTGGAAGATTTGGAAAGTTTCTTTTTTAACCAGAGGGTGTTGCAAGATAATAACGGTCATACAATTAAGGAACATGAGGATTGATATAATAATATTTTTTTTTTATGATTGTATACAGAGATGCTGATAGGTACGTGTCCTGCGTCCCTGACACACAAAAATCTAAAAGGACACAGTAAAATCATATCCATCCATCCTAGTGTTTTTCTTTTTTCTTCCTCACCATTTCAAGCTAACTGTAAATATTTCAATAGTTTCTTAGAAAGGAATTACACAGGATAGGTTACAAGATAGGAGTTAGAGATGCTTTAGTTGGGACCCATAAATTTTCCCAGGGACTCCCAGGATGCACTAAATCAAAGATTTATCAGCATCACTAAATGTATATAATTCCCTAACATCTCGGCATAAATAACCCCACATGGGTTGAAATTTATCAACAATACAATGAACAAAGGATCTCCGTGTATGTCAAATGTATTACAAAAGTGTAAATATAGATGTACAATGGGACCGGTATGGATAAATTGTATTTCAGTTTATTTCAATCAAGGAAATTGAGTTACAAGTGGAAGGAATTAAACTCATGAGTCAAGATATATTGTACACTAGAAGTGGCTACCCGGCGTTGCTTGGGTAGTGGGGAGGTAAAAAAGTTAATTCCCACATATCCATTCTTATTGAATCACAAGTTGGATCCTCGAGGGATGCCCCATTAAAATCCTTATGTAACCCCCCCCCCAAAAAAAAAAAAAAAAAACTTGCGTTGATCCAGCTGCTCTGAAAGAAAAAAAAATCATGTCTACTATTTAAAATATCAAATCCAAAAAAATTATCATTTTTTAATTATCTTCACTAATATAAATCAAACCTTCATTATTTCTGCTCAAAAACCAAGATCTGGTGATAGTGAATGTGTATGTATATTAATTTTGTCGTTAATTGTTTTATTTTCGAAGTTTCCTCCGGATGTACACATACACACAACTGCCCTTTATATATGTATACATATAGATATACACATCAATTCCCCAACAGATCTGGGTAAATAGTAGGGCTAAGTGGGCTCTTTAACCGTGGTAAGGAAATGGACATGCTGACCCAAGTTCAAATCTTGGACAAAACTATTTGTATTTCACAAAATGCTAATACCTTTGGGAAAGGTATGAACCAAATTATTCTCCCTCCAGCTGTAGGTAAATAGTAGAACAGGCTGGGCTCTTTAACCTTGGTATGGAAACCGGTTTAGGAGAAGGAAATGCACCTGACAAGCAAAGTTCAAATCTAGGACTCCACTAATACCCTTGGGAAATGTATGAATCCAACTACAGAAAGACTTTCAATTAAAACCAATTGTACTCTGCTTAAAAATTGACTGTCACATCCTACTCATGGTGGAGTGGTTGGGTAAATGGTAACTACATACAATACAAAATGAGATGATGGGAACACTCTCATTCTAGGTAAATTGAAAAATCACACCCACACACCCACACCCACTACCAATCCATTCTGAGGCCTTCATCAGGAGGTTGATGTAGGTTTAGTTTGGTTTATTGTATTTGTTTAATATTCATGGGTTATTTTATGAAAAAGCTAACCTTGTAGAAGAACAGTAGTGGTACTATTTAACAAATAAATTGACAGCTCATTAATTTCTTTATTCATTAAAAAATATTTATTTAGATTAAATCTGAAGGAAAATACCAGGACCTTGCAGAAGGGAGCACCAGCAGAACACAGATTAAACCTGCAGGAAAGTGAAAAATGCAGGAAAATACCAGGACCTTGCCAGTGGGAGGGGAGCTGATAAGCATGCTGAATTTGAAGATTACAGTTGTGCCCATGATATTATGCACACTTGGAACTGTGCCAAAAATGTTACAATCAAGATTAGATGGATGAAAAATTCCAGGAATGTTTGAGATTATAATTCTTCATCTGAGAAATTCACATAGATAAATTCTTTACTGATAAATTTCCACCTGAACCAATTCTTCTTTTTTTTTTCCCCTCAAAATTTAATGAAGATATGTTGTGCAATAAGAGCTGAATAAATTAGTTGTGTCGGTGGGAATTATTGATAATTTGAAATCAATAAAACAGTCATTTGGATGATTAAACAGAGCAAATATACAGAGAAGTATAATGATAATCCTAATAATGGATAATGATTGTCTAAATCAGTGGTTCTCAACCGGGGCACATATGGACCCCCGGGGACCATTTAAAAATTTTTGTGACCAGGCAAGCAAAATGTATTTAACTATAAAATTACAATGGGATTTTTAAACATCGAATGTATATTTCAGGCGTAACATAGATTCACAAACATACAGGGTTCAAAGTTAACTGACCAGAAAAAATGTAAGAGTTTTCAAATGAAATAACTGGCGCATTATATTGTATATTCATTAATATATCAACTCTGAAAATGTCATTAAATTCGGTTTATTCATTGATTTTTAGTATTTTTTTTAATTTGGCGGGGTGACATATGATAGTGGAATTTATGTCTGTTAAGTAGTCATGTAAAAAAAAAAAAAAGAAGAAATGTAAAATAATTTTATCTCATCTTGTTATCACTGAATTAATCAATTAGCAAAATTTTCAAATCTGGAAAAATGTTTATAATGCAATTCCCTAAACTCTAGGCATAAAATAACCCCTGATGGATTGACATGCCTTTAAAATGAATGAATCAATCTGATCCGTGTCCTCCTTATTCCACCTTGTAAAATAAACTATTCCATAACAATAATTATTAACAATAAACCCAGCAAGCAAGTCTGAAAATGCAACATCTGTCTTCCCCAGACACGACTTTCTCTCAATAACACACAAAGCAACATATTGAAGCTAAGGACAGATTTTAAATTTACAGACACCGAACGGACCAGCTGTTGGGGATTTCTTCTTTTTTTTTTTTCATACCAGGTAAAATGTGCCTGATTGTATCACTAAAACATCCATCTCTCATAGATTTCTTTTTTATTTTATTTAGGTAGATTTTGTATCTTGTTAGATCTCCAGTCACCTAATTTCCTGGCACTAGACTGTCGCCATTTCCTGCTCTGAAGGCTACCTGTTACCACCTTAGCATGTTTTTCTCTTTCTTCATGGAGCTAAACACCCTCAGTTTACCCTTTTGTCAATACTTCTTGTCGTTCGTGTTTTGCTAGAATGTTTCTTTTATTACTTTAATCTATTGTAATCTTTTTTTTTCTTCTTCATTTCTTTCTTTTCTTGTTTTCTAATGTTGCGTCTTTTTAGTTTTCCTTTTTGTCCATTTCCTTTGTATTGTGAAGACAAACAGGATTCTGTTTTCAATCTTTATTCACAAAGTGAACACCAATGTTTTCTCTGACTCAAAGTCCTTAGGCCTTGCAATTTATTTCTTAAAACTTAAGAAAAGGTCAAGGTATTCTCTGATATGCCATTAAAGAACATTTGAAACATTATCAGAACCTGTACTAGCCTACAAAGCCCTATTAGCAGGGTTTAGAATATACTGACTGGGTTCTATATCTTTGCTAAGGCAACCAGTCTACAAGTAAAACTCTGAATTCAAACTATCTAAAAATTTACCTTGTATCGCATCATGCATATGGTGGAAGGGTTGGTTAAAAAGATATCTAATGATTTTCAATGTGATCCATGTGACTCATATATGGGACATTAATAACCTGTCCTTCGGGTCGGGGGTCCAGTGTGCTTCGGCCACTGGACCAGTGTGTTCAATTAATAGCATCGATCCCAGGGGGCTAACCCCCCAGGCAATACCTGCCCCCTTGACTTAAAAGGGCAGGGCTGGGTTTATTGTCCAGCACCTGAGGTGCCCCCCTTGAGGGGATGCTGACGCAATTTTTGTTCTTTCCCACCCATGAGCTTCGGATTGTGTGTGGGCCCACATTAAAACGAGGCCTTGTGCCCAGCACATACAAGTGGAGTATGAGGCAAATACCCATATATGGGACCCTCACAGTTACTACCTCAGTGGGTCATTGAAACTGGTAGCAAGACCAATGTTTTCTCACTCAAAGTCCTTACCAGAACCAATACTAGATTCATTCATTGGCAATTCAGTCTCAAAGACTATGATAAAAGTTTTTGTGTGCCCCTGAAGTTGCAGCGCCTCCTGTGACTATGAAGTCCTATGTTTGAGAAACATTCTCGACCACAGATTTTGCATTTGTAGGTTGTCCCTGTAGATGATGATGTTCGATGCTTTGTTGCCGTTGCTTTCTTAGACCTCTTAGCTTCATGATGTTGTATCAGGGTGAATTCTGACATGTACAGTCCTCTATGGAGATTCTGCCGCCACCGAGCAAGACCAATGTTTTCTGACTCAAAGTCCTTACCAGAACCAATACTAGATTACTCAACCCTATTAACAGGGTTTAGAATATGCTGACTGGGTTCTATATTTTTGGTAAGGCAAACAGTCTAGAAGTAAAACTCTGAATTCAAACAAATTAAAAATTGACCTTGTATCGCATCGTGCATATGGTGGAGGGGTAGGATAAATACATATCTAATGATTTTCAAAATCTTCTGAAGAATCCGTTACACAGTAGACATACATGAGGGCTGGTAGCACTTGGCACTGTATCCTTGTGTCGTCTTAGATGACTCACCGGACCATCTCAGAAGTGACACACTCTTCCACATAAACTAAATATACCAAAAATAAACCAAAATAACAATGAAAATGAGGACAATAATCTGAATAATACAAATAATTCTTAAATAGAGTTTAACAGGTTTAAATTTTGATATGAAATTTTTACTGTGTATTATATTGTAGAGCATATCACTTGTTTGTGATGAGGAATGTTTGTTTGATTTTAACGCATGTCAACAGGGTTGTGAGATCAAGACCAATCCTAATCATCTGATGACAATTATCAAATTCCCACCATGATAAAAAAAAACAAAATGATAAACAACTTTTGTTTTTGTTTATTTCAATCTTCTTTTATTTGTTATTTTATTGTTCAATCACATTCTGATAGGATAAGTGAGTTTTCAACCTTTCTTCATTTTGGCTGGATGAGAAGGAAGAAAGTCTCCAACCTAAAAGTTTACAATTATTTTTAAATCTTCTTCTCAAACTTTCCACTTGATTGGAAGGGATAGTTTATTGTCAAGGGTCAAGTCAATGTTTAAACGTTTTGGTTCATATTAAACCTTCATCAGGACAATACAATTTTCCCCTTTGTTATATATATATATATATATATATATATATTGTATTATCCTGATGAAGGTTTAATATAAACTGAAATGTTTAACTATCAACTTCACAATCAAAAATAAATTCATCTTTTTTTTTTTGGAGTATTTTGTTTTTCTATTTTTAAAATATCGTTGGATTTATTTCCATATTTTACTCCCATAGTTTAGTTTGTGGGAGATGATGGGAATGCTGGTTTATTTTGTGCAGAATTCTGAGGAAGGCATTCTAGTCTCGTAATATTTCAATTTCACGATTTGCTACTTTATTTATTCTATTCTTTGATTTATTCTGGTGTTTTTTGTTAATTTTATTTATTATTATTATTTGAAAATAGCATAGGTGAGAAACTGACAGTTACCAAGTGCTGTTGATTTTATATCTTTCCTATCCTAACTTTATATATATATATATATATATATATATAAAATAACAGATTAAGAAAAATCCAACAAAATGTAAAGGAAAGTATTTGAATAATTTAGAATAGTTGTAACAGTAGGGTTTTTTAAAAAATGAAGCTGCTACAATAATCTCGTAAATTAACACCAACACACAAAACCTTCAGTACACACAAGAAGTAAAGACTACAACAAGGTGTCAAATCCCTCAACATCACGCATGTGAAGCCTGTAGGAGAACTGGTATCCCATGTCCACTCATCTGTTTTTAAAACGTCTTGCTGCTATCTTATGCAAATAAGTCTGTAGCATAAAAATGGCAGGTTTGCAAACGTTTCTCAGAGAGTAGATTGACACGCGAGACAGCTCACACGTTTAGCTTCCAGTAATTCACTATCTCTTCTATTACTATAGTGAATAACAAACACAAACAATTTTTAAGTTTTAAAATAATAAAGTCCATTCTAATGAAGCTTCTAAAACCAACAGAGGCAAAATATTAATTGAATTTAATTGTTTGTTTTCTTTTCCAATACTTTTCCTTATATACATACATACACACATATATATATATATATATATATATATATAAAAGTAAAGTAAAGTCAACGGCCTAAATTCGGTGTCAGCGAGGGAGTCTATCCCCTTTTCAATAGCGCTAGACCAAGGAGATTATTTTAGCGTCTGAGGTGGAGCGCCATACCTACCATCAGCTCCTTACTTTACCGCACAGATCCCTGTGCTACTCATACGCTGAGTTGGCGGGACCGGTATCGAACTAGGAACCTTGTGGTTTCTAGCCGAACGCTCTACCGACTGAGCTAACCCGGCCCACATATGTATATGTACTGAATGAGGCTGTTTGCATTTTATATAGCACTAATGTCCTTTCTTAATTGAGATCAAAAAGGGGTGCCTTAAGGTCATATCGTCCAAATCTTCTGTAATACTATTATAAGCATTGTACCTGTTTTTCCTTTTAGGTTGAACGTTTTGTCAGTTCACTGTAGATAAAAATCAAGGAAGCAGCAGTGCACACCAAGATGAATGAGAAATGATTTTAAGGTTTCGTCCGGTCGTATTCATTTAAAAAAAAAAATTTATTCGCTTTGCTAACTCCCTTTTCCCTAATCTCAATTATCTACCCAGAGTTGAATGGGTCACCCATTTTTTGTCTAGTATATATATATATATATATATATATATATATATATATATATATATATATACATGTGCTCTCTCAGTTGAGTACTCTTTATTTATAAATACAACAAACTGTATTAACAATACAAGTCAAATTTGTCACACATAGCAACATAGCTTTTGTGATGAGGCCCTGTGCAGGCTGCTAAGTTACTTTGCGAAATGCTTGCTACACACACACACACACTCACATCCTTGGCTGCATTGTAAAAGACTTGCTGTGTGCACAACCTCACTAAACAGTATTTGAAATATCTTCACATAATCTCAGAGAGACACTGTCTCTCTTTCTTAGAACTAAGCACAAAAGAGATTTATCGAATGCAGTATTTTTCTAGACACAGAAACCCACAGAATGACATGAAAATGAATAATGACATAACAGCTGATATGTGGCAGCATTAAAAAACAATCTGAAATCTTATAAACTCAGAAACAGACACAAGTTTGGTATTGCAATTACAAATTGTATTCAATGCATCTCCTCTTAGTGTACTTAGAAAAATGACGGCAATATTTAAGGAATTTGGCTATTTTACATTGTACTTATATAATTAAAGATATCACTAAAAGAAATGTCTGTTATTTCTGGTTAGTATGACGGTGAACGAGAAAGGAAAAAGAGCAAGACATTGTCTTGCCTGCTGGGATCGAACCCGCGTCCTCCCGCATGCAAAAACAAGTGCAATTTAGGTACTGGATGGATGCGAGGTGCAATTCAGGTGCCTGGATGTTGGCGCCTACATGCGTCCATCCGAATGCACGTGAATTGTGCATTGCAAGGATGTGAGGTTCGACTGAGGAGCCCGGATGTTTGGATAATATGCCCATAAAATAACCAAAGTGAGTGGAACACTGGGCAGTAAGAAGAGAAGCATTCAGCCTACGTGGGACGGCACTCAGAAAAGATTATTCTGACAACGACGATTTTTCAGCTACTGGTCGAAGACTGTTGACTCAAATATCTACCCCCCCCCCTATTTTTTCCCCCCTCTATGAGCCACAGAGTTCATCATAGAAATAGTGAGAGATTGAAGAAAGGAAAAATGTTTAATGAGATACATTGATGTTGATAGATTTTTGATTTAGTGCGTCCTGGGATGCACATATTTGCTTTGAATGAGTGCCCGGGAAAATTTATGGGTCCCAACTAAAGCTGTCTATCAAGGTTGTGACCCATGAATTTTCTTGGGGAATCATTCAAAGCAAATATGTGTGTTCCAGGATGCACTAAATCAAAAAGCTATCAGCATCACTGTATATCTTACCACCTGATCCTAATTAATCCCTTAATTTTCACCCTCTTTTTATTTATTTAAAAAAAGAAAAAAAAATCATCTGGACATCGCGTGCATTAAGGCCAAAGCAAATTTGTTTATTATCATTTTTTAACACAGATTTAGCGTCATAACATTCCATCACGTGAACACGCTTCACGTCATATAAATGCTAAACAAGCCTCAGTTTAAAAAAACCCAAAAATCTTTAGCATTATAACATTCTATTGTGTGAACACGCTTCATGTTTATATAAACGCTAAAAAACTACTGGTTTTTAAAATCTCAACCATTTGACTCATCTGAAGATTGCGTAAGCATGAAACTTATAGTTATGAGTTTATAATATCCATAATATCATTATTATTGATTATATATATATGGTAGAGACGTCCCAGTATCATTGACAAGTTAATTTCGCAGGAATTTCTTGGTGCTGTATCGGTGGCCGAGGCAGTATAGTTTCTGACTATCCTGCTGAAGTCCCGGTTTCGATTTCTGTCGGAGGGAGATCATTAGTATACATCGCTGATGAGACTTAATAAAGTCAAAACAGCTGCTGTACGATGTTCTACACGCTGAGTAATTCTTTGCGAGATTCACTTGTCAATATTATTTATCTTCTATAATTATCGAATTTTATGCGATGTGTGCATTGTAATTGCCTTCAAGCAAAAATATAAATATTAATATATATATATATATGATGGAATAACATATTAGAAAACTGAATAACAAAACACAAACTATTTTATTCAATTAATGTTTTGCCTTTGAGGATTTAAGAATCTTCATCAGAATTAACCTATATATATATATATATATATATATATATATATATATATATACGATGAAAAAAGTGGAAAGATAGGGTAGAAGAAAGGGAATAGATATATAATGAACAATGACAAAATTTGAAAACTTTATTTTGAAGTTGAAATACATTTCATAAATTTGTATTTGCTTTGTTATTCAACCAATTGCCTTATTTAAAATTTTTTTTTTTAAACAAACGATCTTTAACTTTCTGACATGCATCTATGCACAATATTTTTTTAAATAGGTATGCCCAAAGTTTCACATGTTCCCTCCCCGATGAATTAAAATTCAATGAAACTCATATAATTCTGATCCCTTTTAGCCTTTTAGATCTTTCTTTAGTGATTGATTCTTTTTTTTCTCTTCTTGTTTTTGTCAGTGCCCCTTTCTGTGCGTTCTATTGTGTCAGTGCCCTTTCTGTGCATTTATATATAACAACCGAAAATGGTCTAATGATGAATGTAACTGTATATCCGATTCGGTAAGAAGGTTCATTAATTGTTACATGACTAAATAATGTTTTTAATTAGATAATGTTCTAATGAACTGATTGTCTACATAATTATTTCTCAATCTCTAATTAATTAGATTTGTTATTTATCTCTCTCTCTCTTCCCCCCTCTCTCTCTTCCCCTCTCTCTCTCTCTCTCTCTCTCTCTCTCTCTCCTCTCTCTCTCTCTCTCTCTCTCTCTCTCTCTCTCTCTCTCTCTCTCTCTTCTTCCTCTCTCTCTGCCTCTCTCTCTCTTTTCTCTCTGTTCTTCTTTTTCTCTCTCTCTCTTTCTTCTCTCTCTCTCTCTCTCTCCTCTCTCTCTCTCTCTCTCTTTTCTTTCTCTCTCTTCTTTTTCTCTCTCTCTGCCTCTTACTCTCTCTCTCTCCCTCCCTCTCTCTCTCTCTCTCCTCTCTCTCTCTCTCTCTCTCTCTCTCTCTCTCTCTGCAAATTGTTGCAACACAAACTTTTTTGTTTGTTTCTTTTGATTTTGAACGTTTCTCTTTCTCTCTCCCTCTCTCTCTGTTTCTCTCTTTCTCTCTCTGTTTCTCTCTCTCTCTCTTACTCTCTCTTCTCTCTCTCTCTCTCTCTCTCTCGCTTACTCTCTCTCTCTCCTTTCTCTCTCCCTCTCTCTCTCTCTGTTTATCTCTCTTTCTCGTTTTCTCTCCCTCTTTCTCGTTTCTCTCTCTCTCTTTCTCTCTCTCTCCCCCCCCTCTCTGCTCTTCTCTGTCTGTCTGTCTGTTTCTCCTCTCTCTCTCTTCCCTGTCTGTCTCTGTCTCTCTCTCTCACGTAGGCCATAAGGGATCAATGTTTAAGGGCCATTCAGTTGAGATTTCTTTCTTTTCATGCCATCAAAAGAAAAAAAGAAATGAGAACAATAATAATTTTCTTTCTCTCATAAACAATTTGTGTATATATATATATATATATATATATATATATATATATATATCATAAGTCATCCACAGACACCGTGTTTCGATGTTTCCCATATCATCAGTGTGGCTAGACACAGTAGCTACTTCTGACCAAAAGCGAAAGCCGACTAACTTTTCATCAGCCTGATTCCTTAACCTCACGTCTGTTGACAACTGCCATTAAGGAGCAGTGTTTTAACTGATAAAGACATACATTGGTGTATATATTTTATATAGTAGGCTATCTGAAGAGACAAGGCTCATATTGAGTTCTGGTCGAAATAAATTTATTATAGCCAAATGACGATTTATTAGTTATTGCACATTGAGCTCTCTTAGGGATTTATAAAAATCCTTGTATAAATTATAAGTGGGCATTAACATGTTGATGCATTGTTGATGTACAGAAGATCCCAAATAGAATTATCCCCTACAGACCAGTGAATTGGACACTTTTAACATTATATATATAATTATATGGGCTGGTTTAGCTCAGTTTGTAGAGCATGAGTAGCA
The DNA here is from genome assembly GCA_023376005.1 of Doryteuthis pealeii. NCBI lineage: Eukaryota > Metazoa > Mollusca > Cephalopoda > Myopsida > Loliginidae > Doryteuthis > Doryteuthis pealeii. The sequence goes on along the minus strand of CM042155.1, from coordinate 60,451,131 downwards.
CAGGGATCTGTGTGGTAAAGTAGGGAGCTGATGGTAGGTGTGGCGCTCCACCTCAGTCACTAAAAAACAATCTCCTTGGTCTAGTGCTAGTGAAAAGGGATTGACTCCCTCGCTGTCTGGCTAATAATGACTTTAGGCCACCCTGATGATGTACTTTATGCTTGATGAATATTCTGGTATTCTGCAGTAGGATTGCAACAAGATAAGATCAATATTGAGTTACGGCTTCCTTGTTGCCTTATCTTACCAATTCCATGGTAATTGGGATTCTTCTACCAGTATAATGTTTATTCTACAGTCCAGGCTATTCAGTTAACTATGAATACATTTCAATAGTTTCTTTGAAACGAATTACACAGGATAGGTTACAAGGTAGGAGTTAGATGGCTTTAGTTGTTACATCAGATCATACATAAAAACCCTACAATTTATTAAGAAAAAATAGTTGGTACCCATAATTTCCCCAGGGACTCATTCAAAGCACATATGTGCATCACAGGATGCACTAAATCAAAAAGCTATCAGTATCAATGTAAACTAGTACTACCTGTTCCATGGTCGGGTTTTATAATGGTGCAGGGTATGTCAACTAGTGCCTATTAGCACTATGATGGAAGGTAATTATCTCTGGTGTCCCCTTATTAAGTCAAGAGATCTAATCCTAACTTCTAATACATATCAGTATCCAAATCTTGTTTCTTCAGTTCCACACCTCCAAGACTCAACCATTGAGCCATTCCATAAACCTATTTGTCTTTTATATTTCTTGTTGCCTGTGAATTCTATTAAGATCAAACTAATGAAATTAACTTTCTCATGAAGCAAAAATCACTCGACTTTCTCTTTATTTATTTATTGTAGATACTTTTGCGATTTATTGCAAGATTTTTTTTTTGTTCTGCTGATAACAGGCCAGTGTGAAGTGAGAGAGACTTCTAAGTGATTTGATTTATTTTATGGTCCGATATTTGCTGAGAGGAATATCATTAGCATTTGCAAATTACCCTGGACGGTCATCATTACAAACTGTTTTTATTACACTTAAATTCTCTTCTTGCAGATCCATTTGCTACTGTGTGGTGAGTTTGATCCTCACTAGGTGTCCCTCACTTGTAGTCATATCCAATCAATTACTTTTTTTGGGGGGTCACTTCATAATTTTTGCATAAAAAGCAAGCCCTTGTGATATTTAATGTGTACATATATTTACTTTGTCGTTAATTGTTTTTTTTTTTTTGAAGTTTCCTCCGGACATACATATACACACAACTGCCCTTTATATATGTATAAGCAAAGTAAAGTCGTCGGGGTGGCCTAAAGTCAGTATCAGCCAGTCAGCGAGGGAGTCTATCCCCTTTTCAATAGCGCTAGACCAAGGAGATTGTTTTTAGCATCTGAGGTGGAGCGCCACACCTACCATCAGCTCCTTACTTTACCACACAGATCCCGGTACTACTCATACGCTGAGTTGGCGAGGGCCGGTATCGAATTAGGAACCTTGTGGTTTCTAGCCGAACGCTCTACCGACTGAGCTAACCTGATTAAATTAGTATGAAGTGATATCAATTATTCAGTTTTTTTATTGGTAAGTTATTTGTGTTAATAAAACTCTCTTGAAAGACAGGAAATCTTTGCTTGAAGAGAATTTCATTCAATCAAGTGTTTTGACCTTTGACCTATTCACTTTTGAATATATATTTGAAATGTGAGCATTCTTACTATAATTTCTTAAGCAATTCTTCTGACTGAGATTTTTCTTAAGGTTTCTCCATACAATTTGTAAAATTCATTTTTCAGAATTCAGTTTTAATAATGTTGGGTCAGTAAAACGGTAAGACTGGGTGGACATAAGTCCAAAATGAGTTATCTTCAAATGCTGCGGTTCATTCACCGATAGGTGGCATTGGTATTTGGCCACGGGAATTCTGAATTCCTGCCTCTTTTCCACTCAGGCTGGCAACGAGTAAACATGGTCTAGGTGCCTGCCGTCTCTAAGCCTTAGGTGGGGGGGCTTTGCTCCCAAACCAGCTACCAGTATGTGACATTCCCTACGATGCAAGTTGCATGCCTATTTCCTCATAATACGTTTATGCATCTGTTTTGTATATCTTTGTCTTGTATGTGTATCTCCGTCACTTACAGAATAAAGATTGTTATCTTTTCACACTCTTGTCGGAATATTGCTTGTCCGTATATGTAATTAATGAATAAATAAATAGATAATAGTAAATTTCTGTATTTGAGTCAAAATTTATATAGTAATTTTGTTGCTGTCCACCATGGTAGCCATCATAACACAAGGACACCCTCAATACCATATATGGTTGCTCTGCATCAAGCTGTTTGGTTATCTACAGGAGACAGACAAAACTCTTCCCTGTTAGTTGGTTTCGTTACTTTGTTTAATGGTATTTGATCCTTAGGTTAGAAAAATTCATTTTACGGAGCATCTAAAAAGACGTCATTCCTCTGTGAAGAAACGCTCAGCAATAAATCGTAATTTCTAACCTATTTTTTAAGTTTAATTTTTAAACGTAATTTCATTGTTACTTATTTTAATTTTGATCTTTTAATGCAAAATTAATAGTAAATATAATAATTTTGATTTGTTGTAATTTTATATATCGTAACATTCATGAAATATAATTTTAATACTTTAATGTATGAAAAAAATTAAATGTAGATTTAATTCTAATATATATCACTCAAATTTGTTTCATATGCATATGTAGCCTTTATTATCATTAGTGTTATAAATTCATTAAATATAAAAGTATCCATATATTTGTTTTTAATAATAGTTGTATTAATTATTAACTCAAAATCTTCCATGGATTATTTAATGCCAAAGCCATCCTTGTAGAAGAACAGTAGTGGTAGTATTTAACATATAGTTGTGGATAGGAGGGGGTGGATATTTCCCAAGGATATTTAACATTTAAAATTTGAATAAAGATGTCTGTACATCTGAGTAAGATGATAAAGTGATGATATCTCGATGTCTAGACTGCAGTCGACATATCAAGATGGCTCAGAACTAACAGGACTAACTGTTATTTTTTAATTGAATTTCTATTTTTCTTTTTTATTTAATTCTTTGAATTTATAAAGCTAATGATATTTCAGGTTTAAGACTATTTTACTACATACTATGTGCCCAATATTTTAGGCTGAGCACATTGCCATACACCTTAAGCCTGAGGGTAATTCCATGTCAAATCATCCAGGCCATGTCATCCACCCACTTCAATTTTGTCCAGATGTGGATTATCAATATCTCGAAAAAATAAAAAAATTTTGTCATAGATGCAATGCCACATTGGGATATTGATCTTGTTATGAAAAAATCAGAAATCACCAATAACTTAAAATTCATTGATTTTAGACGTTTTGATATAATTTTGGGATTCCTTGGCAAAAATGCTTTTATAAACCAATTTTTAGTAGTAGGGAAGCTCTAGAACTCAGTTTACAGAAAAAAAATAGATTACAAAAAGTCACTATTTTTTGCGAACCCCACCAAATTTGGAAAGCTAAAAATCAACATAACTGAGCCAATTTTTGGAATTGGATGCCCAAATTTTGGGGGTTGTCTAATGGTAACATAGTTCACATATGGACAAAATTTCAGAAAAATTGAAGTAGGGTGGGTAACAATTTTACTTTTTTCTGGATGATTTGACATGGAATTACCCCGGAGATATTGGACTGAACACTATCCATTCTAAGTTTTATATTTCAAGCTAAATGCTATTTTACTAGGAACTGTATGTCCCATATTTTAGAATGAGCTTTGATTTATTATATACTGTAAGTCTTCTATTTCAAACTGAATGCTATCATATTATATACAGTAAGATTAATATTTTGGGTAGAGCAGCAGAGATGCTGATAGGCACGTGTCCGGCATCCCTGACACACAAACATCTAAAAGGATGCAGTAAAATCATATCCATGTGTCCCAGTGTTTTTCTTTTTTCTTCCCTCACCATTTTAAGCTAATTGTAAATACATTTCAATAGTTTCTTAGAAATGAATTATACAGGATACGTTACAAGGTAGGAGTTAGACTGCTTTAGTTGTTTCCCCAGATCATAAGTAAAAACCCTACAATCTATTAAAAAACTTTAGTTGGGACCCATCAAATTTCCCAGGGACTCATTCTAAGCAAATATGTGCATCCCAAGATGCACTAAATCAAAAAGCTATTTCAAACTGAATGATATTCTACTATATAATGTAAGCCCAATATTGTGGCTGAATTCTATTATACTATTCACTGTAAGTTTAATATATTGGGCGTAGTTCTATTTTACTATACATTATAAGACCAATGCATTTTGGACACTACTCATCGTCCTTAGTGGATGGAAAGGATCCAATAAAATAAATAATAAGCCCAATAATTTGCAATGTGTCCTATTTTATTATATAACTAGCAGTGGCTACCCGACATTGCCTGGGTAGAGGGGGATTTTTTAAAGTTAGTCCTGCAGATCCATTATTACTGAATTGTGAGTTGAATCTGGTGCTAACAGATACTTATTACATTTCTGATGCATTTTCATAGTAGAACTCATTGTCCAATGCATTTTTATACTTGTTTTATCGTTGAGGTGGTAAAAGATACACAGAGAAATAGTGTGCTTGAGATATATTTTATTCAGCCCTTGTATCTGGTAGAACAATTCACAAAGACAAACTTACAAGAACGAGGAGGGTCAAATGTGTGTAGACAAACGCAGTGATTTTGTCCGAATTTAATTTTCCCGACTTCTATCACTGCTACGTCGACTATTATGAGGTTATGAGCCAATCCATTGTGTAGGGGTGTTAACTCCTCTACAACAATTACTTAGAGAGGAGATAAGTTCTTTCCAAATCATCCCTATTGACTTGAAAGTTGAAACGGTAAGGAATTACTAAATGTGGCACCGAAATGACTGAATACGTTATTGGATCTGTCCAGTCCAATACAATATTTATTTAATTTGTTCATATTGAAAGATTTTTGTAATCAATTGTTTGTTTGTTTGTTTGTTTTTTTCTTTTCAATCTTTTTAAAATGTAAAATGGATTCTGATAATTTTGTTTTATCTCTTTGCAGGTAAGACGTTTTTCAATTTGGAACTTTACCAAAATCTTGTAAAATTTATGGACAGTCAGGTTGGTGAATCTCTTCATTTTTTTTCTTCTTTTTAATCAGTCGCTCAACCTTGGTGTGACTTTTAATATTGTGTGTATATATATATATATATATATATATATATATACTAAACTAAACTAACCTGTTGGGTCACTTATTGAGCTTGGGTAGATAATTGGGAATAGGGAAAAGTGAGTTAGCAAAGCAAATTAAATTTAAAAAAAAAAGATACAACCCGAGAATTAAAAAAAAACAAAAACATTAAGATCATTTTGTAAGATTTCTAAGAAAGGGAATGTTTGACATAATTTAAATTTATTAAGATCCAAGAGAGGGAATGTGACAAGCAGAATGTGAAATAGGAGACGGGTCAGTTTTTGACTTATTAGAACCAATTAAAATGGAATTTTTTTCAAACATAACTCAATCCTAAAACTAAGGAATAATTTAGTATAACTTTCATGTCACTAAACTAAACAGTAAAAAAGCCTTTTGGAGACAAACATTAATTCACTCAACTTTAGTATAATATATATATATATATATATATATATCACCCCTTTTCATTCTGTACAAATGAAACAGGCTATCACCCCTTTTCATTCTGTGCAAATGTAACTATCACCCCTTTTCATTCTGTGCAAATGGAACTGGCTATCACCCCCTTTTCATTCTGTGCAAATGGAACTGGCTATCACCCCCTTTTTCATTCTGTGCAAATGGAACAGGTTATCACCCCTTTTCATTTTGTGCAAATGGAACAGTCCATGATAAATATTCACTAGCTTATAGATTAGATAAGAGGAGATCAATTTCAGATCTTATGAGAGATCAGTTTTTAAATAAAGGAAATAGAATATCAAAATTTCTGGTTTTGTAATCTATTAACCAATATTAATTAATCCATTTCTCAGACTTTTGGCCCGGGAGGGGGGGGGTGTACAGTGGCTTCGGTCCTGGACTGCAAAAGTTAACAATGTTGATCCCAGGGGACATCCAATTTAAAGGGACAGGCTGGGTTTATTGCCTGGTGCCTGAGGTGCCTCCCTTGAGGATGAATGCCGACAGGATGAACATCATTTTTGCACCGCCTCCCATGAGCTTCGGTTTGTGTGTGGTCCCACATTAATAGGGCCTTGTGCTTGACCTGTATATGTGGGATACATGGTAAATATCAACCAATATTAATTAGATACAACTTCAATTACCTAACTCAGTATAAACATACAATCTATGAAGATGTGTCAGTTTTTGACTTATTAGAACCAATTAAAATGGATTTTTTTACAAACATAACTCAATCCTAAAACTAAGGAATAATTTAGTATAACTTTCATGTCACTAAACTAAACAGTAAAAAAGCCTTAGGAGACAAACATCAACCAATATTAATTAGATACAACTTCAATTACCTAACTCAGTATAAACATACAATCTATGAAGACATGGTTAGCCTAACAGTTATTTTAGTAGGAAATGGAATTGGCAATCCAGGTTCAAATCCTGGATGAGGCTGTTTGTGTTTCACTTCCTACTAATACCCTTGTGAAAGGCATGAATCCATTTTTTTTTCTCCCTCAACCAGCTATGGGTATATAATAGGGCAGACTGGGTTCTTTAGCCTTGGTTAGGCAACTGATAAAGGAGAAGGAAAACTGTGAATTCATACCAGCTGTACTCTGCTTAAAACGAATTTGTGTCACATCCTACCCTCACCAGCTATGGGTAGGTAATAGAGCAGACTGTGTTCTTTAGCTTTGGTTAGGCAACTGATCAAGGAGAAGGAGAACTCTGAATTCAAACCAACTGATCTCTGCTTAAAACTTGACCTTGTGTCACATCCTAACCATTTTGGAGGGGTTGGGTAACCTCTAAAGTGCTGCAGAAGACAAGTTCCCGAGCTCACTCCCTGCATTATTAGTGTGATATACTTCAGATTCTTTTGAGGAATTGGATTTCTTTTTCCTTGATGATTAATAATAATCGCCAATTTTGTAGATTATAGGATATTGTAACAATCTGAATAATTGCTTGTCGCCTTTTGTTGTTGTAAAGTAATTCTAAAATGACTCCAGTTTTAAGAGGCCTTCCTCTTAGGTTACACTTCCCCATTGAACATTAAATGGATAAACTTGGGGTCATTTCCTTTTTTCTGGAACCACCCATATGTTAATCACAAGGGTCCCCCCCCCCATTTTATACAGTTCCCTCCTGCTGTTTCTTCTTTTTTTCTAACTGTTCTATCCTCTTTTTGTTGGCATGAATAAATAACACAGTCTTCTTTACTTTTATATATATATATATATATATATATAAAAGTAATTGGTAATTTGCTTGGAAGCATTGTTAAGTATGAAAGACACACACATGTAATCGACTGCAATTAATCAATATCTTGATTAATTCAGTGGATTTAACCCTGAAGATCCTTATGGTGAAACTCGAGTAAATTATCACTTGTACCTATATTGTAATATATATATATATATATATATATATATGTGTGTGTGTGTGTGTGTGTGTGTGTAGAAAATTTAGAAACAAACACAGGATATTATGATGGATGGAAATTTATAGTCGATACTCGAGCATTTCGGTTTACAATGGAAACCTTCTTCAGGACTGTGAAAATGGGGAGAAAACAAGGATTTATGTCGATAAAAGATGATGGATGTTTTGTATGTGTTAATTTAGAAAAATGTGTGGAAAAAAAGGTTTGTTACCGTTAGTTGAGTGTGTGTGTGTGTGAGTGAGTGAGAGTGAGTGTGTGTGTGTGTGTGTGTAAGTGTGTGAGTGTAAGTGAGTGTGTGTTTGTATTTGTGTGTGTGTGTGAGTGAGTGAGTGTGTGTATGTGTGTGTGTGTGTGAGTGTGTGTGAGTGAGTGAGAGTGAGTGTGTGTATGTGTGTGTGTGTGTGTGTGTGTGTGAAAAGTTCAAATGTAAAAGGTAGATAATTCAACACAAACAATTAATTCTACTTGCAAGAAATATGTGGGCTCCCTTCAGGCGTAAGTATTTAATTTTTAATGTAATGAAATATATTAAATTAGAAAGACTAATGGAATTAAATAAGAACACATATAAAAAGATATCACTTATTTTTTACACTTATGATCTCCCTGCGACAGAGATTGAACCAGCAACCACAGAACACAGAGCTAGAGACTCTACCCCTAGGCTACCAGTTTTGTATTTTTCTATTTTCTACATACTGTCAGATGTATTTTTCTATTTACTTCCATATATATATATATTTATTTATTTATTTATACTTATCAACCCCTCCACACAACAGATGTGACATTAGGTCAATTTTTTAGCAGAGTTTAACAGGTTTGAATTCAGAGTTTTCCTTCTCCTAAACTGGTTACCTAGCCAAGGTTAAAGTGCCCAGTCTACCCTACTGTCTACTTATAACTAGAAGGAGAATAGTTGGATACATACCTTTCCCAAGGGTATTAGTGCTATATAAAATGCAACCAGCTTTATCCAGGATTTGAACTCAGTTCACTGTGTCTATTTCCTATGATGATAACCATTATACTGTTGTGATGTTAGTTCAACAGTAAAAAAAGAAGTCAAGTCGAGGTAGGGTAAAATGAGACAAGTGTATTTACAGTAAGGTACAAGAACGGCTAGCTTGCCGCTAAACGGTAACAGTACAACCTTTTCACTCGGTGTCTCACTATTTATAGTGAGAACCGGTGTATATTCTCCACTGTAGGAACGGCCGGTACAACATATACAAAGAGCGCCTCTGTTATATAAGTCAGAAATTAGTTGAACCAAAATAAAAAAGAAGAAAAACAAATCAAATATATCAGCTGTCATCAAATATCAATGGGATACCAAATTGTTTGCATTTAGTTCTCTTTTTTAAATGTTAAACAAAACTTGAAAAAGTCAAGTTGTCGGCCGTTTAGAGTTGACAGACTGCGAACTTGATGGATTTCTATAAAGGTTTAAATTTAATTACACTGAAAATTGTTTAGCCACTTCAACAAGAAGACGTCAAATGGCTATCGTAATAAACTGTTTCCTCTAATCAATGATTTCACAATCTAGAAAATGATCGAAATTTGCTGAAGGAAGAAAAGGAAGAAAAAAAAGAGAGAGAAAAGGTGCGTTGTTCAAAATTACATGTCGGTATCAGCCAGACAGCGAGGGAGTCTATCCCCTTTTCACTAGCGCTAGACCAAGGAGATTATATTAGCGTCTGAGGTGGAGCCCCACACCTAGCATCAGCTCGTCACTTTACTGCACAGATCCCTGTGCTACTCATACGCGGAGTTGGCGGGGGCACCCGATGACTATAGGGCACCCCAATGACTTTACTTCCTTACCCATCTATATTGGGTCAAAACTTTAATCAAAGTTGAACAAGTAATAAAGATCAAAATGATTCCTGTTAGAAATAACGAGAAATAAGACACCTTTCTCCCCACCACCAAAAAAATATTTTGATTTTTTTTGTTGTTGTTGGCATCCTTCTGTCTACTAAAAACAATGGCGTTGTGTCTACATTGTTTTTTTTGGCAACTGCGCAAATGGCTGAACAGACCAATTTTTGAATGGCAATCTCTGGTGCTTGCTGGAGGTGCTGCTGTTTCTCCTTCCATATGGCTCACTTTTCTGTGGCGGCTTCTTTCCTCTCTTTTTCACTCCTTTTCATTCCTTGTTTAATGAGGAGGCACCAGGTGGTACAGTCTTTTGCATAAGCCTCCCATGTGTTGGTGTTGATGTGGCATGTCTTCATGTCCTTCTTGCAGACATCTTTAAAGCGCAGGCATGGTCTCCCTACTGGTCAGGTGCCCTCTACTAATTCGCCATACAGTAGGTCTTTGGGGATGCGGCCTTTGACCATCCTCCTGACATGACCAAGCCAACGCAGGCGTCTCTTGCAGATGATGGTGGGCATGCTGTTTATGTTTGCTTATTCCAACACGTCTGTGTTGGGCACCTTGTCCAGCCAGCGAATGCGTAGAATGCGGTGTAGGCATCTGGGGTGGAAGTTGTCCAGTTTCCTCATGTCATATTGTTGATTACACTGGTTTACAAAGAAATTGAGGCAAGCACAAAAATAGCTGTTTTAACCTAATTTGTGGGTGCTGAATTCAGATTTGAAATCTGTTTTTACTCATCACCTCTAGTTTTTTAGATATGCATACTGTACATTTTGTACACATACTGTACATAAAGGCATATATGCATTCAGGGTTAATTTCTAATATTGTGTGACTTATGTCTTCTTTTTAGTTATTATGCAATAAATGTAAGTGATAGCATTACATTATATATATATAGATATATATCAAGACGGATTTTGGCAGTTAAGAAATAGCCAACACATCTCAATCAACAGCCCGTAATGCACTGGCCAGTAGTGCACTGGCAGTCAGTGCAGGAGGTTGTCGTCCCTTGCAGCGAAGGAGGAAGGTGTCCCTCAACAATTGTGTTACACAATCTTTTGGGTATATATTTGTATTACAATTTTCAACGACGCATATTTTATTGCCTTACATATGATTTAATTTTACTTTGTTTTTTTTTTCATATTCTCCAATGGCTTCAAACTCATCAAAACATCAAGGATGCCTCAACAAGGCCAATTCTTACTGAATTGTGTACATTGTGTCATCCAAGTATATTTATTCCGTCAATGTTCTTTATCTATCCTGTTTTATCTGTAATAAGCTGCTGCAACTGTTGAAATAAGCACGTATATACTCTGTATATATACTAAAATGAGACTATTTAAAAGACAGAAAACTAGAGGTGATAGAGCAAAACTGTTTAAAAATTTGAATTCAGTGTTCTTTTTCTTTCTTACTTCTATTATTCTTCTGTTCATCTTTGGTATCTTACGTTCTTCTTCCAGTGTCTGGACTTAGTCTTGCGGACTTCGTGTCTGGTCTTCTAGGTCAGTCTTGTTGCCAAGACATTCATCAACCACAAAACCATATTATTTATTTAAACTTTTATTTCTTAACTAAACATATTTCTCTAACTAATCACAGCGCGCGTGTACAGTGAGTCTCAGCTAAAGCAGTAACATCTTATCTGCCTGACGTCCAAACTGAAACTGAGAGCCAACCAGGTCCCACATGACTTCACATATTTCGCGGGCTTTCTGTAATATTCCATGGAAAGTCCCACTCGTAATATGAAAAGGGGCCATCCCTTCAGAAATACAGGGGGTTGACAATAATTTATGCATAGATTATGTAACATCAGCACACCCAAATTAATAAAAAACACCTATTCACATTCTTGCCTCGGACAAAAAATATTTTTTTGTAAACCAGTTTTATTTGTTGTTTAGGAGAAGAGATGTTTTTTAATCTGTACAGCTCTATACAGTGTGGACCACTGTACAGAGTTGTTACTTCAATGATACAAGTAAAAAAAGTTTTTCAGATTTTCACATTGCATCATCAGTAAAATATTATTTTTGCTTGTCAATGCGGATATCAAATTTTAATTCATTGTAAATGAATAAATAGAAATATTTTTATTTTACGTTTGGGGATCTTATGACAAATGGGGAGAAAAATGTTGACCCAGTTTTATCCGTACGAATCTAAGTAGATAATTTTCTGTTGTTTATATTCTTTGTAATTTATGATGTTAATCAAGTTAAGAGAAGTAAATTCTCTAAGGTGACACCATCTGTTGTTCTAATTAAAATGATTACTTATATATATATCATTTATTTTAATATAGTTGGTTGGTTGGTTGGTTGGTTTTGTGGCATGTCAACAAAATGTTTGGTGATTTAATATCAAAGTCAGTCATTGTTTTTATCACAAGGAATTATATCGTTTCAAGAAATGGATCAAGTAACCAATAAGCACACCAAATCATCAACTTAATGAAAGGTTCATATTTTAACTCATTATCTTCTGCTTAGTTTTAAATAAATACTTTTTAATCAGAAATTTATGAATATTTTTCAACACTTATGATGATTTAAAAAAAGATGAAAGATGTTTTTATACTAAAATAGTTTTCACTTAATCAGAAAGAGAAATGCAATTATGTTTATTTAAATAAAAATACAGTTTTAATTTAAAAAATATTTTTATGTTTATTAAATAAAAGGATGTCGTCAGAAATAGTATCACACAATTTGTAAAATTTGTTTTTGTCAGATACAATATAATTGCAAAAATCATCTGTTCATTTATTTTCAAATATTTGAAAGTTGAAGTTACCGGTGATGAGTTAAAATATGAACCTTTCATGAAGTTGATGATTTGGGGTGCTTATTGGTTACTTGGTGCCAAAAAATTAATGATTTATAAATCATTTAAAAACAATTAGAAATTCATTTCAAGTAATTATTTTTAATACAAATAATTTATACATGATTATAGGGTTTTAACTAACTGTTCATATCTAATAATAATGTTTGTTCATAATTAATATGTGCCACATATTC
>CM042155.1:60431045-60433545 GCA_023376005.1 Doryteuthis pealeii | reverse complement strand
TCAAGGTAAAGATAAAAATCTTTTCTTTTTAGAAAAGAATTAAAAAATAAAAAAGTCTAACATTAATTCTGCCTTGTTGACAGTTTTTGTGTTGGTCATTGCATAAGATATTATATGACATTGTGAGAAAAGTGGCCATTGGCTGCTGCTGCTGCTGCTGCTGCTAATATTATTTTACTCCTTGTGAGTTTGTGTTCTGGGTATTGACATCCAGCATGTGTGGAGCGGGTTGGTAAATAAATAAATATATATATATATATATATATATATAATAAATAACTAATCCACAGACACGTGTTTCGAGGTTTCACCTCTCATCAGTGTGGTTATACCTTAACAGCTACCCCTGGCCGGGTTAGAGACTTGAATGAACTTTTGTCCGCCAAGTCTAATACCCATGCGGCCAGTAGCGGCTGTCAAATATAGAATATTTAATTGATACATTTCTAAGTGGAAATGAATTCACTAGAATCCTCTAACTTTGTAAATAAAGCGAGGGTTAGCTACACGCCAGAATGGTGAATTTTACAATTAAATCCCTATTTAGAGAACTCAACCAAAGTGGGAGTATATATAATAAATAAGTAATCCACAGACACATGTTTTGAGGTTTCACTTCTCATCAGTGTGGTTATACCTTAACAGCTACCCCTGGCAGGGTTTGAGACCTGAATGAACTTTTGTCCGCCAAGTCTCTTATATATATATATATATATATCAATGTGTATGGTTGGCACTATTATACTTGAAAAAGCTGTAGTAATCCAACGTACAGTGTTATTATAGTTAATAACACTGTACGTTGGATTACTACAGCTTTTTCAAGTATAATAGTGCCAACCATACACATTGATATATATATATATATATATATATAAACTCCTGACCGAAACACGTGTAAGTGAAATTGTTTAAAATATCCTATTTTATCTATTCTATACTTTCTTTCCTTTATTTCTCTTTTCAACATACCATCGGATTCACTTCCATTTTCATTTTACATACACACACACACACACACACACACATATATATATATATATATATATATATATATATTAATAATGGAGATTCGCTTCTGCTTACATCACATTACCCAACACATAATCCAACGTCATAACATAGAATGAATATACTCAAAATGTGAGCATGCAATGTTAGACAATCCTCATTGTTTCAATAAATAGATGCCCGGCGTTATATTTATATATAGATTGTTTTATTCTAATATAATATTTAAAGTTATCGGAACTGTTTCCATTTCAAATTGTCTTTCTTTCTTTCTTTCTTTTTTACTCCTTTAATAAATTTGACGATTTTACATACTTATGGTGCACACTCTATGACATTGAATTTTCAGCTCCCATCCCCTCAGGCAATATCTTTCAAAGAATTATTTTTACATCACCTGGAGGGCATCTTTTTATTTTGCTAGTATATATAATTGTATTATTCTTGTAAATCTGCAAAGACTTTTAAACAAACAAATAAACAAATGAAATAAACAAACTCGATTCTTCCGTTGTATTCTACTGTCGATTCGTCCATTCTCATCGTTGCAATTTGTCGCTACGAAATAAGCTAGTCATTTTACTTCATCTCCTGTTGCGTTAACCGTTAAGAGCCGTAATCTTTTCTACACAGATTAGCAATAATGTTTTCCCTTTTGTTGTCTTTATGTAATTCTTGGGCAAACTCCTCTCCGAGCTATTTATTGGTTGATTTGATCCTCAGACAAATTGATGGCCGCATTATCGAAAAGTAAGTGATTGGTGGTTGGGGGTGGTTGGGGATGGTGGTTTGGTCGGGGGGGGGGGGTAAGGGTTTTACTGATTGATCCACTGTTGCCAAGTCTGCCGTCTCCGCTTCTTCGTATTCGGAGACTGGATCAGCAGACTTGATTAATTATTTCCTGTTGTTGAAGAATGGCTGACTCTTGATCAAGAGGGCAGAGGTTCCCTTGATCTGGTGTTGGGCAGGTGAGGTTAATTAATACAAGATTTTCAAGCAAAGCAAAGCGAAGACTTGGCTAAGATGTACTAATCGCTGCGCATTTGCTTCAGTTGCTCTATACCTTCATCAAGTACAAGGTCTGTCTCAAAAATAGTGAGATACTTTTTTTTATTTTCAGGTTGGCAACCTTAATTCAAAATCAGTTGATAAATGCTGAACACTAATAATATGAAAGATCTTTTTGAAAAAGTTAACATAGATGATATTCTGCCCTTTTTGAGGGAAACTTCCAAAAACTATAGATATAAACCTGATCAATACCGTACGAAAGAAACCCCCTCAACATGATCCAAATTGATTAACTACTCAACTGTGAATATAGACGTAAAACGTATATTATTCCGTAACCTTTAGGCATAAAATAATTCCACATGGGTTGATTTGTTAAATTTTCTTGGTATCTTTTACCTGTATGATGTGATAGTTCAAAGTTTACTAACTATTCACCTCAGAACTGATTCCATTCAAATAAAATCCTTTTTTTTAT
>CM042155.1:60356045-60428545 GCA_023376005.1 Doryteuthis pealeii | reverse complement strand
GTTAGTAACCAGGTGCCATTGACTCCATATCCATGCTACCTTAACTTGGATATAAATGCTCTATACATGATATTAAGCACTGTTTATTTATAAATATTGTACCCATATTATCAATAAGATATTGTTATATCTATCTATCTATCTATCTATCTATCTATCTTTGTGTTTTTTCAAATTTCTCACTATACTTCATACTGTCGGATTCACTTCCATTTCTCTTCACATATATATATATAACAATACATATACGCACACATATATATATATGTAAATAAATATATATATATATATGTAAATATATATTTTTCTATATTTATACATATATTTTAGTAAAGACAAAAAGCTTAAAAATCAGGTATTAAGAGATTTTAACCTTTTTCTTTACTAATTATTTTGCTCTGTTTATAAAGATTAAACATTGAGCTCTCAAATCGAACCTGAACTCTTCAACACTATACCATTGGAAGAAAGGACCAGCTTAGAATCATCCTAATACCAAATTACCTGGTATCCCACCTAAGAATATATTTATTTATATATATATATTATGTGTGTGAAGAAAAGGAAGTGAATCCGACGGTATATAGTATAGTAAGAAAGATTGAAAAAACACAGGTTTAAATAAGTTAAATGGTGAGTTTATTGGCCGACGCTGCAGTATTTCGATCTATTAATTAGATCATCTTCAGGGCATTTATTGGTATATGGAAGGTAATAAGAAATTTTTTATCACAGAATAACGAGAAAAGCGAGTGATAGTCCTTGTTTATCAGTGTGTTTAAAATTGAAGTTTGAAAAAAGAACGCTGAAAAATAGACGGTTTGGAATATGACGTCAAATGTTCTCTTTGACTATATATATATTCGAATATATATATATATATATATGTGTGTGTGTGTGTGTGTGTAAATTCACTGTATAAATAGTGTATAGAATACCAACTTTCAAGGTGAACCAATTATTAAATATAAATTCCAATCATATAACCGTTTGATAACAACCGTATGTAACGAGATACCCACCACGTGGGAGGATCTTAATGTGATAATTGCATTGCTGAAAATATGACAGGTACCAAGTATTGTTAACTGTGTCTACACTAGTCAAACATATATATATATATAGACCAACCAACCTCTCCGCATGAGTAGGATGTGACACAAGGTCATTTTTAAGCGGAGTTTAACTCAGGGTGACAAGTGCATTTCCCATGACTTTAACCATTACACCACACGCTTCCATATATATATATATATATGTGTGTGTGTGTGTGTGTGTGTGTATGTTTGTGTGTGTAAATTCAAGAGTAGTATATAGAATACCAATATCCAAGCTGAATCCATAATGTAATATAAGATAATAGATATTAATATATGTATATATTAATACATAATATATTAATGATTTGAAGGCAATTACAATGCGTATAAAAATAAAAACAAAAAGATGTTATTTTTGTCTTATCGATTTCAAAGTAGAAACTTCATCTTCAGAGGTGTATATCAGAAATGTACGTGCTTAAGTTTTTTTTTTGTGTGGTTATAATTTTTTTCTTATTTTTTTCCTCTTCTTTTTTTTTTTCCTTCTCCTCCTTTCTTTTTTCTTTATGTTATGAATGAAATGGGCGAATAACTGTAATTTCTTTTTTTTTTTGAATGACTGTCTAATATTGATACATATTTATTAATGAATATATCAATAATGAAATATGACTAGCAAACATATAGATATTTTATAACAACAGAATCTAAAGGGATACTGATCATGTGGGAGATTCTTCTTAGTGTGATGATTGCATAGGCAAGAATATGACAGTCAACAAGTCCTGTTGACTAGTGTGTCTACACTAATTAAACATATATATATATATATAAACACCCTAAAGATTTGTTATCTGTGTGAAACTCGAATTGGTCTGGTTTTCAACAATTCGCTTTTTAATTGTATGTATATATGCGTGTGTGTGTGTGTGTGTGTGTATATGTTCACTATATATACATATATATATATATATATATATATATATATATATATATGTGTGTGTGTGTCTCTGTGTATGTGTATATGCTCTCTCTCTCTCTCTCTCTCTCTCTATATATATATATATATATATATATATATATGTATGTGTGTGTGTGTGTGTGTATTCACTGTGTAAAGTGTACATAGGATATCAACATCCAAGCTGAACAAATGATAAAATAGAAGATAATTATTGATAAAAATTTCATTAATGAAATATGAATGACAATTAAATAAATGTTTCCCGTTTAAATCAATTTGAGTTTTGTTGGTAAGTCCTAACATGGAAACGGTCTTCTTCTCCTTCCCTTCCCCATTCTTCTTCTTTTTCTTAGTCATTCCCATTCTCCTTCTTCTTTTTCTTCGTTCCCACCCTTCTTCTTCTTCTTCTTCTTCTTCTTCTTTTCTTCTTCTTCTTCTTCTTCTTCTTCTTCTTCTTCTTCTTTCTTCTTCTTTCTTCTTCTTCCATTCTTTCTTCTTTTCTTCTTCTTCTTCTTCTTCTTCTTCTTCTTCTTCTTCTTCTTCGTTCCCATTCTTCTTCATCTCCTTCTTCTTCGTTCCCATTCTTCTTCTTCTCTTTCATTCCATTATTCTTCTTCTCCTTCTCCATTATTCTTCTTCTCCTTCTCCTTCGTTCCCATTCTCCTTGTTCTTGTTCTTATTCTTCTTCTTAAGTGAGACAGCCATAAACAGTGGCAAATTATGGGAGATGGTTTATATTTAGCCCATGAGAGAGAGAGAGAGAGAGAGAGAGAGAGAGAGAGAGAGAGAGAGAGAGAGAGAGAGAGACATATCAGTTTCCAACAATTCCATTCTTTCCTTGCACAATATCAATACATCTTTCTCTTTTTCACATTTTGTGGAAGAAGAAGAAGAAGAAGAAGAAGAAGAAGGAACCAAAAACGAAGCGCACTGTAGTGAACAGATGGCATGAAGATATGTCGGCAATGTTACTAGCAGATTCTATTTACAGGCCAATCTTCACCAAGTGGTTCAGGAAGAAGAAAAGATTTTCACTTTTCTCATCAAATTACACCATGAACAAAAATAAAAAAAAGAAACAAAAGAAAGGCGAGGGAAGTAGAGGGAAAAGGAAAAGAAAAGAAATTAGCTATATATATATATATATATATATATATATATATATATATATATATAATGTTTCTAGTAGACCCGGGATGCTTAAGGATGGAACCCTGGTGGCTGAGAAGTTTATGACATGCAACACTCCACTTTGGCCCTTACTTAGGCTAGACGGGTGGTCGGAGAAACCTCTCTGATCAATTGCCGGGTCACGTCAAGCCCTAGCACCTATATGATTGTCCCAATCCTATTGTCCTTATGGCAAACTCCAACCCTTTTTATCATATATATGCTAGAAGGCAGTGGCTGAGAGTCTAAATAGAAAAACATGAGTTTAAAAAGAATTGAATAAAACAAAAACGTCTTTGGTATAAAATAACACGACAAGGGTTGACATGCCATAAAATCCAACCAGCCAACAACCAACCAACCAACCAACCAATTTTCTAGTAGTTGTGCTTAGATTGTTGCTCAAACCAACAGTACGCTAACTTACTTCAACACAACCAACCAATTTTCTTCATCATTTCTCCCAATTCCACTCTAGCCCAGAGTGGTAGTACCTGTTAGGGTCCCATCTATGGGTTAAATAGAAAAACATGAGTTTAAAAAGAATGTGTTTAAAGATAAATTGAGATTAAAAAAAAGAAAATTATGCCCCCCACCAAGAATGAATAAAACAAAAACGTCTTTGGTATAAAATAACCCAACAAAGGTTGACATGCCATAAAACCCAACCAACCAAACCAATTTTCTAGTTGATGTAAAAATCTGAACTACTTAATCCATCTTTTTGGCTCTGGATAAATTCAGTTGTCAGTGAAAGATTTTATTTTTAAAAATGTATTTAACAAACTGATTGATAAATTGAACAACGTGAACAGGAAGCTGAAATGTCACAATCTAAAAAAACAGAATTTTTAATTTTTAATTAAAAAACAAAAAGAAAACAACAACAACAAAAAAAATATAACTAACTTGTCACAATCCCAGATTTTGTCCTGAACAATTAATGACAAAATAATCACTTCATGAAAAACAGTTGGATAATTGTTGCATCATTAACCACTGAACTATGTTTACTTTTAGAGAAACCGCAAAGTTTAGATTTAAAAAGAGATGAAAAAGAATCCTTCTTCTTCATGACATTTAATCAAACATATATTAATGAAGGGTTGTTGCCTGAATACAAATAAAACTATACATATATATATATATATATATATATATATATATATATATATATATATAATCCAAAAATCCGGACCAGAAATCTTCCTTATGACATAGAAAGTTTTTTTTTAAAGTGTCGTAGTTTGCAGAGCTCAATGTGTGCTCTTATTGTCAGAGTCACAGAGCAAAATTATATAACAGAAGATGTAGATGTTTTGCATTATAGCCTATTACTGAAATAGGCTATAATGCTAAAAATCTAAATCTTCTGATATATATATATATATATATATATATATATATATGAATATATATATAATGGACTCTGTTGTCGATTTTGACGTATGAGGGTTCATACAATGAACACCCCCACAGGATTTGTTTATAGTGGTGAAGGTTTGTGTTGGACCATCCACACTTTGTGACACAGTCGATAGGAAAGAATTGGTGCATCAAGGGTTGCCACAAACCCAATCAACGACTGGCCTCAGGAATTTTGAATTCAGAGTTATCCCTCTCCTAGACTGGTTACCTAGCCAAGGCTGAAGGGCCCAGTCTGCCCTACTATTTAACCCATAGCTAGAGGGAGAATATATGGATTCGTACCTTTCCCAAGGGTATTAGCGCTATGTGAAATGCCAACAGCTTTGTCTAGAAATTGCTCGAATCAACGAGCTCATTTTCCACGACTCTAACCTCTAGACCACACGCCTCCATACAATATATATATATATATATATATACACACACACACACACACACACACATACATACACACACACACACACAACATATTGATTACAAGTTCACACTGATTGAATATTTATAAATAACTTTTTTTTTTTTTTGGTTTGATAGAAAATAATTCCATATTATACTTTATAAGCAAACAACAGATGATTGCAAGAAAGATTCCTTTTTTTGGGTGTCTTGATGAATTATTTTGGTTTTCCTCTGTCATGTTCCAAAATAGTCAAATGGAATTGGCCAAAATAACTGCTGTCAGCCAAATTCTCACTGAAGAAGATCCACTTTCTAATTCAAACTTTAACATTAAGCAATGGATAAAAAAATAAAAAAATATTTTAAATGAAAAAAAAAAAAAGATGACTTGTCAAATGATAATGAGTTTTCCATTGTGTAAAATTGTTGAGATGAGTCATCTTTATTTGTGTCCAGAAATCTTTTTGATTTTTATCCTTATCCTTGTTATTTTTAATTTTTTTTTTGTCTTTCTCTTGACTGATTCATTATTTGGCTTTCGTCTTTTGTTTTCAAATTCTGACATCATCATTCGGTTTGGATTAATTAGGATTCGTATGAAACAAAAGAAGCCGTGATAAAACCGTGATAGCCAAGTATCATTTGATGACATCTCACCCTATTACAAGGGAAAGTCAAAAGATTGGCATTTATTTATTAACGTGAGGCACAACTGGATTATCTTTGGGGGATTTGGATTTACCTAACCCCTTTTGCAGGATCAGGATGTGACACAAAGTCAATTTTTAAGCAGAATTTCTTTTTAATTATTTGGACATTTCTGATTATAGGCCGGGTTAGCTCAGTTAATAGAACGTTCAACTAGGAACCACAAGGTTCCTAGTTCGATACCGGCCCTTGCCAACTCAGCGTATGAGTAGCACAGGGATCTGTACGGTAAAGTAAGGAGCTGATGGTAGGTGTAGTGCTCCACCTCAGACGCAAAAAACAATCTCCTTGGTCTAGTGCTTGTGAAAAGGAGATAGACTCCCTTGCTGATTGGCTGATACTGACTTTAGGCCACCCCGACGACTTTACTTTTTACGTTTTACAGTAGGATTGCAGTCATGGGAGAGTTTAATGTAGGCAAAGAGTTAAATACTATGTAGCATTATTTAGATTTTTAATACTGTTGTCCTCATCTTTATTGTGGTATGTAAAACTCAGTGTTTCGGCTGCTGTATCCTCCTGCCTTCTTCAGGTGTTTCCTGTCTATCTGAGCATAGCAATGACCCAACCTAGGAAATCATTTTTAATAGTTTTGTTCGGATAGACAATGAACACCTGAAGAAGGTCAGAGGATACAGCAGCCGAAACATTGTTTTACATACGACAATAAAGATGAGGACTGCAGTCCAAAAAAAAAAAAAAAATACACATTATGTCTCATCTTAAAAATTCAGACAAACATTAATAGTATATAGCAGTCCAGAAATAATTACTCGTATTTATTTTTATAATTTTATTTTAAATTCCAGATGTTTTGCAACTTTATTTTCAGTGGGGGAAGGGTTAAAGAAAGTTTAGAAACCATCTTGCTGTTATTTGTATTTTTAAGATGCGGCTTGATGAAGAGAAGGAAAACTCTGAATTAAAACCAGTTGTTGATCCTGAGAGAAAGAGAGAGAGAGAGAGAGAGAGAGAGAGAGAGAGAGAGAGAGAGAGAGAGACTATTCCTGCCCAAGATATCCTATACAATAAGTAGCACCTCCTCACCCCCTCAACCCAACCAGGTTAGGGAATAAGTTGTCGGGGGTGGCCTAAAGTCAGTATCAGCAAGGGAGTCTAACCAAGGAGATTGTTTTTTGCATCTTGAGGTGGAGCACCACACCTACCATCAACTCCTTACTCCCTGTGCTACTGATGCACTGAGTAGGCGAGGGTCGGTATCGAATCAGGAACCTTGTGGTTCCTAGTTGGGCACTCTACTGACTGAGCTAAACCGACCCATGAATAAGTCCTCCTTAAATGTGATACTCAACTTTTAATTGGGGGAAAAGAAAAAAAAGTCCTTAGAGTAAATGGATTGAAGATATTGGATATTGGATTCAGAAGTGTATTTCTATTTTGTTTGTTTGTACAAGTTGTGATAAATTTCTAATTGATTTGATCAATTTATGGATTTTCAATAAAACTTCTCCGGATCCTCTCCGGATTCCCTTCTCATTATTTCTTCCCTCCTCCCCTTTCCTATTTCATGGAAAAGCTTTAGATCCAAAGATACCTTTTTTTTTTTCTAACCGTTTCTCTTGCAGGCTGATATCAGAAAGTGGCGCCACATTATTAACTTTGGGTACAGGATTCTTGAAATTGGGGGATTATTTTTTATTTGTTTATTGTTAGCCTCACCGTTAGTTTAAAATGTCAATCTAACCTCAGGTTTAATGTTCTCGTGGCCTGACTCAAAAAAAAAAAAAAAGGAAAGAAATCATTTCGGAATGTATATCCGATAATATTACCTTTTTGTTTTTTTTCTTGCTTTATTCTCCATCCTATTAGCTTTCAATTTCTACCTTTTTGTTCCTTTTTGGAAAGGTTATCTGGTGTTGCCAAGGTTAAAATAGTTTCACTGATCACTTTTATTCTTAGCTCGAATTTTATACACATTGAATTTAACAATTAAATTAAAAGTAAAGGGAAGTAACTGAGGAAATCAACAATAAATTTATATGTATTCCATATTTTGAATGTTGCTAAATAAATGTATAATGTTGTCTTTATAAAACATTTAACTGGTAGAGGTCGTTCTCTTCTTATACAAGGGTTGGCTGAAAAGTTCATAGGCTGACCAAGATACTCTCATTAATAAGGAATTATGCTGTTCAACAAATTTTGGTCAAGTCACACTAGATTATTGAAGTTAAGCAGTGATGAGCCTGTTTAATACTTAATTGGGTGACCATTTAAGCAACAGCAGGTACTGAAAGCAACCCAAGTTCTTTATTTATCAAGATGACTTGATTTAGCATTAAATGACCCAAACAGGTTTGATATGCCGTAAAACAAGACAACCTAACTGTCCAACAAGTAAATCAACCCAAACCAGATATCTCAACTGTTTTTAGCCATTTGTGTTTCTGGATGTAAAGTGAGGGATCATTTTATTATTATAAACAAGTTGTAAACTGATCCCCCATTTATTGACCACATTAGATTCATAAAGGGTTATACTGTTAATTATGGTTAAGTCAGACTAAAGCACCAAAGTTCCTGCTAGATTATTGAAGTTAAGCAGTGATGAGCCTGTTCAATATTTAATTGAGTGACCATTAAAGCAACAGGTATTGTAAGCAATCTGACTTGATTCAGCAAGAAATGACCCAAAAAGGGTTGATGTGCCATAAAACAAAAACAAAACAACCAACCAACTTCATTTGGCCAGTCAGTAGAGTGTTCGGCTGGGAACCTTAAGGTTCCTGGATCAATATCGGTTCTCACCAACTCAGCATATGAGTAGTGCGGTAAAGTGATAAGCTGATGGTAGGTGTGGTGCTCCACTTCAGACGCCAAAAACAATCTTCTTGGTCGAGCACTAGTGAAAAGGGGACAGATTCCCTCGCTGTCTAGCTGATACCAACTTTAGGTCACCCCGACGACTTATATTTAATTATCCAATGGGTCAGTGCCTTTTTGTTTTATTTATCTGTCTGTCTTTTTAATTCTTTTCCAATTTGATGTCCCTTACTTTGGCTAGACAAACGGTTGGAGAGGCCTTTACTGATCAATCAAATAGTCACGTCAAGCCCTATTACCTATATATTGTTCTTATGGCAACTCCCAATCCTTTTTATTATATATGTGATAGAAGGTGGTAGTTGAGGCTCTTGTGTATGACGTTAAATTCTATCTGATGGTGAAGTCCCAATTCTAGAGCTCTAGGGAATGTGGAGTACCCCTTCATTACCATTACTCTCCCAGGTCCACTGTCCCAGAGTGGTAGTACCTATTAGGGTCCTATCTATGGGTTGAATAGAAAAATGTGTTTAAAAAATTGAGTTTAAAAAAGTATTGAATACCCATCAAGAATGAATATAGTAAAAACGTTTATGGCATAAAATACCCCAATGGGTTGACATGCCATAAAACTCAATTCACCAACCAACATTCAATTTGATATGTAGTTTAAAATTGTTTTACTCTTGTGAATGATGTTAAACTCTATCTGATTGTGAAGTCCCAATTCTGGAGCTCTGGGTAATGTGGAGTACCCCTTCATCAACATTACTCCCAGATCCACTTTGAGGGTCTTAATGTCCTGGGTATGATGATGTTAAACTCGATCTGATGGCGAAGTCCCAATTCTGGAGTTCTGGGTAATGTGGAGTACCCCTTCATCCCCATTACTTTCAGGTTCACTTTGAACTGGAGTGGTAGTACCTGTTAGGGTCCCATTTATGGGCTAAATAGAAAAATGAGTTTAAAAAATGTGTTCAATAAAATCAAGGACTGAATAGAACAAAAACTTTTTTGGCATAAAATAACCCAACAATTGTTGACATGCCATAAAACTTAATTCACCAACCAACATCCAATTTGATATTTAGTTTAAAATTGTTCTACTGTTGTGTAGTAGACTTTCAGTTTTGTTATTGTTTTTAGTCATAGTTTCTTGATTTATTATGGCAAACTGCTGCTAACATGGACTTATGGGTAATAAGCAGCCAAGCAGCAGCAGCAGCCAAGCAGCAGCAGCAGCAGCAGCAGCTGTGTTTAGTAGAGTTATTGATTCTTTGATCATTAATACTACACGTGATCGTCCCATGAAAGACACGTGATAACATTGGCCGCCACTAGCCAATACACCCACTAAATCAGTAAGCTAAGTTTTTCTTTTCAGCGTGCAGTCTCTCATTCATTCAGTCTCTTCTTTTCTGTCTTTCTTTTCTTCTTTCTCTTCTCTTTCTCTTCTCTCTTTCTTTCTTTCTCTCTCTTTCTCTTTCTCTTTTGTTCTTTCTCTTTCTCTTTTGTTCTTTCTCTTTCTCTTTCGTTCTTTCTCTTTCTCTCTTCTTTCTCTTTCTCTTTCTCTTTCCCTTTTCTTTATCTTTCTTTCTCTTTCTCTTTCCTTCTTTCTTTTTCCTTTTCTTCTTCGTTTCTCTTTCTCTTTCTCTTAATGTTTTTCTTTTCTTTGGGAAATCTGTTCATATTGAGTGAGCAATCTATTTCATTCATTCTATTTTTCTTTACTCTTCTTCTTCTTCTTCTTGTTATCTTTCCTTTTCTTTCTCTTGATCTTTTCTTTCTTTCTTTCTTTTCTTTGTTCTTATTGAATGAACAATCTATTTCATTCTTTCTTTTTACTTTTAAAAAAAAAAATTCACTTAAAAGTCTTTCTTTCGTTTTTTTTTTTCTTTGATTGTTGGTGAAAGAGAAAATAGTTCTGAAAACTATTCACTAATGGAATGAAAAAGAGAGGAGAGAAAGAAAAAAAATAGAAATAATAATGGAAAACTATATAACAATGTAAAGAGAGAGAGAGAGAGAGAGAGAGAGAGAGAGAGAGAGAGAGAGAGAGTAGACTGTGTGGTGGAAGGGAGAGACAGGGAAATAAAGATATAGAAGAGGAGAGAGAAAAGTAAGCATGATGAGAGAGAAAGAGAGAGAGAGAGGGGGGTGAAAGAAAATTAAAAAAATAAGAGAATGAATGAAAAGAGCAAAAATGAATGAAAATGAAAGAAAAGTAAAAGTAGTAAAAAAGAAAAATAAAGAAAATGTAACAAACAAAACAAAATAATAATTAGAGAAAAGAAAGCTAGATAAAAGGGGGGGGGAAAGAGAAAGGGTAAGAGAATAGAGAGAGTAGGAAAGGAAGAGGAGAAAGAGTAAAAGGAAAGAAATGAAAAGAAGAAGAAAGAAAAAGTGTGAGGAAAATGAAGAGGAGAAAGAATAAGAAGAGAAAGGAAAGAGTTAAAGAATAAGGGAGAAAAAAAAAGAAAGTAAGAACAAAAGAAAGAAACCAAAAAGAGAAAAGAAAGTGTATGAGGAAGATGGGTGTGTGTGTGTGTGTGTCTGCGTGTGTGTGTGTCTGCGTGTGTGTGTGTCTGAGTGTATCTACATGAATGGTTACCTGCGCATGTATTTACGCATGTATGTGCACACTCACAAACACACACACACACACATATATATATACAGAGAGAGAGAGACAGACATAGATAGATAGATAGATAGATAGATATAGAGAGAGAGATGGAGAGAGAGATAGATAGAGAGATAGATAGAGAGAGAGAGAGAGGAGAGAGAGAGAGAGATAGATTGATAGACAGAGAGAGATAGATAGATAGATAGATATAGATATATAGATGTATATATATATATTTATATATATATATATATATGTGTATATGTATATATATATGGGGGGGGTAGGGAAAGAAAGTCTAAAAACATAGAGAGACACTTAAGAGAAGAGCAAAGAGATGTATTAAGCGTATATTTTGGAACTATCATGATATTATAATAGCAGTAACATCACTAACAACGTGAAATGACTTTATGTCTACTGCTATTAATTTTTTTTCTTTTGCAGTTAACATGTTTTACATTTTAAGAGAATTTAAATAAAACACAACAAAAAACAAAAAAACAATACAAAAAAAAACCCAACATAGTACACATTTTAAATTCAATGTTTTTGTTTTTCTTTTAATGCGTTTTTTTTATTTTTATTTTTTAAATAAAATAACTTAATTTATCCTCGTCGAATTGTGACCCCTTCTTCCTGGTTTCAATTTCAACTTAACAGGACATCCTTATTTGGTTATTTTTTATAAGACTGACTTCAGTGTTTTTCCACTGATGTAATATTTACTTTTCATTTTATTGTTTATGTTAAACCTCGCCTAAACTCTCTTCTCTTAGCAACCTTGTCATTTTCTAAAAGGGTTGACAAACCGTAAAATCCAACCAACCAAGCAGCCAATCAAAATTTGCTAAAAAGAAAAAATGAATATCCTAGAAAATTTCTGAAAAAAAACCCCAACATATCTATTTCCTATTGCTATATCACTGATACTGATGGCTTTTTTATTTAGTGTGTCCTCAGACGCACATATTTGCTTTGAATGAGTCTCAACTAAAGTTTCTTAATAAATTGTAGGGTTTTTATTTATGATCTGCGGAAACAACTAAAGCCGTAACTAAACTCCTACCTTGTAACCTATCCTGTGTAATTTGTTTCTAAGAAACTATTAAAATGTATTCACAGTTAGCTTGAAATGGTGAGGGAAGAA
The DNA here is from genome assembly GCA_023376005.1 of Doryteuthis pealeii. Lineage (NCBI taxonomy): Eukaryota > Metazoa > Mollusca > Cephalopoda > Myopsida > Loliginidae > Doryteuthis > Doryteuthis pealeii. Next base: position 60,416,276 of record CM042155.1, on the reverse strand, counting down.
AAAAGAAAAACACTGGGATGCATGGATATGATTTTACTGTGTCCTTTTAGAATTTTATGCGTCAGGGACGCAGGACACATATCTATCAGTATCTCTGCTATATCGGAAAGGATTATGGAGGCGTGTGGTGTAATGATTAGAGTCGTAAGAAAGAACTCGTCAACCCAAGTTCAAATCCTGGACGAGGCTGTTTGCATTTCACATAATGCTAATACCTCTCTAGACCCTGCCAACAGGGAAAAAAACAAAAAAAAACAAAAACGTCTATACTAAATTGTATTGTTATAAATATATTCCTAACAGATAAGTATGAATACTTACCAAGCCCCCTCCCCCCGCACGAGCAGGATGCAACACAAGGTCAATTTCTTAAGTGGAGTTTAATAGGTTTGAATTAATAGTTTTCCTTCTCCTAGACTGGTTACCTCACCATGGTAAAAGAGCCCAGTCTGCCCTGCTGTTTGCCCATAGCTGGAGGGAGAATTGGATTTATACCTTTCCCAAGGGTATTAGTGCTATGTGAAATGCAAACAGCTTCGTCTGGGAATTGAACTCGGGTTGATGAGCCCATTTCCTACAATTCTAGACCATGCGCCTCCAAGAATTATCCTGTATATGTTAGATATAGATGTGTAAATATTTAGTTTTATTTTACAGCCTGTTGAATATAGATGTGTAAATATTCAGTTTTATTTTACTCCCTTTATTTCTTACATTAAAACATTTTGTGTATGGAAATGTGGGTGTAGGTATGTTAGTGTAATTAGTTATTTTATAAGCTTAGCTATGTCTGGCACAATTGACAGTTGTCGGAGCATCTAGTAAGGATCATCAATGTTTCTAAGAGAGAAAGGGAAAGCTGGTGATATATATATATATATATATATATATAGTATCCACTTGCTGCTTTAACTTTTCCATCGCAGTGGCATCAGTAAATAATCCAAAAGTGCTCAATATATTAAAAATATAGAGCAGTAATAACACTAATAATATTATCATTAGAGGTAAAATAAAGGGTCTACCATGGTTTCAATCAAATTGAAATGATTTCTTCAGGACCCTACCCTATGTTTAGTAAGTAAGTAAAGTAAAGGGGCGGCTTAAAGTCGGTATCAGCCAATCAGCGAGAAAGTCTATCCCCTTTTCAGTAGCGCTAGACCAAGGAGATTGTTTTTTTAGCATCAGCTCCTTACTTTACCGCACAGATCCCTGTGCTACTCATATGCTGAGTTGGCGAGGTCGGTATCGAACTAGGAACCTTGTGGTTTCTAGTCGAACGCTCTACCGACTGAGCTAATCGACTTAGTTAATGTAGAGTAGGGTCCTGAAGAAATCATTTCAAACTGATTGAAACCATGGTAGACCCTTTATTTTTCGTGGACTCTCTTATTGTAAATGATACATCACAGAGTTTGACTTCTCCAGGACATCAAGTATATGCATGTCTATACTATCATTTATATGTGTATATATATATATATATATAAAGGATAGTGTAGACATGTGTGAAATAACTGTGATTTCTAACAGTCTGTTTCTCCTCTATGCATTTCTCAGATCAAGAGAAACATGCACAGGTGAGGAACACATAGGTGAAAAACTGACAGTTATCAAGCACTGTTGACTTGTACAAGGGTGGCTTTGGCATTAAATAATGCACAAAGGCTATTTGCGCTATGTGAAAATACATACATACATCTATATATATATATATATATATATATATATATATAACTTTTCAAAATATGACGCAGCAACGTTCATTAACTGCAAAACTGTTTTCAACGGTCATATTTACAACATGAACTGCAGTTAGCTGTTATTAATCAATATCTTGATTAATTCAGTGGATTTAACTCTGAAGATCCTTATGGTGAAACTCGAGTAGGTTATTTCTGTACACACTATAATAATAAATCCCCTCTACTTACGTATTGAGCACTTTATATTTGTTATAACGCTGACTTATCCGAGTAACACTTATACAAACCAAATATTGAGACCAACCCAATATTTTTAGTAGTAAGTCATCTCTTATCTATCTATCTATCTATATATATATATATAAAAAAGCTCAAATGAGATATTATAGTACTAATTATTTACTGTTAGTAAAGTTTCATGTGTAATAGGCAATTCCCTGATGGTTGAATATTGAAAACCAGTTGGTTCAGCATTTGTATAACATGATGTGTGTTCATTGATAGAATACAAAATAGCCTAACTTGCATGGAACTTTAATAACATTAAATTAGTAGCATAATATTTCATTTGAGATTTGAAATCTGCTCTGCTAAATTAATATTGAGCACTTTAGTATGCAAACACTTTTCATATTTGCTATTCTTCATTATATTACATATTATATATATATATATATATATATATATATATATATATATATATTACTAAAACATTAAAAATGCCTTAAATTCTGAGGTTAAAATTGAGATTAATTTTTTTAAATTCATGATAGTGTTGTGACAAGCTTAACAAAAATTCATTTTCATGTGTCAAGGCATTTTGTTTCATTAAAGTTATTTTTACATATATCTTACATTATATATAAATATATATATGCTCATATTCACACACACACGTGTGTCTGTGTGTATATATATAATATATATATATATATATATATTATATATATATATATTTGTGTGTTTTGTGTACATATGTGTATGTATATACATATATACAGAGAGAGAAAGTAAGGTCATATTGATTTATAACAATATACATTATACATTATATATAAATATATATATATATATATATATCACATACTCACACACACACACACACGTGTGTGTGTGTGTGTGTACATATGTGTGTGTGTGTGTATATATATATATATATATATATATATATATATAGAGAGAGAGAGAGAGAGAGAGAGGGAGGTCATATTGTTTTTAACAATATGCATTTATATAAATATAATATATATGCACACACACACACACACATGTGTGTGTACATATATATGTGTGTTTTGTGTGTGGGTGTACACATATGTGTGTATATATATATATATAGAGAGAGAGAGAGACTTGTCGACCCGAATTAAAATGCTAGACGAAAAAGTGTTTGCATTTCACATTGCGCTAATACCTTTGGGAAAGGTATGAATCCAACTATTCTCCCTCTAGATATGGGTAAATAGTAGGGCAGACTTGGCTCTTCAACCTTGTTAAGGCGACCTGCCTAGGAGAAGGAAAACTTTGAATTCGAACCTGGTAAACTCCGTTTAAGCAATAGACCTTGTGTCGCATTCTGTTTGTGTGAAGGAGTTGGTAAATATATATATATTATAAAAAGTGTTGGGGTTTTGTCATAAGGGCAATAAGGTTGGGACATTCATATAGGTGCTATGGCTTGACATGATGAGCTGATTGATTGGAGGGAGCTTCTCAAACTGTCCGTCTAGCCTAAGTAAGAGTGTTGCATGTCATGGCCTGCTCGGCTACAAAGTTTGGTTTGTTTTGTTTTACGGCATATCAACCTCAATGGGTTATTTAATACCGACAAAGTTGTGAAATAAATTTATTCTTAATGGATAATACAATTTTGTTTATCAACTCATGTTTTTCTATTTAACCCATAAATGGGACCCTAACAGTACTACCACTCCGGGTCGGAGTTGACCAGGGAGCAATGGTGATAAAGGGGTGCTCCACATTCCCCAAACCTCCAAAACTGGAATATCACCATCAGATAGAGTTTAACGTCATTCCCAGGACATGTAGACCCTCAGTCACCGCCTTCTTGCACCCATATGCTAAAAAGGGATTGGTGCTTGTCATAAGGGCAATAGGGTTAGGGCAATCACATATAGGTGCTAGGGCTTGATGTGACCAGCCGATTGATCGGAGGGCGCCTCTCCGACCGCCCGTCTAGCCCAAGACAGGGCCAAAGTGGAGTATTGCAAGTCATGGACTGCTCATCCACCTGGGCCCTATCCTTAAGCATCATGGGTCGCCACACATGGTCAACAGGTGGCCCCATTGGGGGAGTCTTACCCCTCTGCAGAGGTGCAGTCGGTGCATTCTAATGCACCAGCCGACAGGGCGGTTGGCTACAAAGGTTCCATCCTTAAGCATCACAGGTCACCATCCATGGCCAACAGTTGGCCCCATTCAGGGGAGTCTTACTCCTCTACAGAGGTGCAGTTGGTGTATTCTAATGGCACAGCTGACAGGGTGGGATATTAAACTGCATCAGGTGGTATGAATTCACTTATGGAGCTCTGGGTGATATGTGTTCATACCTTTTTTGCCATTACTCCCAGCTCCACTCTGATTCACCCACAACCAACAGGTGGCCCTATTGTGTGTGTGTGTAGGGGGTGTATTCTAAAATCCCAGCTGAAAAGACTCCAGAATTTCTTGTTAATCTTACTTGGATATAAGTATTAATGTATTCATTGAATACTAAAACTTTGTTAAATAAATTTTGGGTTTGACATTAAAAAAGTAATTCTTTTTTTTTTTTTTTTTTTTTTGCTTATTATCATTCAAAATATTACATATGTTCATGCAAAAAAAAAAACTGACTAAAGTGAAATGGCGGTGTTGGGTGATGTCGGGATATAACAAAATTATTTGCAGCTGACACTAAAAATACCGACATGGTTATTGTTCCTGTTTTTTGACCAACTGCCAAAAGTTGTTTCCATTCATTACTTACTTATGTAATAATTATATTACATCCACAAGTTTTGACATATTTTGTTTAATAAAAATCGCTGCCCTTTTATATCATAAGGTTACACAAACAGATCGTTATGTAAAAAAAAATGTCCATTTTTTGTTGTTGTGAGGCGGATTCAGCTGGCACAGGCAGTTATTTTTAATGCTTGGAACATTTAGGGCTACTTATCCTCCCTGTCGGCTGGGGCATTAGAATACACTGACTGCACCTCTGCAGAGGGGTAAGACTGCCCCAATGGGGCCACCTGTTGGCTGTGGGTGGTGGCCCGTGATGCTTAAGGATAGAACCCAGGTGGTTGAGCAGTCCATGACTTGCAATACCTTACTTCGGACCTTACTTAGGCTTGACGGGCGGTCGGAGAGGCCCCTTCAATCAATTGGCTGGTCACGCCAAGTCCTAGCACCTATATGAATGCCCCAACCCTATTGCCCTTATGACAAGCCCCAACCCTTTTTACCATATGGGTGCTAGAAGGTGGTGGCTGAGGGTCTACATGTCCTGGGAATTTTTCTATTTAACCCATAGATGGGACCCTAACAGGTACTACCACTCCAGGTCAGAGTGGACCAGGGAGCAATGGTGATGAAGGGATGCTCCACATTCCCCAGACCTCCAAAACTGGAACCTCACCTCTATTGATAAAAACGGCACCATCTATTGAGAAAAACGGCAACTTAGTGGAGAAGTAAGGATGTGATTCACAGAGGACCAGCTTCATTTTGATGTATGATACATGTTCCTGTGTTGGTAATTATACCTGTCCTAAACAAAATGGCATTACTTTTTGACTCACTTTTGTATTATATCACATTGATATCAGGGAGGAAAGGATACCAAGACTTTAATTCTTTTGCAAGCTAGTCTTGCAGATCCTTTACTACTGAATAGTGAGTTCAATCCTCACTGAATGCCCCATAATTGCAATCTTGTGTCACATCCTACCTGTGGCAAACAGATTGGCTAACAAGCATCAATGAATATTATTTTTTGTTTGTTTTGAACATGGATTGACAACTGTTTTGTGCATGGCTTGTCATTCACAATGATCTCAACACTGCTGAAATGCATTGTCCACCACCTTACTGTGCTCAAACTCACTGTTTCGTCTCTACTCAATACCTACCAAAACTCCAATCTTTTTTTTTTTTTATAGAAAAGATCTTTTTTAATGAAGAGAGAAAAAAAATCAACTTAGGAAAATGATCTTCTGTAGTGAAAATTCTTGAGGTACCTTCAGTGAAAGATTACCTTTTTGGGGGGTGGGTGGGTGGAGGGTTTCTAGTAGTGCAGCTCATTTGGTAATGAACCATCTCTCAATCAGTCCTCTTTTTGAAAAATCTTGCCGCATGCCTTATTTAAACATAGAAAAAAAAGAAGCTTTTTACTATCATCAGTGGAGGTAGTCAAATGTTTATTATTAAAGTTGTATTTACTTTTGGTTGGTTTGCTAAAATCATTAACCTACCAAGTTTTTTTTTTCTGTCACTGTGACTATCAGAAAATCAGAAGTATATCCTCCTATATAAGTTTCCACTTATCTATCTACCACTTACCATCAAGATAAATATAAATAAGCATTTAAGAGAAAAATGCTTTACTACTTGTTTGTTCTAATATCCTGTCTAAGCACTTTTTTGGGTTGGACTGAAACATAAACCAAATAAATCTTGCCCTACACTCACCTGGAATTCCTCATTTTTGGCATTGGAGTTTTGGACCTTTTTTTCTTGGAATCCTTGGAATGTGTCAGATAATTCTGCCATTCCATTTCCTGTTTCTTCATCATCAAATAAGTTAATTTCTTTGAAGAATTCTAAAGGAAGATCATTCAATAAATAAGGTGAACTTTGCTTCAGAAGTTGGCAATAGGAAGCTCTCTTTATTATAGAAATACATTGGAAAGGGTTTTAATATATGAAGGCATTTATGAAGGTCATTCAATAAATAAGGTGAATTTTTATCAGGAGTTAGCAATAGGAAGCACTGTTTACTATAGGAATATATTGGACATACTTTTACTATAAGAATGTATTGGAAAGGGTTTTACTATAGGAATGCATTGGAAAAGGTTTTACTATGGGAATGCATTGGAAAGGGTTTTATTATAGGAGTGAATTTATGAGGGTCATTCAATAAATAAGTTGGAATTTGCAATACTAACTGACACATTGTGCGTTGCTTCACTGTCTGATTGGAAAATTGCACAAGTGAATGTGCAATTTTGTCTAATTTGGAAATATATCACACAATCGAAACAATTCAAGTTTTATTAGTGCACCAGTTACCATCATACTACCAACCACAGCAGGTCTTACTGTGGCTCATTGGTAATATGATGGTAGTCGGTGTGCTAACATGTTGTGCATAGTTTCATTCTGTGTTTTATTTATAAGCAGCTCAGATTAATGTGCAATGTGATCTAATTTGTGAACTTATACTTTTTGACTTTGAACTCGGTCATAACACTGCAAAAACAACTAGAAAAATTTGTTGTTGTAGAATAATCACACTAAGTTCCAATTACAATCAACTTAGTAAGACATGGCAATAAGTAGTCATAACTGAATACGAATCTATCTTGCTGCAATACTACTGCAAAATGCCAGGGTATTTTTGAAGCCTCATAACACCATAGAAACTAAGCAGCCAATCAGGACTCAAGGAATGGAATCACCCAAATACATGAATGGATTATTCATGGGCACTATCTTGGGCACTGTTCAGTTGTCCTTAGCCAGTTGCTGTTGTTCAAACCAACAGTATACTGACTGATTTCAATAGTTGTGTTATTAGTACAGTAACACGATGGTTTGAGTAATTTTGCTTAAGTTGAAAGACCCAAGACAGTCAAGCAAGGTCAGGTAGAACTAAAATGGTGGATTCTGAAGTCATGTTCCAAGAAGTCAAAGAGCAAATAGCACTCAAAGAATATCAGGTGAACCTCTGAATCTTGTTGTCTAGTGTTGGTGGTCAACTTCACAACCTCATATTGAAGTCAGTAGTAAGTCTAAGTACAACTTAAGCAGTGTCCAAGACAGTTGGTATATATAAAAATCAAGAATGACCCATTCATGAATTTGGGTGATTTGGGTCATTCCATTCCTTGAGTTCTGATTGGCTGCTTGACTGCTTGATTTGAATGACATTGTGGAGTCTTATATATATCCTGTCATTCTGCAGTAGACTTTGTGACTATTCGGGTTTGTATTTAAGTTACAATCGTTTGTTGCCTTGTCTTCCCAGTTCGATGGTAATTGGGACTTTAATTATTCTTCACCTCATCAAAAGCATCTGAATCTGCCTTATTGTGCTTCATGTTACCAAAATATTACAAAACACTTCACTTGACTCACCCCTCATACAATAACATGAGGTTTTAGCTTGAAAACTCCATTTTTTCTGTTTAGTCACCACCATGCATTGTTGGGCTTGATGAACAAAAAGCAGGTTGTTGCGCCCATCTGCACCAGTGGAGCCGACCTACTTTTTCATAGAAGTTTTATCATTATTGTCATCAGAAAAAAAGTTTATCTTTTATAATCTATCTTTGATCATTTTCGTTTGTGCAGATGATCTGATCAAGGCACTCTTCATTCTGTGAGTTTTGAACATTATCCCACCACTTAACTAGGCTCACATCACTGTTTGGTCTCTATAAACATTCAGCAAGCATCAATGAATAAGTCTTGCAGATCCTTTACTACTGAATAGTGAGTTCAATCCTCACTGAATGCAACAGAACATGGATTGACAGCTGTTTTGTATATAGCATGTCACTCACAATAATCTCAACACTGTTGAAATGTATTGCCCACCACCTTACTGTGCTCAGAATCACTGTTTGGTCTATTTAAACAAGAATCAATTCCGCAAGTAAGTATTTTTTTCCAACTAAAAAATTCATTGACATAGCTCTGCTTTCAAGCATGATGCTATTTTGTTAAAATGCCCCTAAGCTTTTATCGGTAACAAGGTAAACATACCCTCCAGGTAAGATGTAAAAGACATGCTGGACACTGCTGGGGAAGAAAGGACCAACTCATGAGTGAGGTTAACCTATGGATGCATATGCATGGACACACCAGTGTAGGCTGACTACAAAAAAACACTCAGCTCCATGTGGATACTGGATGCCGTACAGAAGACCTGCTAGGTGTGATGACCAATAGGGATGGGTGGCAGAGAGAGTCATGGGAATCCATGCTGTCAGCAGGACCTGATGATGATGATGAATGTCTGTCTTCTAGCTTTGATTGGTTGGTTGGTTGGATTTATGGCATGTCAACCCTTGTTGGGTTATTTTATGCCAAAAATATTTTGTTTTATTCATTCTTGATGGTACTCAAGTTGTTTTTTAAACTCAATTTTTTTCTATTTAACCCATTGATGGGATCCTAACAAGTACTACCACTCTGGGTCAAAGTGGACCTGGGAGTAATGGTGATGAAGGAGCTCAACATTCCCCAGAGCTCCAGAATTGAAACTTCACCATCAGAGATTAATGTCATAACTAGGACATTAAGATCCTCAGCCACTTCCTCCTAGTACATATATGACAAAAGGGGTAGGGCTTTGGCATTAAATAATCCACAAAGTTTGATATGCCATTTAAACAAAGAAACTTTCAGATTGTAGGGCAAACATTATGTTGATCTTTAATGCGGAATGAAACATTTTATTTTTAAAAATATTCCATATATTTAAATTTATTCTTTATTTAAGATTATTTTATCAAAATTTGTGGAAAGCACTTTTTAAAGAAAAACTTTAAATAGAAAAGAATTTTAAATAGAGAAATATTTTTGATGTAAGATTAGGTTGGATTGTGAAATTTTGAAATTTCCTTCACTCACTAAACTAAAAATGGAAGTGGAATTTTTTAAAATTATCATTCTTAAGATTTTTTTTTTTTTTCCCAAGGAAATTGCCATAAAATTTTTTAAAGTTTTGATATTTAAGTGAAAAGTTGTTAAATGAAAAGTCATTTTAATAATATGTCATTCAATAAAATGTTTGATTAAAAGTCATGGTACTTAGTTGAACTCAGCTGCTTTACTCTATCTTAGTTCATATTTAGAATATCATTTTTAAATGTAATCCTAAACTAGTGTGTGTTTTGAAACATGATTTTTTCTAAAACCTTTTTTTTGTTCATATGTTAATAATTTAAATTCAGTTCTCATTACTTGTTGAATTAAAATGATTAAAAATATATTCATTTAATTTGTTTTCTTTTATATTCCTAAAAATGTAACAATAAAAGAAAGTAACAATTAAATATGTGTCTTTTTTGTAAATAGAAAATTTTGTGCATTAATTCAAATGAAAATAATTTGTTTATTTTGTGAGTAGTTCATTTATTTTTTGAAAAGAGTTTGTTACACTGATTAAAGAATAATATATTTTGTTCTAAGAAATAAGAACTTATGACAACTATTGAGGTCAGTCAGTCAGTCAGTCAGTCAGTATACTGTTGGTTTGGACAACAGCAACTGGCTAAGCACAACTGAACTAGTACCCAAGACAGCTGGAACTTATGGGACTCAAGAATAGTCCATTCATGTATTTGGGTGATTCCATTCTTTGATTCTGATTGGCTGCTTGGTTTCTATGATGTTATGAGGCTTCATAAATTCCCTGGCATTCTGCAGTAGGGTTGCAACAAGATTAGATCCATATTCAGTTATGGCTATTTGTTGCCTTGTCTTACCAATTTGATGGTAATTGGAACTTAGTATGATTATTCTACAACAACAAAATAAATAGATGGAACCCTAACTCGGGGATAGTTGGGAGTAATTGCAATAAAGGAGTACTACACTCTTCCCAGAACTGGGGTCTTCATCATCAGATGAAGTACACCCCTTTAGTAGGGTCTTACCCCTCTAAGCTCTGTCAACTAAGCAACAATCTGCCTCAAATGTACCTGAAATTCAAGCAACCAATGATGCTTAAGAACGGAACTCTGGTGGCTGAGCAGTCCATGACATGCAACACTTTGGCCCTTACTTAGGCTAGATGAGCGAGACCCCCCCCCCAATCAATCGGCTGTACGTCAAGCCCTAGCACCTATATGATTGTCCAAACTCAATTGCTATCATGGCAAGTCCTAACCCTTTTTTATCATATATATGCTAGAAGGCAGTGGCTGAGTGTCTTAATGTCCTGGGTATGATGTTAAACTCTATCTAATGGTGAGGTTCCAGTTTGAAGATCTGGGGAATGTGGAGCACCCCTTCATCATTACACCCAAATCCACTCTAATTCGGAGGGGTAGTACCTCTTAGAGTCCCATCTATGGGTTCAATAGAAAAACATGAGTTTAAAAAGAATGTGTTAAAGATAAATTGAGATTAAAAAAAGAAAATTATGCCTCCCATCAAGAATGAATAAAACAAAAACGTCTTTGGTATAAAATAACCCAACAAAGGTTGACATGCCATAAAATCCAACCAACCAACAAATTTTCTAGTAGATGTAAAATTTTAAACTATTTAATCCATCTTTTTGGCTCTGGATAAAGTCAGTTGTCAGTGAAAGATTTTATTTTTAAAATGTATTTTAACAAATTGATTGATAAATTGAACGACGTGAACAGGATGCTGAAATGTCACAAAAAATGAAGAAAAAAAAAGAGTGTTAAAAAATGTTGAATACTCATAAAGAATGAATAAAACAAAATGTCTTTGGCATAAGATAACCCAACAAGGGTTGACATGCCATAAAGTCCAACCAACCAACCAACCAGGTATTCAAATATATTTCCACACAGCAGGATGATCGTAAAATAGACTCCAGCTGCATATTGACATGGCTTTCAAGATTTGACTCTCATTACAACAATCAACAGTGAAGAAAGGGTTAAGTAAGCGGCTAAATATGGTTCAGTTATTTGAAAGCCTTGATTTTCTGCTTCAAAGCCAAAAAGAGATAATCGTTACAAAATCATCCTCTCACCTGAAAAGATTCTTTCTTCTTCTTCTTCTTCTTCTTCTTCTTCTTCTTCTTCTTCTTCTTCGCTCTTTTGTTTTTTGGCTTTTAAGTTTTCAGTTTGAAGAATACGAAGTACAACTAATCTTCTTCATAATCCTCTTTCACATGATGGGGAGGGGGGGGGTTCGAAACATTTGTGACGCATTTTTCATTTGAAAACTTTTTTGTAGTTTATTAGCAAACATTAATTTATTTCTGGCTGCCTTATTTTCTTTTTTTCTGATTTGATTTGTCCGTTTCTGTGTTCTTTTTCCTCTGAGTTTCAAACGATTCAAGGTGAATCAGTACAAGGTGATACCCTGCACACAGATAGACATATTGCTATTACTCCCAGGTCCACTCTGACCTGGTGTGGTAGTACCTGTTAGGGTCCATCTATGAGTTAAATAGATCAAATCAATTGAATATGCAACAAGAATGAATAAAACAAACTATCTTCAGCATAAAATAACCCAACAAGGGTTGACATGCCGTTGAATTTCACCAACTAACCAACCAACTTTAAAACCATCTTGCAGAGATGCTGATAGGTATGCGTCCTGCATCCCTGATGCATAAAAATCTAAAAGGCCATGGTAAAATCATATCTGCATCCCAATGTTTTTCTTTTTTCTTCCCTCACCATTTCAAACTAACTGTAAATACATTTCAATAGTTTCTTAGAAATGAATTATACAGGATATGTTACAAGGTAGAAGTTAGGCAGCTTTAGTTGGGACCCATAAATTTTCCTGGGGACTCATTCAAAGCAATTATGTGCATCCCAGAATGCACTAAATCAAAAAGCTATCAGCATCACTGCATCTGTATCACTTCTCAAGCTGATATGATGTTAACTGCCTGGATCTTGTGATTTGGGCCGTTTATTCCAAAAGGATTTATATCATGGTTGGGTAAATACATGTTTTTGAGTTCTAATAATCTCGGATCCATTTCTCGATTTGTCAGGCCAAAATTGCTCTACACAGCATTGATTTGTTGCCTCTCCAAACAAGATTCATAGTAACAGATTTGAATATTTGGATCAACAAAGTGGTAGTACCTGTTAGGGTCCCATCTATGGGTTTAATAGATCAAAAAGTGAGTTGGAAAAAAAATTGACAACAAGAATGAATAAAACAAAACATCTGTGGAGATTGAAAAAAAAAACAAAATAAAAATAAAATAAAATAAAAAACAACAAACTCCCATGGGGCCATTAACCGGAAGAACCCCTCAGTGCATGTCCGACAAAAAGGACTGACTCCCTACCCCAAAAAGAATAATTCGGCCATTTGAATTTAGGCCGTAACTGAGGTAGTCATTTCTACCCAAGGGGCATGTCCCCTCAGTTACAGGCGACTTGCCCATTCAATAAAGCCTAATTTATAAAACTACCTTTTACCTTTGTCCCTTTCCTTTTCATTGAATGCCTTCTTTTCAGCATGCCCACCAAAAATGAGATGAGGTTAAAGGTAAACCCAAGGAACCTGCACCAAGAATATTCAGATACCTACATTTAACCTTAAACACTCAAAGCCACATATACCCCCTCATTTACCTAGACCCTGTACATCTTTGGCATAAAATAACCCAACAAGGGTTGACATGCCATAAAATTCCACCAACTAACCAACTTTTAATCATCTATATCACTTTGTTTATTCAATTGCACAAAAGAGATCTGAGGATTAGGCCAAACTATGTAACACTTTTCTGTGAGGAAAGAATGCAATGTATGTTTATAGGTATTGATGTAGATTTGTTTTTATTGTTGTTGTTTTTATTGTTGTTTATTTTACTGCTCCAATAAAGACTAATAGTAACAGGTGGAACTAACTTAATTATAGGTCATAGTTGAGATGACGTTAGAAGACAGTGACGTTTCTTCCTGCTTGATTATGAGAATAGATTGTTGGTATTTACTCAACCCGGTTAACCAACGGGTAGGATGTGGCACAGGGTCGAAAATATAGGACATCCAGCAAGGATTGAACTCACTATTCAGTAGTAATGGACCTGTGAAATAACTATTACATTTCTTAAATCTCAAACAGTTAAAGATTATTTTATATAAAATTGTTTATGGAAGTGCGTGAGAGAGAGAGAGAGAGAGAGAGAGAGAGAGAGAGAGAGAGAGAGAGAGAGAGAACATGTGTGTGTGTGTAAGAGAGAGAGAGGGTGTTAAAATAATAATAGAATTATAAAATAAAACCTAAAAAAAAAAGAAATGCTCGTTACTTTATAAGTTGAGTAATATACAACAAATATTAAATATTAAAACTCACAGCAATTTTTGTGGAACTCAAATTAATCCTATTCTATTTGTTGTCCGCTGAGGAACTTGGAAGCGCGTGGTGTAATGGTTAAAGTCATGAGAAATGGACTTGTCGCCCCGAGTTTAAATCCTGGATGTGGTAATTGCATTTCATTTAGCGCTAATACCCTTGGGAAAGGTATGAATCCTGTTCTCTCTCCAGCTATGGATAAATAGTAGGACAGACTGGGCTCTTTAACAATGGCTAGGTAACCAGTCTAGGAGAAGGAAAACTCTAAATTCAAACCTGTTGAACTCTGCTTAAGAAATTGACCTCGTGTCACATCCTGCTCGTGTGGAGGGGTTGGTAAATATATATATAAAAATTGTTTAAATTTTCTTCCTAACATACAGGTTGATGTGAGAAGAAAGAAAAAAAAACATTCCTACAAATGTTCAATTAATAGTTTATTGCTCTTGTGCAAATAATAATTTTGTCAAACCCTAGCACTTATATGATTGTCCCATCCCTATTGCCCTTATGGCAACCCCAACCCTTTTTATCATATATGTGCTAGAAGGCAGTGGCTGAGGGTCTTAGGGTCCTGGGTCTGACGTTTAACTCTATCTGATGGTGAAATTCCAATTCTACAGCTACAGAGAATGTAGAGTAACCTTCATTAACATTACTCCCAGGTCCACCTTGATACGGAGTGATAGTAATAGAACAAAATGTCTTTGGCATAACATAACCCCACAAGGGTTGACATGCCATAAAATCCATCTGCCCGAAACAAATAATAATTTGGCAAAAATTTGTCCCCCGACACATCTATACATATATAAAGGGCAGTTGTGTGTATATGTATGTCCAGAAGAAACTTTGAAAATAAAACAATTAATGACAAAGTAAATATATATACACATTAAATATCACCAGGGCTTGGTTTTGAGCAAAAATAATAGAGATTTAATTTATATTCGTGAATATGATTTAAAAAATAAAATTAAAATGATAATATTTAAATAGGAGACATTAATTTTTCTTTTCATCAATGTAAGGTGTTTTTTTTTTTTTTTGTTTCTTATATAGGGATGTTTGTGGGGCATCCTGCGGGGATCCAACTTGCAATTCAACAATAATGGATGTGCGAGACTATCTCTCTCCCCCCCCTACCTCTACCCAGGTGATGCCGGGTAGCCACTTCTAGTTGATAATAAAGAGAAATTTTGTAAGGTCTCTGGGAACGTTTCAGTTATGTTGCTGTAAATGACAACCATTAAATAAAGCACCTGTGCTTTTGTGAATCAAGTTCTCATTAAGGTTGTGACCGTAAGCCGTAACAATTATCCGTCACCACCCCTCCACCTCACCCCACACCCACACCTCACTCCACCCCCCACTTCCTCGGGAGTCTGAACATTAAATTGTCAGTGCAGATTTGCTGTGTCAAGGTTATACTACACGTTTATATGTCTGTTTTTTTTTACTGGATTAAATTCAGATTAAGAGATAATACAGTATTAAACACTTGTATACTAATCTCCTCCTCCTCCTCCTCCTCCTCCTCAAAAATAAAGAATTAATCCTTTCTTTATCTGCGCTCTGATTGGTCAAAGATCTAGAAATCTGCCCAATTGGAAATACTCTTTTATCTAGCTTCAGTGAATTGAAATGAATATATAAAGTAGTTTTTAATTTTTTTAAATTAATGAAATATATCACTAATTTGGACTGAGCCTATTCTAGTAGTTACCAGTTAAAAGTAGATTTAACAGGTTTGAATTCAGAGTTTTCCTTCTCCTAGACTGGTTGCCTAACCAAGATTAAAGAGCCTAGTCTGCCTTACTATTTACCCATAGCTGGAGGGAGAGTAGTTGGATTCATACCTTTCTCCATGTTTCGCTATGTGAACTGTAGCTTCATCCAGGATTTGAACTCAGGTCGACTAGTTCATTTCCTACGACTCTGACCATGTCTTCTTTCTTTCTTTCTTTCTTTCTTTCTCGCCTTTTGCTCTCTTTCATTCCCCCAAAATGTGGCGGACACCATTATTGTTTCTCTTTGTCCGCTTCTTTATTTCCTTCTTTCTTTCTTTCTTTCTTCTTTCTTTCTTTCTTTCTTCTTCTTTCTTTATTACCCTTCTTTCTTTCTTTCTTTCTTTCTTTAGATTTGATTTTTATGAGCTGCATTTAAAAACAACCAGGCGCTTGTGGTGTAATGGTTATCCTCATAGGAAATGGACATGGTGACCCAAGTTCAAATCCTGCATGAGGCTGTTTGCATTTCATATAGCACTAATATCCAAATCTTGATAAATAGTAGGGCAGGTTGGCCTCTTTAAAACATGGAAAATATAAGTAAAAGTAAAGTTGTTGTGGTGGCCTAAAGTCTATATCAGCCAGACAGCGAGGGAGTCTATCCCCTTTTCACTCACGCTAGATTGTTTGGGCTTCTGAGGCGGAACACCGCTCCTACTATCAGCTCCTCACCTTACTGCACATATCCATGTGCTACTCATACACTGTGTTGGTGAGGGCTGGAATCGAACCAGGAACCTCGAGGTTCCCAGGCGGACACTCTACTGACTTAGCTAAGCTGGCCCTATCAAATTTTAGCATTAAATAACCCAATAAGGATGATTTTGATTTTTCAGACTATTGTCCTCATCTTTACTGTGTTAGTTATTAACACAACATTTCGCCCACTGTATCTTACGGTCTTCCTCAGGTGTTTCCTGTGTATCCATGTATAGTGATGATACAACCTGGGAAATCATTTATAATTGTTTGACAAACAGGTGTCATCAATCCTCTTCTCAAAAATACAGACAAACTAATTTCAGCATTAAATAACCCATAAGAAGTTGATATGCCATTAAATAATAAATGAAACCAAACCACTTGCTCAATAGCTAGTTAGCTAAATATGAACTCAGTAAGCTTGTTAGATAGATAAATATGAACAGATTGAGATAGATATCATCATCATCATTATTTCATGCAAGATATCCATGACAATCTCTCGCCAACCTTCTCTATCATTCATTGCCCCTGGAGGTCTTCTGCGCAGCATCCAGTATCTGTGCAGAGTTGGTCAATGTAGGTCCTTGCTGGGCAGCCCATACTAGCATGTCCATGAGTTGGCTTCCACGGTAGAATGTCGCTTATGAGTTTGTCCTTGCTCCTCCAGCAGTGTCCAGCATGCCTTGTCCGTCTCACATGGATGGTTTGCGAGATAGGAGGCAGGTGGCTTACAGTTGTTTCCTTGTGGGGTGCTGTTTCCATGATTTGTTCAAGACCGCACCCAGCATTCTTGTGCAGCTCCCATCTAGCTTATTCTCAAGGTGCTTCATTAGGGTCCAAGTGGTGCAGCCATACAGCAGTACTGATATAATCACAGCCTGGAAGAATTGTCGCTTTAACATGTCTGTGAGATTGGATTTCCATATGACTGATAATTTGTTTGTGGATGAACATGCCTTTCCTATTCGTGTATTAACATCGCTTTCTGTGGATGAGATATTACTACCTAGGTATGTGAATTAGGCTGTGAAAATGTAAGCAGTTAGGATTATAATAAAATATTTAGAAATGAATCAAATTTCAGCATTGAATAACCCATAAAGAGTTGATATGCCATTAAAGAAACAGCTGATTCCTGAGGTATCCCTGAGTGAAGTGCTGATGGATCTGAGCAGTTCTTGTCCTTACTCCAATTTTAGCATGATGGTCCCTTCTCCCCCCAATAAAATTGGCCTTGTGTCATACATTCTGTTAGTGAAATGTGAATAAATACCTGCACATGTTTCAAGGTTAATCTGATTCTGTTCAGCTTTTTTTAAAAATTTCATTTTGTAATTTTTATTTTATTTAATTTTCTTTTATTTTGGCTGGCAAGGAGTTAATTCTCCACTAGATAAGCACAGAGATAAAATGCTGTGATTTACAAAACACAACAAAAAATAAATTCTGATTTTTCTTGTTCAAGCCTAAAGGCCTAAAGGGTTTTATTTGCACTAAGAGGATAAACATTCATGGAATATGCAGAGAGACAGAGAGTGATGAAACAGACAGACAGACAGACAGACGGAGGAAGAATAAGAGAGAAAGAGAGATAGACAGACAGACAGACAGATATTCACAGACAGACAGACAGAGGAGAGAGAGTGTGTGACTAAAGATGACATTTATATATATATATATATATATATATATATTTTTTTTTCTTTGGTGGGGTACCAAGTTCTTTGGTATTAGGATGATTCTAAACTGGTTCTTTCTTCCAACTGTATGGTGTTGCAAAGTTCAGGTCCGTTTTGAGGCTCAATGTTTACTTTTTGTAAACAGAGCAAAGTAATTTGTAAAGAAAAAAAGGCTTAAAGTCTGGTTATCAAGCGATTCTGCCCATTTCCACCCGTGGGTATCTGAGACCCTACGAGTTTCTTCAGATCACTTTCTCTATTGAAAATGGCAAACAATTAAATTTTATATTTATACACTTTCTCCAGATCCCAGTGATGGTATCGGGTTTCAATTCCTCTTACCTCTTTTTGATCTGTAGAAACTTGGAGGGTCTCAGATACCCAAGTGTGGAAATGGACCATAATCGCTTGATAACCAGTCTTTAAGCCTTTTTTCTTTACAAATTACATTATATATATATATATATATATTGTTATTTATATAGATGATTTTAGTATTTTCAGTGAGGATTTTCCTGTCAGAGAAGGTGAATTTATCTAGATGTTTTGTAATTAAATGTTGTTTTATGGCACTAGTATCAGAGAGATGGTATGTAAGGGTGATGGGAGAGTGTTGTAGTGGTATGTCCAATGTAGCTATTAATATTTGATTTGTTTTCTGAGAGGCACTCTTGAAATGGGCAAATGAATTTGGTTTGTTTTAGGGAGTTTTTAGGGGAGTTTGACTTATTTTTAATGAGGAGGTTTGAGGTTTTGAATTTGGTATATATATAATATATATATATATGTGTGTGTGTGTGTGTGTGTGTTTGGATCTATCTATCCATATCTGTTCATTTATCTATCTATCCCAATTTGCTCATGCCTTTCTTTCTCATATATATATATATATATATATATATATATATATATCTGCGTGTGTGTATGTGTGTATATATAAATATATATATGTGTGTATATATATGTGTGTGTATTTGTGTCTATGTATATATATGTTTGCGTGTTGGGGCACCTCATATAGTGTAATGGTTAGCAAGCTAGATTAGCAAACCATGGTTAGGGAAATGGATTCTCACTGGGTGCCCCATATTTCAGGCCTTCTTCCGCATCTAAGCTAAGCTTAGTAAATAACTATATATGTTTATGTTGTGTATCTCTATATATGTTCTTCTCTCTCTCTGTGTATATATATATATATATATATATATATATATATATATATATATATATATGTGTGTGTGTGTGTGTGTGTGTGTGTGTGTATTAGATTCTGGGTAACTAGGGCAATTAGACTACTGCCCTACTTATTCACTTCAAAATGTTGACAATTTGAAAATATAGAGTTTCAGTTTTATTTTGAAATTTGAAATAAACAAAATAAATATATGATAATTTATGTTTAATCATTTAAAGAACAAATAACTCTTAACTAAAACATGTTTTATCTATCTCAGAATTTTCATATGTATCTATACCTATCTAATTATCTCCCCCTATGTGTATATTCAATTAAGCACATATTCTCCCCAAAATTGTCGGCTATCACCATATCAAACAAACTGTTTGTGTACTTTCATACTGTCGTGCAGCAAGTCTCCAAAAATATAGGATATATCAGTTTATAAACAAAACGGTTAGAATCCCCGCCTGTCAGCTAGGCAGTTGGGGTTCGAATCACACACAAAGCAGCTTCCAGTCTATAACTGCTGATGAAGCATAATAGGCTGAAATGTACATACAGAGATTGACTTTTTCTCGATTTGTTTATGCTTTACATTTGAACAGATATATTCGCCTAATTCATTAATTATCAACTAATTCATTTTCAAATTAGGTATGATTTCAATTAAGCACATATGCTCCCAAAAATTGTCAGCATAGCCATATCAAACAAACTGTTTGCGTACTTTCATATATATATATATATATATATATATATATATATATATAGTTTCAAAGAAAGAAAAACTCAACAAAGCGTTATTTGGCTATAATAAATTTATTTCAACTAGAACTCTATATGAGCCTAGTCTCATCAGATAGCTATTTACATAAAGCTTTGAAAATATAAATATTGCTCTGTATATGATTGATTTATTAGTTGTTATACATTGAGCTCTCTTAAGGATTTGTAAATTTCCTTATATAAATCTATGTTTGCATCTACATGAACATACATTGTGGATGTACAGTGAGATTTTGGTGATCCCAAATAGAATCATCCCCTACATACTAGTCAGTCAGATTCCTTTATCTTCATATGCATATATGTGTGTATTTGGGTAGCATTTTTTCATTTATGCATGTTGAATTAAACAAAAGACACATCTCCTGTTTAACAATTTTATTTTTGATCTTTTCAAGTTTTCTGGCCAACTTTTTAATGTCTGGGTGGAATTGATGGATAAGTGCACCAAAGTTCAGTTCCCGAGTACTTTCGGCACTTTGAAGTGCCATCATTAATATAATTTGAAAAAACTGGAATACATCACCCCTGATGATGGCACTTCGAAGTGCTGAAAGTACTGGGGACATAAACTTTGGTGGACTAATCCATGAATTCCACCCAAAACTTGAAAAGATCACAAATAAAATTGTTAAAAAGGAGATGTGTCTTTTGTTTAATTCAACATGCATATATATATATATATATAAAAAAGTCATCCACAGACACCATGTTTTGGCATTTCACGCCTCTTCACAATGGCTATTTGACAGCTGCCGTAAATGGGTGATATTTAAACTATTAAATACATACATTTGTTTATATATTTTACAATCACCAGAGAGATCCAGTCTATAAACAGACTATCATTGCTTGCAGTGAAAGTTTATTAAAGTTACTCCTAAAGAGTTCTACCAAGTTTTGGGAGCATATATATATATATATATATATATATATATATATATATATATATATGTATCTGTATCCATTTTTCAGAAGTACATATACCAGGTTTGGGCATTAGTGTGAAGCGTTAAAGTGCTATAATATAATAATATAGTTATCATATTATATTCATTGGGAATAAATATCAGAAAACTTGGTTGTTTTTTTTTAGTCCACGGTCTTGAAGAAGGGAGTACATCATAATCCCGAAAATTCACCATTACTAATAAATAAAAGGAACTAAAAAAAACAAAAAACAACCGAGTTTTCTGATATTTATACACAGATGAATATATTATGATAACTACATTATTATAATATAGCACTTTAATGCTTCACACCAATGCCCAAACCTGATATATGTACTTCCGAAAAACGGATACACATACAAAAATATATCTCAAATATATCTACTCACTAGAAGCATATGGAGCTCCCATATATATATATATATATATACCAGCAGAAGTCCCTGGTGCATGACTGGCCTAAAAGGGTTTTAAGACCACCGCGAACAAAGAAGGGTAAGAGGAAAATAATTTAGCAAATTACTTATCAAATTAAAAAGATATTTCTAAGAATTCACATATTACAAGGTTTGTTCATTTTAGGAATTGTTTTTTTTTCTTTTTGTTTACATTTAAAATATAATTTTGAAAAATGTAACCCTAAACTCGTCAGTTTTGGGAAACCTGATTCTATTTTTCTAAACAAATTTTCTTGTACATATGACTAAGATTTAAATTCAGTTCTTAATTGCTTATAGAGTTCAAATCCTGGACAAGGATGTTTATATTTCACAGGAAAGGTATGCATCTAACTAATCTCCATCCAATTATGGGTAAATAGTAGGGCAGACTGAGCTCTTTAACCTTGGTTAGGCATTTATTCCAGGAGAAGAACAACTCTGAATTTAAACCTGTTAAACTGCACTTAAGAAATTGACCTTGCAGAGGGGACTTGGTGTTTATATATATATATATATATTATATAAATAAGAGAGAGAGAGAGAGAGAGAGAGAGAGAGAGAGAGTGTGTGTGTGTGTGTTTTATATAAGTAAATACACATTCCTCAGTTCCATTTTGTCTCTATTTCATTGACTGCATTTTATTGAAGTTTTATAGAAAATCTAAATCTTTTAATCCTCTTAAATTGCTTTCAACTTTTAATAATAGTTTTCCTAAATCCTCTTTAATAGCTTCTTTTTTTTTTAATTTGCTCTTCTTAAATGAATTCAAAGTTCATTGTAAATTTTGTGAATTCCAATGGACAAAGATTTTGAAAACTCAGCCAGGAGCACGACAAGGAAGTGTTATCTTTTGAACATTTAACTGCTTTTTTAATCTCCTCCCGCCTTATGGGTACATTCACTGGCTTGTTAATCATGTTAGCTATTCCATATTTTCAATTATCTTCAAGGAATCCATTGTAAAGGTTCCCTGACTACATCATCAGTGATGTAATTCCAAGATCATTTGTAATTTCGGGTCTTGCAACATCATACACCTTCACCTGGGTGACCCAGCTATTGTTGATCAGCCATCAGCTTGTGGTCATGGAGAAGATCTTATTCTCTTGGCGCTTCGTTAGGGTCCAAGTAGTGCAGCCATACAGTAGCACTGATACAACTATGGCTTGGAAGAATGTTAGCTTTAACCTGTCAGTGAAGATCAGAATTCTAAATCACTGACACTCTGTTTAAAGCAACCCATGCCTTTCCTATGCATGCATTAACACCCTTTCTGTTACTATCAAAGGTACAGGAATTGTTACACGGAGTTTAGGAATTTATCATCAAGTGTGGAGATGTCTCCTTCATTTCTAAAACACAGGAATTCAGTTTTATAGAGTTCACTTTTGGCCAATGTTCCGTGCTACCTTTGCTAGACTGTGAAGCAAGGATTCGGTTTGTGCAGGTGTATTTGCAAGAAGTGCCAGATCATCTGTGTAGTCTGCATCCGTAATGGTCTGTGCAGGATATCCCCTAATTTGTGAACAGAGACAAAATTCCTATTACTTACAGACAGCTCTTATTAGTTTTTATTTAGGCTCTTGTTATATTTTCGTCTTTTTTACTTCATTTTCCTCATTTTAGCCAAATATGTAAGAAATATCGAGCTTTTGAAATCTCAATAACTTTTTTCCCCTCATCCAATTTGAGAGGATTTTGGATATGTTATTGTAGACCGTATGTCCTTTACTTAGTGTAAATTTTAGCTTGGCCTTTTTTTTCCGAGGTGAAACCTATTTCTACTGGAATATCTCAGCAGCAAATAAACCATATGCTGAACTTTCAGTGGGACCTCCAATTAAATGTGACTCCAGTATTTGTCTAGTAACAGAAGGTAATTGAAATATGATGTTGATTGATTGAATTAATTGCCTCATTTATATTGTTTTTTTGTTTTTTTTAATTGTAAATTATTGAATTAAAATTTGTTACTATATATTTACATGGGGATTTTATGGGGCATCCAGTGAGGATCTAACTTGCGATAAGTGATAATGATCTGTGAGACTAACTTTTTAAACCCCCCCCCCATACCCAGGGATGCCGGTAGCCACTTCTAGTTTATTATAAAAAGAGATTAATATGTAGCAAATTAGGTAGATTTCACATAAGAAACGAGGAATCCAAGCAAATGGTTTCCCCCGTCCTCTAGAGAAATTGGAAGCCTGGAGATGCACTTTGATGGTGAGAATTTGTACTCCAATTTCTGTTGATATAGTCTTTGTCTTTTAAATCAAAGTGGACACTACGCCATCATCTTCAGTAGGCAGACGGATGCCAACCAAGCATATATATATATATATATATATAATATATATATATACACACACTGACAGTATCATCCATAATGAAGTACAGCCTTAACAATTAAAATTGTTTTTTAATTTTCTTCTAAACCAAAGATACCCAGATTCTATTATAATTCAAAACCGATATTATTAGGTATTATTCATTACCAAATACTGCAGAACTGAGAATCTTAAGCTAAAAATATGAATATTTCAATATCAAAAGTAAATATACCTTTATTCAAGATTCTATAGAGTAATTACATTTATTTGATTTTATTTTTTCTTTGTTACAGAGTTTGACAAGGCATATAACACACACACACACACACACACACACACACACACACACACACACACCCCCCACCAAAAAATATAAAAAAACAAAAACAAACACTTGATTAAGTTGTTGATGATCAACAATTTAATCAAGTTATTAATCTTATTGGAGAGAAAAAGATATAAGAAGAAGACGAAAAGTTTGGATATAGAATTAAATCTTGGCACAATATTTTTTTTGTCAATTTACTCTAGTGAGACAGAGAGAGAGAGACAGAGACAGACAGAGAGAGGGGGGGTAGGAAAAGACTGACAGATAGACTGACCGAGAGAAAGGGAGAAACAGAAAGACAAATAGACAGACTGAGAAAGAGAGACAGACAGACATGTAAAAGGAGAGAAAGAGTGCGAGAGAGAGAGAGGCAGACAGACAGACAGACAAGTTGAGAGAGAGAGAGAGAGAGAGACAGAGAGACAGAGACAGAGAGACAGAGAGGAAGAGAGAGAGAGGGGGGGTTGGATGGAGGAGGAGTGAAAACCCAAATGATAAGAAGATTTATAGAAATCAAAATATCAACCACACAGCTTGAATGATAAGAAACAAAATAATCACCGAGAGAGAGAGAAAAAGAAAAGGGCAAATCTGAAAAAACACAAACTAATGACCGAGGGGACATGATGTCTTTTACTCTTAGAGGTTACTATGTCGCATAATTACCCTTAAACAAATTTCATTGGGGGCGGGTGTGTGGGGGTGGGGGGTCAGAAGAGTGAGAATTTTTGGGCTGATAGGCTTAATAAATGCTGACTTCTCATAAACATTTTCATGAAGTGAAAATTGGGGACGACAAAATTTATGGAGGAAATTCCTGTTAATTGTATGTGGCCACTTTATTAGCTACAATGTAATCAGAAGGGATATATATATATATATATATATATGTGTATTGACAAATCCATAGTGCTGTGGTCCTTATCATATTCAAAATTTATCCTCCGGTGATGATGTTAAAAACAGTCCAGATTTAGTTTTTTCTGTAGACAATATGAAGTAAATGGAAGTGAATTCGACAGTATCAATAGAAAATCTTTAGAAAAAAACAAAAGATGTTATTAGTTTGCTGACAAATCTGTTTCGACCTTTTAATAAAGCGATCTTTTTCAAGAGCAACTATATTTATGAAGGAAAGACGGAATAAATAAACCGTTAATTATGGATTTGTCAACATTACAAATTCCTGAAACTTACCATATATATATATATATAATATATATATATATACACAGTGATGCTGATAGCTTTTTGATTTAGTGCGTACTGGGATGCACATATTTGCTTTGAATGAGTGTCCGGGATAAATTCATCTTATTACTGTTACTTAGTATGGATTGAATCTGTGTGGTAAAGTGAAGATCTGTTGGTAGGTGTAGTTCTCCACCTAAGACACAAAAACAATCTCCCTCATCTAGTGGACTCCTTCGCTGTCCGGCTGATACCAACAATAGGCCACTCAGCTAACTTTAATTTTTTTTTTACACTATATTATAAAATGAATAGGCTACACTATTCACTATGTAACATAAAAATTGGGAAGAAGTATTCCCTCAATTTCAACTAACTGTTTACGAATTTTAAAAAATTTAATTGCTGTAAATTCTCCACATATGAACCAAGCACTGGCCAGATGAGTCGTTTGATTGAGAATTGAATTAATGATAATTAATTGAATTTAATGAATATTCATTAAAAGAATTTAGACAAAGTCTTTTTTTTTTTTTTTTGTTGTAAGTAGTTTCTTTCTTTTCTCTCCAATTCTTAACACCATCTTCTTTGTGTCTTTAAATGAACCTTTTAATACATCTTGATAATTAACGTTTCAATTGAATTTTCACATAAAAGAGTCAAAAAATAATCATCTTTGATGATCACAAGTTCTGCATTTTGAGGTGAATATATTTTTAGATATTATCTTATCTTTTTTTCTTTCCTTTTTTTTTTTGCTCAGAGTCATTTCTTAACAGATCATTTTTTTTGTTTTATAAATCTCACACACACACACTCACACATATATACAAGTGTATCAAAAAAGTATTGAGATTTTTTGTACTTTTTGACACACCTTGTATTCTGAAAAAAAAAATAACATTCCATTTATTATTTTTTTCAGAATACAAGGTGTGTAAAAAAATAACAAATTTAAAGCTGTATTTACCAAGATAGAAATGAAGAATGAATGGAACGTTTTTTTTTTTTTTTTTTTTTCAGAATACAAGGTGTAACAAAAAATACAAAAAATCTTGATAATTTTTTGACACACCTTGTATATATTTATACAAATTTATACAAAAAATTATTTATCACAATTTCTGCATTTTGAGGTGAAACATATTTTTAGACATTATCTTATCTTTTTTTTTTCCTTTCTTTTGCTTAGAGTCATTTCTCAACAGATTTTTTTTTTTGTTTTATTGAAGTTATATTTCAAAAATCTTCTTTTTCCTGCTTGTCTTATACTTTTAAGTAGAAGAAGAAACTCTTTATGCTGATCATCCCTGTGACGGATATACAAGGTGTGTCAAAAAATTATTGAGATTGAAGCTGTACTTACCAAGATAGAAATGAACAATAAATGTAATGATAATTTCCTTCAGAATACAAGGTGTGTCAAAAAAGTACCAAGTTTAAAGCTTCTTGGACACATAGCCTAGTGGATAAATGAGTTAGGTTAAGACAGTTCTAAGTGACAGTTATCCCTAGACTACAGGTTCAATCCTAGTCAGGGGCAGCAGTAACATAGAAAATAATTAACACAGCTTAACCTGTACCCAGCTATGGTTAGTGGAATGAGAACAGGATACCCCCGTGGACTGAATAAAAGGTTAGGGTCAAAGTTCCGTGATGGTTACCGATTATGACGAAAGGTTCCCGAGTCCGACAAGAAATACTTGAAGAAAGCCAGAGGGCACATCGGCAGAAACGTTGTACAGATAACAATGAAGATGAGGATAATAGTCCAAATAATTCAAATAATACCTATTATCAAGCCTCATCTCAAAAATTCAGAGAAATTATTACTGTAGTTTTTCAAAAGTTTATACTTTGTATTCATCATCATCATGTCGTGCAAGCAGCACGGGTATCCGTGACTATCTTTCGCCAACCTTCCCGATTACTCATTGCCCCTTGGAGGTCCTCCGTGCAGCATCCCGAATCCTCGCATAGTTGGTCAATGTAGGTCCTTTGTGGGCGTCCTACGTTAGCATGTCCATGTGTTGGCCTCCACAGGAGAACGTTGCTTATGAGCTCGTCCCCGCGCTTTCCAGCAGTGTCCTGCATGCCTAGTCCATCTCACCCGGATGGTTTGTGAGATGGGGGCAGGTGACCATATAGTTGCTTCTTTGTGCTGCTGCTTCCACAACTTGTTCAGGACTGCTCACAACATTCTTGTGCAGGTCCCACCTAGCTTATTCTCAAGGCGCTTCGTTAGGTCCAAGTGGTGCAACCATACAGCAACACCACAGCCTGGAAGAATTGTCACTTTAGCTTGTCTGTGAGATCAGATCTCCATATTACTGATAATCTGTTTGTGGCCACCCATGCCTTTCCTATATGTGTATTAACATCACTTTCTGTAGATGTTAATACACGTATAGTTTATACTTTGTATTAGCATTTGTCATATTTTCCGATATTATATGCAGTTGATTCCATAAATTGGGACATGACAGAAACAGAAGAATTTGTCCCAATTAGACAGCCTCAACCAGTTATGAAAAAGTAATATAAAACAATTTAATTACTACCAATAGATTACACTTAATTGGGACACAGCACGAGTAAAGCAACTTAGTAAGCAACCTATCTGAATTGTTTTATAATATAATTACTTATATCAAATTACTTTATATCATAAATCATTGAAGATGAAAGAATATTTTTATACGTTGCGCATGTTATGAATTTATTTTTATATCTTAGACATGTTATGAATATTTAACGACCCTGTTGTTGATACTCACTGTAAATTTTTGAAGTTAGACAGACAGCAAATTCTTTGTTATAAAATTTTCTATCTAAATCATCATTATTGAATGGTAGAATAAATACACACGCTATGTGATCCTACTCTAAGCAAAGTACAAAACACTGATGGCTGTAGAATAATCACACTAAGTTCCAATTACCGTTGAATTGGTAAGACAAGGCAACAAGTAGTCATAACTTAATACGAATCTAATCTTGTAATACTATTTAAAAAATATTTTATTAAAAAGAAAGGAAAAAAGACTATTACTGACTGAGTTCAAATAATAACTGTCACTTTCAATTATAGCCATGTGCTGATTGAAAGCAGGAGAAGGCAAGAGGAAAAACTCACTCTCTTTCATTGATTGAGTTAGCCAATGAAAGAGAGTGAGTCTTTCCTCTTGACCATGTGTCACATCCTGCTCGCATAGAAGGGGTTGGGTAAATACATACAAGAAGAACCAGTGGGTTAAAGGACACCTACTAAGGGGCTGGTTTAACTCAGTTGATAGAGCACCCAACTAGAAATTGCACGTTCTATGTTCAATACCAATCCCTACTGACTCCACGCATGAATACCACAGATTAAGAAATCTGATCTGTGCAGTAAAGTGGTGTGGTGCACCACCTCAGAAAAAAAAAACAAAAAAACAATCTACCTGGTGTAGCACTAGTGAAAATGGGATAGACTCCCTTGCTGTCTGGCTGATACTGACAATAGGCCCTCCTGCCGACTTTACTTTTTACTCTGTGAAAACCAGCATGTACCATTTCGTTCTTAGTAACTAAATTCATTTTGTTTATGATAGAATTCCTTATTTTCTGACGTTATTACAAAATTAACATTTCTTCAAGAAATTCTTTTTGGGTGGCTGGGGGTTCGGTCTGTAATGTTTTATTCTTTAATTTTAACAGACATGTTCCTGAAAAGTTCTGTCTATGACGACACACTAAAACATTGAAATAAATCTACTCTTGTATTGGAGTCGGCATGATAATATAAATACGTTCATCGCAAAGAAGATAGGGATTGGCCATTATTGTGATTAAGAGATGCTCATGGCTAAAAGCCATTATCACTGACTCACCAAAAGGTTCTTAAAGATGGTAAAATTTTCCATTAACATCTTTATTTAATTCCAAAGTCTTTCGGTCGTTCTCATCTTTTGCAACTTATACATTAGCATCATTAAATTGCATCAAACTGCAAGAGCAGAATGTTATATCTAGGAATTCTGCTTTTTGGAAAGGGAATTTATTGTATTGATGGTTGGTTGGATTTCACGGCATGTCAACTCTTATTGGGTCATTTTATGCTGAAGATTTTTTGTTTTATTTTTTCTTGGTGGATACTCAATTTAAAAAAAAACAACATATTTTTTAAAATTCGTTTTTCTATTCAACCCATAGATGGGACCCTAACAGGTATTACCACTCCAGTCAGAGCGAACCTATGAGTAATGGTGATGAAGGAGTACTCCACAATCCCCAGAGCTCCCGGAGGTCCTCTGCACAGCATCCAGTATCTCTATGTAGGTCTTTGCTGGACAGCACGCACTGGCATGTCCATGTGCTGGTTTCAATCATCTTAAGTACAAAAAGTTTAATTGTTTAATATTACATTTAAACAAAGGCTATTATTTGGGGTAGATTAGGAAAATGAATGTGACTTCGGCCGGGTAGAATGAGGTGGTATAGGACGTTAAGAGTTAAATATCGCTCCGATATCACCATAGGGAAAGGTGGTGAGGAAGCATCATGGAGATCTATGCTGTTGGCATGACATGATAATGATGATGATGATGACATTCGAATTGGTGTGAATGTCTGTTGAAAACAAAAAAAAAAAAAAAAAACCCAAAAATACAGCTGTTTATCACTTTGCGAATGGGATGCATGTTAATTTCTTTATTGACTCAAATTTAAAATCTATTTTTGATGCAGAATAAAAAAAACCCCAAAAAACAAAAGAATTATTATGCACACCAGCTGTTCATTGTAGTATTGATTTTTTTCTTCTCTCCTCTGATTGCCGCTTAAGTCGTTCATTAAAAATATTAAAAATTAAAAAAAAAAAAAATAATGACAGAGAAGAACGACTTGTATAAATAATATTTCTTTTCTTTCTATTTTTTTTCCCGTTATCTTTTTTCTTGTTTACACATGAGCCAACACCTAACTGGCTAAATATATTATCTTCTTTGTGAATTTGAATATGAAGTTTCCGTTTGGGGGGGGGGGGATAAAGAAGAGAAAATCCATTGTATGTTTTTACTCAATTCCTCCCCCATGGGCAGGATGCAACACAAGGTCAATTTCTAAACAGAGTACAGCTGGTTTAAATTCAGAGTTTTCCTTCTCCTAGATCAGTAGCCTAAATCTAAAGAACCCAGTCTGCCCTACTATTTACCCATAGCTGGTGAAAGTAAGATGTGTCACAAAGTCAAGTTTTAAGCAGAGTACAGCTGGTTTGAAATTCAGCATTTTCCTTCTCCTAGATCAGTTGCCTAACCAAAGCTAAAAAACCCAGTCTGTCCTACTATTTAACCATACCTGGTGAGGGTAGGATGTGACACAAGATCAATTTTTAAGCGAAGTACAGCATTTTCATTTTCCAAGAGTGGTTGCCTTATTGAGAGTAAATAACCCAGTCTGCCCTACTACATAGTGTAGCAGAAGTACCTCCCATGTACGTGGACCAAGATACCCTCATGGAATGTGACCAAATGAGGTTTATTTTTCAACATAGTCCCCCTCATAGGTCATACATTTCTTATATTAGTGTTGCAGTGCTTGGATCTCGTTGGTAAAAAAAAGTCAACAGCAGCAGTTTTTTTTTGGGCGGGGGTGGCAGAAAGAAAGAAAGAAAAGAAAAATCCATTGTATGTATTTACTCAATCTCTCCCCCATGGACAGGATACAAAACACAGGGTCAATTTTTAAGCAGTGTACAGCTGGTTTGAATTCAGCATTTTCCTTTTGCAAGATTGGTTGCCTTACCAAGGCTACAGAATCTAGTCTGCCTAAAGAATCACACATTTCTTCCATCAGTGTTGCAGTGCTTGGATCTCGTTGGCCCTCCAAAAGTTAACAATAGCAGATATTATGTTATTATTTATATTTACCAACCCCTCTGCACAAGCAGGATCTGACACAAGGTCAATTTCTTAAGTGGAGTTTAACAGGTTTGAATTCAGAATTTTCCTTCTCCTAGACAGGTTACCTAGCCATGGTTAAAGACCCCAGTCTGCCCTGCTATTTATCCATAGCTGGAGGGAGAATTGGATTCATACCTTTCCTAAGGGTATTAGTGTTATGTGAAATGCAAACAGCTTTGTGCAAGAATTGAACTCTGGTTGACGACTCTAACCAATAGACCACATACCTCCATATATTCTATTGGCATTTCAGTCTCAGAAGACTATGATCAAATTTTTGTGCCCTTAAAGTTACAGCGCCTCCTGTGACTGTGAAGTCCAATGTTTGAAAAACATTCTCTACCACAGATATCGCATTTGAAGGCTGTCCCTGAAGATGTTGATATGCCGATGCTTTGTTGCCGCTGATTTCATTTGGAACTCTTAGCTTCATGGTGTTGCACCAGGGTGGCTTCAGACATGAACAGTCCTCTACAGAGAGCCTACTGCCACCGAGGGCAGTCCTGAGCCAAATTTTCCCAGCTGTAAGGGGCAATGCCAAAGCACCAGAGATCATTCTTGCAGACATCCTTGAATCGCAGCTGGGGGGGAGGGGCGACCAATTTGTCTCTTATTAGACAAAGCTCTCCATATATAGGATATCATTATATGAACATTTCAGTCTACCCTTGTATCTTATCTTGAGCGGCCTCACTCAGATTTCATCTTTCCAGTAAGAAAATAAACAGAATTTATGCTAAACTGTCACAAGTGTGGTGTAAATGAATGTTGACTTTAGAATGTTGTTGTGAATATTGCTAAAGGGGTGAGGCAGAGAGGAGAGTAGCCTCAACAGAAAAGAGAGCCAGAAAGAGAGAGAAAAGCCAGCAGCCCCAGAAAGCATCACAGTATGTGTGCTTCAGTGCACCAAAGACTGTCATTCAAGAATTGGCCTGCAGAGTCAATTGCCAGATGCAGATAAAATTGTTTATTTATTTATTTTTAAAATTTTTTTATTCTTTTTTTTTTTTTTTTTTAAACTATGCCATCATCCTTAGTAGACGGAAAGGATCCAATAATATTAAACTGTCACAAGTGTGGTGTAAACAAACACTGACTTTTAGAATTTTGTTGTGAATATTGCTAAATATTTATTTATAAATAATAATGATGCTGATGCTGATGGTATATTAATCTGGTCTGATTAAATGAACAAACCACATGTAAATGCGTTCATTCATTCATTCCCACAATTATGAGCTCAACTTGATATTCCCCTTTGTCCAATCGTCATCCCACCCCCACCCCCACCCCTAACAGATAAACTGGAGACTTATAAACAATTGAAGTTGAATCAAAAGTCCAAATATGTCATTTTAATTAGCGACTCCTGTGATCCAATCTGTTAATTAAATTATCTCCCTACTTTACATTTATTTTCCGAGTGGAAATATTTGTTTTAGTCTGTACGGTCTCTTTGAATATACAGGACTCTTATGTACGGTTTTGATATCAGATTGGAAGTCTTCCTTGCAACAAAAGCTCAGATCAAATTTTGGTAAGTTTTTTTTTTAATTCAAGCTTCACTGAATAAGCGCTATGTGTTATTTCGATTGACAAATCCAAGTTCTAAACTGTGTGAAGAAATCTATCTATCTATCTATCTATCTATCTATATATATATTTTTTTAATGTTTTTTTAAGTTGGGCATTATTACGAAGCATCTAAAAATAAATGAAGGAACTCGATGTTATGGAGTATTGGATTCACTTATTTTTTTATTATTATTTTTTATCATAAATTTTCGGGTTCATTAGATTCCCTTTATCAAATGACAGTTGTTCCTGTTCAATGGATCTTTTGTCTCTGGTGGTATTGACATAATATATATGGAAATTATTATTGACATATATATGGAAATACGATGAGGAAATTAATCCGACAATATGTGAAGAAAATGTTTTCAAAAATATAAGTATTTCGGTTTATGATAAGCCATCATCAGGACAATGAAAAAGAAATTTTGTAAGGGAGAAAAAGGAAAAATATTAAGTGTATGGTGAATGTGTGAATATAATGTTATTTACCGTTATTTTTTATATGTGCGTTTATATACAAAAGCTGATGACGTGATCATTGTATGTGAAAAAATAACATTATATTCACACATTCACTATACACTTAAAATTTTTCATTTTTCTCTCCTTACATCAGTGTCCTGATGATGGTTTATCAGAAACCGAAATACTTAAGTATAGACATATAAAATTTTTCCTTTGATCCTGTGTCTGTTATATTTTTGAAAACATATATATATATATAAGATGAGTCTAATTTTCAGTGCATATACTATCTCTCTCTATATATATGTGTTATATATTTATGTGAAAATAATTTTTGGGTTTTAATGCAAAGCATGAGGGAAATGTGTAAAATAAATGAGAAACTAAGTTGGATATTATGTACTGAGTTTCATTTATTATTTCCAATATTTTGAACGATTCCATTTTTCTTTTAGAATGCTTTTTGTTAGATTGGCTGGCTTCTCTGGTGTTTTATAGGTGAGGGGGTGTCCATGTCTTGACCTGTCTTTGATGTTCAGCTTCATCAACTGCCCTCTTCTCTATCTGGGGTGAGAGGGGATATAGGTCTGTAGGTCGTTGGTAGTGGCTTGTTAAAATGTTTTGCTATAGGGGTATATTGGGATTTCTATCTAATGGTTGATTTATGGTTGGTAAATCTAAGTCTAAAGGCTTTTTGGGTCTCTCTTATGTATCCCCTGTTTGTATATATATATATATATATATATATATATATATATATATATATATATATATATATATATACACACACATATATATATCAGGCCCCGACACTAACTTTTTTATGACCGTCCCAAACAAAAATTATCAGGAACTCACAAGTTTATAAGAAATGTTTTATATATATATATATATATATATATATATATATATATATATATATATTTTTTTTATGTTGGTGGGATCAAGAACAGTAGGGCCGAAAATGAGTAAAGAATAAAATTGCTTTTGTATGCAAAGAGCAGGATGGAATTTGTTGATGAGGAGGGCCTCGGGTACAGCTAGATGTAACTCGTATGGTTGAGGATGCCAAAATGGAGAACATTGAGGGCTTGTATGCTGCATATATATATATATATATATATTATATCTTTGGAACTACTTTCCAAAGATATATATTATTGACATATATATATATATATATATATATATATATATATATATATATATATAGTACACTTTTATTGATTTTGGTTATAGTGTTCGTTCATGTCATATTCCAACTGAAGTAGGAAATATAAATCTTTGTCCCAGAAATTCTCAACCTCTGACTTTGTTTTCTCCTTGGAATCAAAAAGAGAAAAAGTGAAAAAAAAAAAAAAAAAAAATGTACTTTGAATCTTTTGGTAAGTACTATATCAGAAAAGCCAGAAGAAGGAGTAGGAGGAAGAGGAGGAGGAGAGGGGAGGATGATGATGATGATGATGATGATGATGATGATGATGATGATGTAGGAGGAGGAGGAGGAGGAAACTTGAGATCCGTTGCAAAGTGATGGCCTCTCAAATTCTAGTTCAGTTTATCAGTCATGTTTGGCAAAGGTGAGAAAAATGTTTGGACAACCTTCAAATCTACTTTTTCAGTGAAATACTCCACGCTTAATTTTTTCACAGCCAGGTATATTTCATTGTTCTGTTTATTTAACAAATATATGAGAGAATACTTCATGGATGCTGGTGTTTTTTGTCTCAGTTTTTTTTTTCTTTGTGTGGGGGAGGCGAGCAGAAAGATATGTGTCTGTAGATGTGATCATTTGGGAGAACAGGTGGAATTTATGTTGAAGTTGTCAGAAACATTATTCATATCCCACGACATCACTGAAGCCTATTTTGTGTTTTTACTCAATAAGTTTTTACTGCTAGTTTAAACCCATTATATCATTGATTAGAGCTCATTGAAATCTTTTTCTTTTGCACATAAAATATACTTTTCTCTCCCTCCACTTGTCAAAGCTATATTTAGATCTATTTTGCATTTTAATTTTAGTTAAAATGTGAACTTTTTATTAAGTTGATGATTTGAGGTGCCTATTTGATACTTGGTCCATTTAATCAAATAAGAAACAGTTTGGTTTAATTTATTTTAAATCAATGGAATTTACAGTCAGTGACACCATTGAGGACTATTTTGTGTTTTACTCACTATGTTTTTACTGCTAGTTTAAACCCATTATATCATTGATTAGAGCTCATTGAAATCTTTCTTTTGCACATAAAATATATTTTTGTCTTTGTTGTAACGCGCTTAGCGAAATAATAAGATGGTAGTTAACTACGAGAAGTGATCACTTCCGCCTTTTATTTGCAACTCAACAAGATGGCTGAAACAGTACTTCCTTTCATAACAAAAACAATAGTAGAAACGGTGTTTCCGTTTCTTAGTATACCACACTCTTGCTACACTCATCAAAGCTATATTTGTGTTAAAAGACAATGGCCTTTACTGTGTCATTGAAAGTTAGTATTATTTGGATTTTTCTGAACTATTATCCTCATCTTTATTGTTATATAGACAACGTTTTGATCGATGTGCCCTTAGGCTTTCTTCAGGTGTTTCTTGTCAAACTCGGGAACCTTCTTTTCAGGCTCATGAACTTCTTGTTGAACTAGGGTGCCTTCTTTTCAGACTCATGAACCTTCTTGTCGAACTAGGGAGCCTTCTTAGAACTTCCCAAAACCCTTTATTCAATCCACCTGGGTAGACTGTTTGTTCTCATTCTGTTAGCCATGACCGGGTACAAGTGTTAAGCTGTGTTAAGTATTCCTTGTTACTATTGCTCATGGCACCATGTGTCGAGAGAAATTATGCAATCTATTTAACATGATGGATTCTCATCATTTTCTTATCTGTAAATATCATTTCTACTTCTGTTCATATCGTATGACTTGATAATCATCAAGTTGGGTCAACAGCATAGATTCCTTTGTCTCTCTTTTGCTAGCCATCCCTATCAGCTGGGGCTTTAGACTAATTGCACCTCTGCAGAGAGGTAAAAAACCCCACCCAATAGGTCCGCCTGTTGACCGTGGGTGGCAAGCCGTGATGATTAAGGATGGAACCCTGGTGGGTGAGCAGTCCATGACATGCAACACCTCACACTTTGGCCCTTACTTAGCCAAGTACTTGGGAGAATATTAAAAACTTAGTTTTATAAATAGTTTAAAATAGGGAGTTACTTTTCAATCACCCTGTATATGCAAGGTATTTGCCTCTCATCCCACTTATGAGGGCGTGACACAAGGACATTTTTATGTGGGCCCACCCACAAGCTGAAGATCATGGGTGGTAGCCACAAAAAATGTGTTGATTCCATCGGCATTCCCTCTCAATATACCCTGTATATGCTATTTGCTTAATAAAAACTCAGATTCTTGAGTGTTCATTTCATAATGGGAGTGGTCTACTATCAGTATCAGCTAGACATCTGTGCAACTTGTGTTGAGTTGGCAAGGGTTGGTATTGAACCTGGAACCTTGTGGTTCCTAGGAGGATGCTCTACTGACTGAGCTAAAATGCCGCCATGTCAGCTGGGACATTAGAATGCACTGACTGCACTTCTGCAGAGAGGTAAGACTCCCCCAATGGGGCCGCCTGTAAGCCATCGGTGGTGACCTGTGATGCTTAAGGATAAAACCCAAGTGGTTAAGCTGTCCATGACCTGCAACACTCCACTTTGGCCCTTTCTTAGGCTAGACAGGCGGTCGGAGAGGCCCCCTTCGATCAACCGGCTTGTCACGTCAAGCCCTAGCACCTATATGACTGCCCCAACCCTTCTTATCATATGGGTGCTAGAAGATGATGGCTGAGGGTCTACATGTCCTGGGAATGACATTAAATTCTATCTGATGGTGAGGTTCCAGTTTTGGAGAATGTGGAGTACCCCTTCATCATCATTACTCCCTGGTCCACTCTGACCCAGAGTGGTAGTACCTGTTAGGGTCCCATCTATGGGTTAGATAGAAAAATGTATTTATAAAAAAATTGTATTATCCATTAAGAATTGATTTATTTCAAAACTTTATCGGCATTAAATGACCCACTGAGGTTGATATGCCGTAAAACAAAACAAACCAAACCAAACCAACCAGAGTGGTAGTACCTGTTAGGGTCCCATCTATGGGTTAAATAGAAAAATGTTTATAAAAAAATTGAGTTATCCATTAAGAATGACTTTAATTTAAAAATTTATCAGCATTAAATGACCCTCTGAGGTTGATATGCCGTAAAACAAACCAAACTGAGCTAAATTGTAAGAGGAGTTAAATTTCTTCTTTTAACATTTGAGAAAGGTCAGTTTCATAAAGAACAGAATAAATCTTTGTGATTTTTTAATGATAAAAAAATAGGAAAGCAAGAATTTCTTTTCAGAAGAAAAGAAATCTTTATAACGTGAGACGGACGAGCAGTTTATTTTGCGCTCAACTTTATGGTTTAATGTTTGCCAAATAATCTGTTTTCAGTATTTTTGACGTTTATCTTGACGCTCTACAGGTATTTTTAGAGTATGGCCGTATATATTTATTTACTTTGCTTTGTTCTTTGTTAAATCACAGCATTTGTTTAATTCAGTCGGTAGAGCGTTCGGTTAGAAACCACAAGGTTCCTAGTTCGATACCTGCCCTTGCCAACTCAGCGTATGAGTAGCACATGCCATTAAAATCAATCAATCTGTTAGTAATCAAAGTATTTGTAGATCATTGGTATTATTTATCTTCAGGTGGTCATAGTAGTTGCTGTCTTTGAAGGTAAATGGATCTGACTGTATTATCTGTCTCGGTTTTGATCTAGAACTACTTGATAGTCTTTCTTCTCGGTTTCTCTCTCTGAATCCTTTCACCAAAATAGAACTTCAGTACCGCATTCGATAGTAACTGATAAACTCGTTAGTTTTATGTTTTTCTTTACAATTTTTTATGGAGAGTTCTACTTATGTTTTTTAAAAAATTCTTCTTCTCACTTCTCACCCCTCCCCTCACATTGAGCTGATGATAAATTATGGCTGCCAATAACGCCATAAACAGAATTCTTTATATCTTAAGATTCATGTCGAGTTGAATTGGAACTAAACTTTCTCTATTTCTTTTGAAGGAATCACCATTATTTTATTCACTTGTGGGGAATATTATCTTTAAGTGTTTCCCCCCCCCCCATTAAAACAATCCTGCTTATGGAATTATTAGATTATTGCCATCCATAGACTTTTTCCTTTTTTTTTTTTTTACATCAAATATATCACAAAATTCAGATTCATGCAATGTCTTCAATTGGTCTCCTTCAACGGTGTTCATTGTTCATCATTAGGTATTTACTAACACATTTTACAAAGTGACACCTTATCTCCCTCTCAATATATATAAATATATATATATATATATATATATATATATATATATATTGAACAAATAAATAAAGGAAAGAAAGTATAGAATGGATAAAATATATATATATATATATATATATATATATATGTCATCCACAGGCCATGGATATATATATATATATATATATATATATATATACAAACACACACACACACCAGAGGCAGGATGTGACATAAGGTCAATTTTGAAGTGGAGTTTAACAGGTTTGAATTCAGAGTTTTCCAGAGTGCAGAAGCATTAATGCTAATCTGTTTCAATCAAACATAATGAAATGACAAAAAAAAAATGGAAAGAAAAAAAGAGTGAGAAAGAGTTAAATCAAGACTATTATACTTTTTATATATTGAACTATTTTGCATTAGCTCTTAAGTAAACATATCAAACGTTGTAATAATTAAATTATCATACTGTGATATATCCACAGGTCCTGCTAGTTAATAATAAATCGACTAAATTAATAATCCTAGGGATTGACAGCGGTTCAATATAAAAATAAGAAGAAAGAGAATAGAGAAAGAAAGAAGAAGCAAAGAAAATTTTGACCCTGAGAGACGACATTTGTCTTTTATTGCAATTCATATTATATATTTCTATTTTGGGTTAAATAAATAAATGAATAAATAAAAGGTTAACCATATTTATATCATTTGCATCATTTTCAAAACCAATTTCGTTGCCTGAAGACTGCCACAGAGCAAGAAACCGAACGGTGGCAATAATTGTTCCAATGATAATAAAAAAAAAGTCAAACCTTTTATTTATTCATTTATTTATCTATTAAAGCTCTATCACAGATATTGAGCACTCTTATAATAACACTGTACGTGGGATTACTACCGCTTTTTCAAGTATAATAGTGCCAACCATACACTTTGATATATTTTTG
This sequence comes from Doryteuthis pealeii, assembly GCA_023376005.1. Classification (NCBI taxonomy): domain Eukaryota; kingdom Metazoa; phylum Mollusca; class Cephalopoda; order Myopsida; family Loliginidae; genus Doryteuthis; species Doryteuthis pealeii. The sequence goes on along the minus strand of CM042155.1, from coordinate 60,376,620 downwards.
GTTAGAGAGTTTGTTAATGAATAACACCTAATAATATCCGTTTTGATTGTTTGATATTCCATTAAAAATAATACAATATTAGTATTTTTTAAATTAAATTATTAATAAATCAATAATGAATTAATAATAAATTAATTAAATTAATGATAATAAGGATTTACAAAGGTTATATTTAGAAAAATAAAGAAAGAGAATAAAAAACAAAAAAACGAACCTCCTATTTTGTTTAATGAAAAATGCACAAAATCAATTTCCAATTTTGTTTTGTGAAAAATGCACAAAATTAATTTCCAATTTGATTTTGAATATTTCAGAAATATCCCTGTCAATAAAGACAAAGGAGAACAAAGAAATAGAATGATCTTTATTTTTTAAAATAAAATTCTCTATTTTCTTTGTTTTATTTATCGATTCTTTCAGTGTGACGAAAAGATGCTGAGAGGAAAATCCGTTTTCCGTTGTGTTTGGTGTTTGTTATTTGATTTAATCAATTTAGAAAATTTTCTTCTTTTTTTGACGGCATGAAAAAAAAAAAAACAAGAAAAGATACCAATGATGATCAGATCCCATTAATTAGTTTATTAACCGATGACTGAGTCAATTTTAGTTTTAAGATTTCGAGGGTTGATCGAATTTAACGGTGGCACATCTCCTTTTCATCTTGAACACTTTAATATGAAGTGTCATATCATTTTGTCTCGTTCTTCAAGTTTAACAAAAATGCAAATGAAGACCAAAATTATTTCTGTCTCTTTTGTCATTTAATCAATTGATTCTTTTCTCTTTAACAACGACGACCATTGCTCCCCCCCCCCCAGTAGAACTTTCTCTTTTTCTCTTAACCCTGTGACCTTTCAAGTACACAAGGTGAAAAATAACCACCTCACTTTGCTTCTAATGTTGAAAGTCGTTCCTTATTTTTCTTCATTCAGTTTATTTAAAATAATATAAAGGACCTGTGGATATACCACAGTAAAATGATAATTTAATTATTACAACGTTTGATATGTTTACTTAGGAGCTATTGTAAAATAGTTCAATATGTAAAAAGTATAATGATCTTGATTTAACTCTCTCTCACTCTTTCTTAAAAGGGGATTGTAAGTACGCAAGGTGAAAAATAACCACCTCACTTTCCTTCTAATGCTGAAGGTTATTCCTTATTTTTTTCTTCATTCAAGTTATTCAAAATAAGTATTATTAATGATGCATAATTTCCTTGTGAGAAATCTGATATTAGTTTCTCTGTTATTAATTTGGAAATGTTTGTTTGTCCGTCCTCTAAAGACAACTAGAAGTGGCCTGGGCAAAAAGTTTCTCTCACAGATCCATTATTGGGGCAATTCCATGTCAAATCATCCAGAAAAAAGTAAAATTATCACCCCCCCCCCCCGAAATTTTGAGAGCTAAAAATCAACATAATTCCACCAATTCTTGGAATTGAAAGTTCAAATTTTGGGGATTGTCTAACTTTAACATAGTTCACACCTGTACAAAATTTCAGAAAAATTGAAGGGGGTGAGTGACATGATTTGACTGGATGATTTGACATGGAATTGCCCTATTACAGATTCATGAGTTCGATCATCACAGGATGCCCCATTAAAATCCCTGTGTTAATCCAGTGTGTGGGGGGGGGGCACAGACACTGTGAAAAGAAAAATCAATGTCTCCTATCCAAAATATTAAATGCAAAAGAAAAAATTCGATGCTCTTACACATTCACACAACTGCACTTTATATATGTACTAGCAGCAGCTACCCAGCATTGCCTGGGTAGAGGGGAATTTTAAAAAAAATTAGTCCTGCAGATCCATTATTACTGAATCACGAGTTGAAACCTCATGGAATATCCCATTTAAATTGCTATGTAAAAAAAAAAGACCTTGCATTGATCCAGCCACTCTGAAAAGAAATGTTAATGTCTACTATTTAAAATATTAAATGAAAAAAAATCCATGCTGTTATCATCTAAATTTTATTTTTTAATCCTTTTCACGAATATAATTCAAATCTCTATTATTTTTTCTCAAAAACCAAGCCCTGGTAATATTTAATGTGTATATATATTTACTTTGTCGTTAATTGTTTTATTTTCGAAGTTTCCTCTGGACATACATATATACGTATAGATGAAACACTTGTTTGATTGATTTATATGGCATTTCAACCTGTCTATGGTTATTTAATGCCTAAATGTTAGGAAATTATATTTATTTTATGTTCATATTTATATTTTTTGTGTATTTATTTCTTAAGTCATTCATGGTGTAATAAGAAATGGATGCAGTGAACCAAGTTCAATTCCTAGACAAGGATGTTTGCATTTCCCATAGTGCTAATACCCTTGGAAAGTGATATCAATTTATGTCTAGGAATGGCATGGATTACTATAAACAGATTATCAATCATATGGAAATCTCATCTCTCTGATAATATATTGCAAGAATTCTTCCAAGTTGTAAATTTGTTGTTTTTTGGTTTTTTCCGAATAATAACTTATAGGAAAATATCAAAATATGCAATTGCAAAATCTCTTTTATATTCTATGGATTAATATCTTATAGTAATGATTTTATTAGTTTGGAATTTTTAATTGAAAACAAATATTATAAAATTGATAAAAAAAAAAAAAAATTATAAAATAAAATTAGTGAAATAGATCCCTAATTAGGACTGAGCCTATTCTAGTAGTGATCACCCCAAGCTGAGTTTTTAACAGGTTTGAATTCAAAGTTTTCCTTCTCCTAGACTGGTTGCCTAACCAAAGGTTAAAGAGCCCAGCCTGCCCTACTATTTACCCATTGCTGGAGGGAGAGTAGTTGGATTCATACCTTTCCCAAGGGTATTAGATTATGTCCAGGATTTGAATTTGTCTCACCCTGTCTATCTACAATGGTAACCATTAAATTCTCCATGGTTATTAGCGCTATGTAAACTGTAGCATCGACCAGGATTTGAACTCGGGTTGACGAGTCCATTTCCTACAACTCTAACCATTACACCACCTCCAACAACAATATTGTTTCAAAAATTGGACTAAACAGATTTTTTATGTTGATTTTTTTCTTTTTGTTTTTTTTATTAGTCATCTCCAAATAATTAAAATGAAACAATCACAGGTAGAGCAAAAACAGAAATAGTAAAAGGTGTATTAAAAATAATTATAAAGAAGAATGTTGTTTTTTTCTTCTTTTTTTAAAGATTTGAAGCAATTCAACCATTTTAGTCTTTACTAGTCAACATACTATTCTACGCAGGGTAAAATGTCAAAATTTTGATCGCACACATGATTGCACTACAAAGCCTGAAGTATTTTGATTTTTTCATGGTGGCCATAATATAAACAAATAACCAAAAATATAAAATCCTTCAAAATATTTTTGGGTGTTGAGTGATGGGAGGGGGGGGGAGATGTTTCAGGTGTTTTCTTTCTCCTTTTTTTTTTTAACCAGAAATATATTTGATCATCAGTTAAAAGTAATTTTTTTGTTCTTAATTAAATTCTTTGGATTTATAACTTTTTCACCTTTGATTCAAATTTTGACCTTTTCTTACCAAACGTCTGTCTGTCTGTCTGTAATTTGAATTACATCATAATACCCTCAGAAATTGCATAAGTTTATCAATGAATATTTAATTTATAGTCTTAGTCAAAATGATTAATACATAGAATGGATCTTATTTATTAACGAAAGTCTGTCTGAAAATCTGTGTTAGATTTGCCTCAAAACAGCCCATGTTATTAGTGTATTTAAAATCCTGTAATGTGTCTTATATATCACTAAGATATAAGGGTTTATATAATATATGGTGTGGTTAATTTGCATACTGGTTTTAACAAAACTAGGTTTAATAATTAATTATTGATCTTTAATATTATTATTACCCATAATTTTGTATTTCTGAACAAATAAGATCGGACAATTTTTGCACCTGTATAAAAATATTTTTCTTTACCCTTGGTTTTTGTAGGTTGAGGCAGGTGATATTGAGTAAAAGGTTAAATGTCAGGGTGTTTTTTTTAATTTTTTTATTTTATTTATTTTAAAGGTTAGTAGGGATGCCATAGTTGATCTATTCTTTCTTGGGTCACAATTCCTGCGTTGCTGTCCTCCGAAAAATGTCTCCTTTTTACTTTTTATTCCTCCTACCCATCTGATTGACACTATCTTTAACGTTTCTTCAAATTTTTTGACTTTCTTTCAGAAGAAAACCTGGTATGCAGTCGGTTATGGTCATATAGTCCCTAGTTGGTACGACTTCTCTATCAGTCCTTTACAAGATATACGACACTAAGCAGGTAAGCTCTTCATCTATCCTATTCATTTTACTTGTTTCTCTTTTATTCCCAAAATATTCCAAATCAACTTTCTTGTTTATAATTTCAATAATAGTAAAATCTTTGCAGTGTCAAAATAATTTCTTTTCCTATTTTTACTTTTTTTGTCAAGTTTTAGGAACCAAATATAATTTTTATATTTGTCACCAATTATAAGTTACATTTAAATTCATTTATTGTATGTATTTACCCAACCCCTTCGCACAAGCAGGATGTGACACAAGGTCAATTTTTACGTGGATTTCAACAGGTTTGAATTCAAGTTTTCCTTCTTCTAGACTGTTTGCCAAAACAAGATTAAAGTGCCCAGTCTTCTTTACTATTTACCCATACCTGGAGGGAGAATGGACGGATTCATACCTTTCCCATTGGTATCAACACTACATAAAATGTAAACAGCCTGGCCCAGGATTTGAACTCTGGCTGTCATATCCATTTCTTCAGACAATAACCATTTCATGATGAGCACTTCCAGTTAAAATCAGTTACTGCTTGTAGTTACCTAAACCCTTTATCAAGGTCAGTGGAGTACAGCTGGTTTGAATTCAGAGTTTTCCTTCTCCTAGACTGGTTGCCTGGACAAAGCTAAAGAATCCAAACTGGTCTACTATTTACCCATAACTGAGGAGAGAACAAATGGATTTATGTCTTTCCCAAGGGCATTAGCATGAACTGCCTTCACCAGGATTTGAACCTGGGTTACTGATTACATTTTTTATGATTAGGACTGTTAGGTTAAGCCTAATTGTATAGTATTATTTTAATTTTTCATTTTTGTGTCTGAGGTGGAGTGCTACTCCTATCCTCAGCTCCCCACTTTACAGCACAGATCCAAGCTGTGCTACTCATGCACTGAGTTGGTGAGGGCCTGTAAAGTGGAGAGCTGATTGTAGGTGTAGCACTCCACCTCAGATGCAAAAAAACATTTCTCTGGTCTAGCTCTAGTGAGAAGGGTATAGACTCCCTCTCTATCCAACAATAGGCCACTTTGTTGATTTTACTTTATTATTGTATAGTAACTTATTATAAATGATCATATTGTATTATAGTAAATTTGTTATATACAATCAGCTTTTGTCTTTTCATATAATTTGGTCTTTTTTACAAGATAGTCTGCCTCAAGAAATGGATAAAAAATTGAATCAATATTAAAAAAAAAAAAACAATAAAGAAGAAGGAGACAATGGTTTATTTTCACACATTACACAATATAAACAATATCACAAAAAAAACAAAAAATGTAATGCTGGTTGTTGTATTAATGTGTGGAGGATGATCACTAATTAGGACTAAGCCTATTCTAGTAGGACCACCTCAGTTGTTTTTTTTATTTTATTTTTAATGTTTTTTTTACAGTCGATTATAGTGATTATAATCATTTTAGACCAGGGTTTCTTAAAGTGGTCCATACAGCCATTATGACCAAATAAGGTTATTAGGGCCTTAGCTCAGTAGAGCGTTCGGCTAGGAATCCCAAGGTTTCTGGTTCGATACTGGCCCTCACCAACTCAGCGTATCACAGGGATCTGTGCAGTAAAGTGAGGAACTCATGGTAGGTGTAGTGCCCAACCTCAGACGCTAAAATAATCTCCTTGGTCTAGCGCTATTGAAAAGGGGATAGACTCCCTTGCTGATTGGCTGATACTGGCATTAGGCCCCTTTACTTTTTACTAATGTTTTTGAAATTTTCTTTTTTTTTACATCAAGACAATAAAATTTGTCTTCCAGCATTTGCCCTCAACCACATTCAAATTATCATTTTGAGTCAAACTACGACCAAAAGAAGGTGATTTTGTGTCGTTACACCCAAATATGAAGGCCGAGACCCCCCCTCCCCATTGGACATTTTCAAATTTTCCTGTATCATCATCAAGACGATAAAAATTGTCTTCCAGCAAACCCTCAACCAACTTGGTATTTACCTCATACCCTACGTGTACGGGTTAGGCACAAGGCCCTATTAATGTGGGACCACCCACAAACCAAAGCTCATGGGTGGTGGGTGAAAAATTATGTTGATCCCGTTGGCTTTCCCCCTCAAGGGGAGCGCCTCAGGTCCTGGGCAATAAACCCAGCCCTGCACCTTTAAATCAAGTGGGCAGGTGTTGCCTGGGGGGGATGGCTCTTCTGGAATCAACGCCGTTAATTATAGCAATCCACACTCGAGGGGCGGGTCCAACTTCAAATAATCATTTTTAGTCAAACTATGGCTAAAATAGGGATTTTAGGTTGTTGTGCCCAAATATGGTTATTAGGGCTCAGACCCTCGAAAAAAACATTTAAAAAAAAATTGCAATCAAGAGAATAAAATTTGGCTTCTAACGAACCCTCAGTCACCTTCAGACGATCATTTTTAGCCAAGATATGGATTTTATTCCCATATATGCCGTTCTTGGCACACTGTGTATGGGGGTGAATAAAAGCATCGGGGGGGGGGGGCTCAGGGGGGGGATTTATAAATCCTTTTTATAACAGAAGTACAAAAATCACTGCTGAGTTGCTGAAAATTTCTTGGCTCCATCAACATTTCTTGCCTTTTTTGGCATGAAACTTTTTCCCCTGAGAATTCTAACATGGATGACATTTTATTCTTCTTGAGAAAAATAAAATTGTATCAAAAAATAAAATCAGATACAAAATACATCCACGAAAATACACCTGTAAAGGAAACTGGTAATCCTTAACTTTTTCCTCGTAAATTCCTACCATGAAATAAACTGAACCCTCACTTTATGTCCGTGTTTTTGCAATAAATGTTTTATTTTTCTTGCACCCGTTATTTTACAATACTAAATATATTTTATTTATTCATTTTAATATTCACTTCAATGTGTATTTTCTAAAAATTTTTATTTTGTGACAATGGTTAGTTTTAAAGTGGAGGTTCGTTTTTACACTTCAACTTTTTACTTGTAAATTCCTACCATAAAATGCCCAAGCCTAATTTTATGGCAGGAATTTAAGAGTAAAAAGTTGAAGATTACCTTTTGTTGTTATTTCTTTTCTTTTTGGCTTTGGTACTCTAAAATAAAAACGTCAGATTTTAATCATCGTCGACGAAAAAACAAAATTACGGTCATAAAAGGAGAATCCAATTTATGGCTAAATTGTAAAATGAACCCCCACTTTAAAACTAACCATTCTAACAAAATAAAAACTTTTAGAATATACACATTGAAGTGAATATTAAAATAAAGAAAATATATTTAGTATTGTAAAATAACGGGTGCAAGAAAAATAAAAATTTATTGCAAAAACACGGATATAAAATGAGGGTTCAGTTTATTTATGGTAGAAATTTATGAGGAAATTGTTAAGGATTACCAGGAAACTTGTGTACCATCGTTTATCTCACACTATAACAGTTTTTGGCATTAAATGACCCGCAGGATTATCATACCATTTAAAGGTCATTGGGTGGCCTAAAGTTGGTTTCAGCTGGACAGCGAGGGAGCCTATCCCATATGATAAAAAGGGTTTGGGGCTTGCCATGAGGACAATAGGGTTGGGAAAATCATATAGGTGCTAGGGCTTGACATGACCAGCCGATTGATCAGAGGGGGTCTCTCTGGCCGACCGTCTAGCCCAAGATAGGGCCAAAGTGGACTATTGCAAGTCATGAACTGCTCATCCACCTGGGCTCTATCCTTAAGCATCACGGGTTGCCACCCACGGTCAACAGGTGCCCCATTGGGGGAGTCTTACCCCTCTACAGAGGTGCAGTTGGTGCATTCTAACGCCTTCAGCCGACAGGGCGGACTAGACCAAGGAGAGATTAAGCCTAATTGTATAGTATTATTATAATTTTTCATATCATATTATTGCATAAGTAAAGTAGGTAGAATAATCTTTTGTCAGTATTAGCTGGACAATGATGGACCAGGGATATTGTTTTTGTGTCTGAAGGTAGAGTGCAACACCTTTCATCAGCTCTTCACTTTACAGCACAGATCCATGTGCTACTCATACGCTGAGATGGCGAGGGCTGGTATCGAACCCGGAACCTTGTGATTCCTAGACGGATGCTCTACCAACTTGAGATAAACAAACAAATCCAAACCAAATGAAGTTAATGAAAATTATTCATACCAATTTGAAGATATTAAGAATTTGAAACATAGAAACTTTTATCAAAATGACTTGTTTCAGCATTAAATGCCCCGAAAAGGTTGATATGCCGTAAAAAAAAAAAAAAAACAAACTAAAACTTTTTCCTTCGTTAGCTCTAATGACGTTCATAGTCTAGGCATATTATAAATGGAAATGGTACTAATTTATCTCCTTGTAGGACTCCAACAACTATGTCAAAAAAATGTGTGTCACTATCAGTCGAATGAACCATCATTTTTGTGTCTTTGTAGAGCATCAGCTGTAACAGTTTATTTAGAGTGATCATATGCTAGTAGTATTTGCTCCATCTGTGTATGGAGTTCAATTCCTTGGAGAAATCAACAAGAATAAGCAAAAATGTTGCCTTGAAATTTTTTGCTCAAACTCCTTTTGTTATTCAACAAATAGTCAGGATCTAAAAAGTTGCGGATTGATTTCTACGAAAACCCATTTTGATTTTTCCTAAGAATTTTTCCTACTTTAGGTTGGATGTGATTGAGAAGTAGGTCATTATAAACCTTAGTATCTATGGCAGTAAGAGTTATACCTTTGTAGTTCTTAGTGATTCCGAGGCCACCTTTCTTGGGGAATGGGAGGATGTAGCCTTTTGTTCATTTCTCTATTCTATTTTGTTTTTTCACTACATTGCATAATCAAAGAGGTATATCATCAAATTTCTTTGTTTTCCATACTTCAGGAGGTATTTGAAGCCTGAGTTTTTTTTTTCATTTGATTGGTTTAAGGACTTCATTGGTTCATCCTCCATAAAGTGTCCTATCATGATGTCTTGTTGGCTATTAATGATTTTTTTAGTATTATTATCTGTGATTTTAGGAGGTTTTACTAGCAGATTTTTGTAAAGTTCTTTCCACTTCAGAAGTCTTTATTCTTGGCTAGCAGGTATTTATTCAAATATCTAGAGAGAGAGAGAGAGAGAGAGAGAGAGAGAGAGAGAGAGAGAGAGAGAGAGAGAGAGAGAGAGAGTTTATCTAATTTATGTCCATTTTTAAGAGACCAAATGAAACGAGAATGTATTTGAATAGGAGTATGAAGAATGTCCTTTTTGTATTTTCATTCACTTTAGAAAATAAGCAAATTCCAATGGGTCTACTTAAGAAGATAAATTACATGAACATTAATAGATATCATATATATATATATATATATATATATATATATATATATTCTGTAACGTACACACACACACACACAGACACACACATATATATATATATATATGCACAGACACACAATAGATATATATTCTCTCACACATAATATATATATATATATATATATATATATATATATATATATATATGTATACAATTACATGCAATAGATATATATCCTGAAACACATACATACATATCTACATATCTGTATATATAAATATATGTACGTATATGTTTTAGAGATTATATATCTATTATATATATATATATATACACAATATACTCACACACAAATACACACATAATTTCATGAGAGGTGTTGTTTGTTAAAATTCATATATGCATGTGTGTATGTAAATGTGTATATATGTATGTATATGTGTTTATAAGGTTCTATATAGATACATACATACATACACACACATGACATGCAATAGATATATATTCTCAAAACACATACATATACACACAATTACATGTAAACATATATGAATGTTAACAAAAACATGGATATATACATGCAGGTAATTATGTGTGTGTGTCAGAGAATATATATCTATTGCATGTAATTGTGTGTGTGTGTATATATATATATATATATATATATATATATATATATAATGTATATGTGTGTGTGTGTATGTATTAGAGAATATATATGTATATATATATATATATGTGTGTGTGTGTGTGTGTATGTATTTGAGAATATATATATATATATATATATATATATATATATATGATATCTATTAATGTTCATGTAATTTATCTTCTTAAGTAGACCCATTGGAATTTGCTTATTTTCTAAAGTGAATGAAAATACAATAAAGACATTCATTCTTCATTCTGCTATTCAAATACATTCTCGTTTCATTTGGTCTCTTAAAAATGGACATAAATTAGATAATTCTCTCTCTCTCTCTCTCTCTCTCTCTCTCTCTCTCTCTCTCTCTCTCTCTCTCTAGATGTTTGAATAATATTCATTCTTAAATAAAGAAATTTCAATTCTTTTCTTATTATACTGTCACTGAATCTTTATTATTTTATTAAAAAAATGTCTATTATCAAAGAATCTTTTATAAATTGGTTAATGAAAAGCAAATATGTAGAACGAGAATGGATCCATATATATATATATATATATATACATATGTGTGTGTGTGTGTGTGTGTGTGTGTGTGTGTGTGTGTTTCTTTTTTATACTGTTCACTTTTTTCCATTTTTTGATTTTCATCTTTTTCCGCTAAGCAGATTCAAATATAGATTTTATTGTTCAGTTATAAATTTCTCGAAGGCCATTTTTATTTAGTGGACATCTAGGACAATATCAAGGCTTATTTCTATTTTGAGAATTTATATTATGATTAATTGAATAAATAAATGAGGAAGAATTCTCTATAATTAATAGTAAAAGTAAAGCCATCAGAGTGGACTATTGTTGGTATTAGCCAGACAATGAGGGAGTCTATCCCCTTTGCTCTAGTGCTAGACCAAAGACATTGTTTTTATGTCACTGGTGAAGCACTACACCTACCATTAGGTCTCTTAGTAAAGTTAGCAGAGTGGCCTATTGTTGGTATCAGGCAGACAGTGAAGGAGTCTATCCCCTTTCCACTAGTGCTTGACCAAGGAGATTGTTTTTATGTCTGAGGTGTAGTGCCACACCTACAATCAGCTCCCCACTTTACTGACCCCCACCAACTCAGTGCATGAGTAGCACAGCTTGGATTAGTTCTGTAAAGTGGGGAGCTGATGATAGGTGTAGCACTCCACCTCAGACACAAAAACAATCTCACTGATTTATCACTGTCTGGCTGATACTGACAATAGGCTATTCCACCTACTTTACTTGTACAATAATACAATATGAAAAATTATAATAAAATCATACAATTAGGCTTAACCTAACAGTCATCATCATAAGAAATGTAAGCAGCAACACCAAGTGGAGTGCCACACCTACCATTAGCTCCCCTAGTCTATCCCCTTCGCTCTAGTGCGAGACCAGAGAGACTGCTTTTATGTCAGTGCTGGAGTGCCACAACTAACATCAGCTCTCCTAGTAAAGTCAGCAGTGGCCTATTCTCAGTATTAGCCTGACAGTGAAGGAGTCTATCCCCTTTACACTGTGCTAGACCAGGGAGATTGCTTTTATGCCAGTGCTGGAGCGCCACAACTACCATTAGCTCCCCACTTTACCATACAGATCAAAGCTTGTGTTGCTCATGTCCTGAGTTGGTAAGGGCTGGTTTTAAACCAAGAAACTTGTGGTTCCTAGGTGGATATTCTACTAAATGAGCTGAACTGGTCATTTACCGTAATTAGTTGTGTATAAAACACACTACTTTTCCTGATATTTCAGCCCAACTGTTAGAAGTACATATAATAGATGGGGACTAAATATTATCTGAACATTAGCTACATAAATGGGGTATATTCGCAGAGTTCCTTCCCGGCCTTCTACTGTTGAAAGAAAACACCAGCTATGATTGAAGTTTGCAGCCGAAGCGGTGTCACTTGAAAAAAAACTAGGGTTAGAGTTGGGGTTGGGGTTGGGCTTTAGGGTTAGTTTAATGGGAAAATAAATAAATAATTTGGGCTCTGTTTTTTCTGGGTCATACAGGGGACCCAGAAAAAAGCAGCACCCACAAATTTTGTAATAAAACTGTTAATTTTAACTAGGGGGTTTAGGGTTAGGGCTTAGGGTTTGGGTTGGGTTTTTGGGAAAAACGCCCTAAGTTGGTAGTTTTTTTTTTTTTTTTTCAAGTGACACCGCTTCAGCTACGGACTTCAATCATAGCTGGTGTTTTTTTTTCAGCAGCCACCAGCTAGCGGTTTTTGAGGCAGGAGGCCGAGATGGAACTCCATGAATATTACCCATAAATGAGAGTAACTTCCTCTTGTTTGTTTCACTTTGGGGAAGCTGTTTGTTTGGGTCGGCCATTTTCATTTTACCGTAAATCTACACTGAAAATACGAATTTGTTTGAATCAATACAACTGCATGTTTTAACATGAAAATATTTGTATTTTCAGTGTAGATTTATGGTGAAATGAAAATGGCCGACTAAATCATAATGGCTTCCTCAAAGTGAAACAAACAAGGGGAGATCACTCTCATTTATGTAGCTAATGTTCAGATTACCACTTTTTTCCCAGCCATATGCAATGCCATATTTGGGTTGGTTGGTTGGTTGGTTGGTTGGTGTTTGCTTTAATTGCATATCAAGAAATTATTTTTTGTATATTATTACTTCTCATTTTTTGTTTGTATTTGATTACTTCTCTTTTAAACCAACCAATAATAATTCTTCCATTAAAGTGACACGAGTCTCTTTTGAGTTGTGGTTGATTTTTTTCTTCTTGTATGTGTGTAGCATAATTATTATAGTCTACAGAGAATTTGGGGATTGAAAGGAGAAAGAGAGGAAAAGAAATAAAAACAAACAAAGGTTAAAATTTGGAAGAGTAAACACACAACAGGGTAACAACAATGACTGTAGAATGACCCGGAAATAGATTTAAAAATAAAAATGAAATTCCAGGTTTTAACCAGAAACGGATGTGACGCCGGGACGAGAAACGGGAGAGGAGAAAAATCTGCCCTTTTTCGCCTTGGCTCTAGTGGGAGTCAGACGTGGCTCTGGTTCCCTGGATTGGTTTGACATAGTAGTACTGGACATGATTTAGGATAGTGTAACTTGACCGTACCCTCTCTCTCTCTTTCACTCTATCTTTCACTCTCTCTGAAAAAGAACCACGAGCTTGGAAGAAATAAACAGCTCCCTGTGACTATACAACCTGCATGTGTTGTTTTTGAACTAATAACAACTACTACTACAATTTGAGTTGGCCTATGCAACATATACCGTTCTGGTACAATGTGAAATGGTCAGCATTTTGGATGTCTAGGTCGGAATTTTCGGAACCCCCAATATTTTTACATTGTATCAGGCAAACATTTCTCTGTGACACCGAAGTCATTGCTAGTACAGGTTTCTGTCAGCTGATAAAGCTTTCGTTTTGTAAATACTGCTGACCTCTTGTTGTCATTATATTCTATTGCCTCAAAATATAAGAAAAAAGGGTTGGTGTTTGTCAGGGCCCAGAACTTTTCAGCACCATTCAGCTTTTTCTGTGATTAACCCATCTCTCCAAATGTGGAATATTCTTGAAAAACAAAACAAAAAACAAAAAACAAAGGTTACCTTTTACGTGTGGTGCTAAGAGGATGTTGTGATATGAATCCAGCAGCTTGTTTTATACACCTGCATTATTAAAATGGTGGAGAAGAAGAATCCTCATTTTTTTTTACCTGTGGACAGATAGCACAATGTAAACAATAATGTTTATATTTGAAAGGTATTTCAAAAGTCTGTTTCAGAATATCACAATATTTTAAATATAAATATCCTCAGGCCCTGATCACTATGACATCCGATTGACGTGAACAAATAGATGATATATTTATGTAGAATCTGCTCAAAGTCAAAAGAAAGGAAATTGTCACAGATGGTGTAAAGTCATAGACGTGTTGACAGTGATGGACTGGGTAATCAGGACAACAGGTGAGGAAGACCCAAACGTCTACTTTCAAATTCATCTTAAAAAATGCAGTGTCTTCCAAGTGCTAAATGATATACATTAAGATCAACTGAAAAGTTCATAGTCTGAACAAGATACAATGGAATGTGGTTATAAGATTGATAATCTATCTATTGCAGTTCCTACCTTTCCAATGTGTGTATTGACATTGCTTTCTGTAGATGAGATATTACTACCTAAATATGTGAACTTGTCTACTAATTTAAGAGGGTTACCATCCAGTGTAGAGATGTCTCATTTTATTTAAAACATGTATATTGCCATTGTTTTTGTAGATGAGATATTACTACCAAGGTACATGAACTGGTCCACTAAATTGAGAGGCTTACCATCTGGCTTACCAATTTCATGTTGTTGTTAATTCAATAGGATTTTTTTAAAGTTTTAAAAACTTTAAACAAAAGACACATTTTTTATATTAAAATAGTTTTTATTTAATCAGAAGAAAAATGCAGATATGTTTATTTAAATGAAAATAGTTTTTATTTACTAAATATTTTTTTATGTTTATTTAAATAAAAGGATGTTGGGACCAAGTAACAATAAATAACTATTTAAAAAAAATTAAAATCAAAAACTATTTTAGTATAAAAACTTAAGCCTTTGGTTGTAAATATGCACAAACAAACTTTAAAAAAATCTTACAGTGAAATTCTAATACAAAAAAAATCGCCTGTTGTTTGTAAACAAACAACAGGAGTTTACAGTGAAAAGCAAAAGGTGTTCCTTTCAAAACAGCTCTCACCTGGGGTGCTTATTGGTTACTTGGTCCCAAAATTCTACAAGTAGTGATTCTGCTTGGGCAGGTGTGGGTCCCAGTTACAAAACCCAACCTGATCACTCTTTAGCATAGAAGAATTAAATATTTTTTGGATCCAATTAGAAAATCTTGTCTTATTTGTCAGATCAAGTATTATGTTGACATATTCAATATTTTGCTGTGTCTTGGGTATTGATGTTAAACTGCATCTAATGGTGAAGGTCCAATTTTGAAGCTCTGGGGAGTGTGGAGTACACGTTTACTCCCAGGTCCACTCTGTCCTGGAGTGATAGTACCTGTTAGATAGAAAAAAATAAGTTTTTAAAAAATGTATGTTTAAAGATTTTTTAAATACCCTCAAGATTGAATAAAACAAAATGTCTTCAGCATAAAATAAACCAACAAGGGTTGACATGCCATAAAAATCTAACCAACAACAATATTTTGCAAATAAATTGCAAGATTTTTCTTTCTTTTTTTTTTTTCATAATTTTGATAAGAAAAAAAAAATGCCAAAAAGAACTTTATTCCCAGCTTTAAGGACTTTGCTTTTTTCTCGTAAATGAACCTTGAAAATTTACTGAGCATTTTTTTTCACCAAATATTTTTTCTAGGCTCTCACTTCATTAGAAACTCTTCTCTTCAATTTTTTTTTTTTCTCACAATTTTTCTCTTGAAATCAAGGAAGAATTTTTGATATATAAAATATCAGATGAATTTCTTTGTGTTTTCATTGAAACAGGAACATTTTTATATACATATTTGTTTTTTAAATGAGGATTCTAGTTCAAGTTATACATGAATTTTTATTTGTCTGACGATGAGGTTTGATAATTTGTATTTAGATTTTTCAGACTTTTGTCCTCATCTTATTGTTATATACACAATGTTTCAGGCAATGTACCCTCCTGCCTTCTTCAGGTATTTCTTGTCGGACTTGGGAACCTTCTCTTTGAACTTGGAAACTTCTTGTCATAATCAGGAACCTTCACAGAACTTTGAAGTTCTGAGTTCATCAAGAAACACCTGAAGAAGGCTGGAGGGCACATTGGCTGAAACATTGTGTATAATATAAATGAAACTTAATTAGTTATAATATCATTATAAAACGAGTTGGTTGGTTGGATTTTATGGCATGTCAACCCTTATTATGTAAAGAGAGGTGAGTTCTTAATTTTTTTAAGATTATCCTTCTCTGCTGTCCTTTATTCTACAAGGATGGCTTTGGCATTAAATAGCCCTTGAAGGTTGATATGCCATTAAACAAAGAAACTTAACCAAACCATCATTTTGGGATTTGCGCTAGCGTAATGGTTATCATCATAGGAAACAGAAGGAGCAACCCAAGTGTAAGAAGAGTAACACGAATCGACCATTTCATATGGCGTAAGAAGTCCAGAATGCAAATGGCGGCGCCCATCAGTCATTAAGTAGAAACTTAATAACGGCCTGCCACTAATAATTGCATAACACCATGACGGTCACTCTAAGTTACTATCAATAAAGGAGGTTACTCTAACGAACCCACACACCAAGTTCAAATCCTAGACGAGGCTGTTTGCGTTTCAATTTGTGCTAATGCCCATAGGAAAAGCATGAATCCATCTATTTTTCTCCCTAGGTATCAGTAAATAGTAGGGTGCATTGGGTTCTTTAGTCTTGCTTTGGCAACCAATCTAAGAGAAGGAAAACTTTTAATTCAAACCAGCTTTACTCTGCTTAAATGACCTTGTGTCACATCCTGCCCAGAGTAGACAGATTGGGTCAATGAAAAATATCATACTTGGATTTGGTGTGAAATGAAATAATGTGGACTATAAACTGGTAATTCTATAGCCAACATGAACGAATATACAAGGAATACATGACATTGTCCTTTAACTAAGTTTATCTAAAAAAAATTTAGACAAAGATTTAAGATGCTGTAAAACCAACCGGCCAACCACCCAACAACACAAAAAAGTTTTCAATTATTAAAATTCTTCTCAGTTTCATTGTTTCCCTTATGACTGAATCAATTTCTTTTCATTTCCAACGATCTTGTTTCTCGCCAGATTTCTTTTGCCAAATTCTAATTGAGGAATCGGATCCTGATAGTCTGTAATGATCAGATTGCTTCTTGGATTCATTAGATTTTTGTTTGGAACCAGGCCGAACAGAATTGGTAAATGCCAATATTTCAATCTAAAACATTAACAAATTGTTACTCAAGCTGGGAACCTTTTCTTTCTTGACTAAAGGTTAAAATTGCAAATCTTATTACTAAGGACACGATTTATGTTATTTTTTTACTTAAATTTTAACCGTTAGTTGTGTTTTTAACCGTTTTTCATTGGTTGTTATTTTCCTACAGAGGGCCACAAGAGAACTAATTTTTAAGGTAGATAAATATTTTCTGAGAATTTATTGACATAAAAAACATGGATTATTACACTTTTGGTCATCCATACTTAAGAAAAGCACATGACACCTGTAATATTGAAATAGAAAGTAGGTTTTTTGTTTGTACATGTTTATTAATTCTGACTAGTCTTATCATTCATCTGTTTAATTTTATCGATTTTTTTCCCCTTAAACACAACTAACGGTTAAAATTTAGTTGTACGACCATTATCATTTTGCGACTGTAGCACAATGCATTTGGTTGGTGTGGGGATGGTTCAGAACTAAGGACAAAACAAGTGGGGGTTCAGGATTGCAAACAACACTACCAGTTGAAGCAGAATATGCATCCTAACGCCCCGGTGGGTCGACTCCTTCATAAGATTGCACAGCACACTCTGGTTAAAAATGATACTGTCCAAATCTGCCAAGATAAAATGCAAAAAAGTAAATCCTGATTATCTGGTGTTGCCTATCCACCAAATTCTTATTCCTTATAAGCTAAATAATGGAACATTCCGTTTTTATTATATGACAATGGATAAAGGAATTAAAACTTGCAAACAAGGGAATTACTTACTTTAACATAAATCCTAATTATCTGGTGTTGCCTATCCACCAAATTCTTATTCCTTATGAGTGTCGTCACCTCAGCTAAATAATGGAACATTCCATTTTTATTAAGAACATTCTGTTTTTATTAAGAAAGAAAGGGAAGTAAAAAGATATGCTATGGAGAAAGAAAGAAAGAGAGTCAGTGAAAGATAAAGAGAGAGTGGGTGTATGTATGTATGTATGTATGTATCCATTTCTACTTTGATGATCTTTGGTTAATGGAACCAACCAATGTATTTGTTATGGAAGCCTCTATTTGACATAGAGTTTAGGGCTAAAAGGCAAATATTGTTTAAGCCTTTTGTTTTCAGCAAATCATCAATTGTAACAACGACTGACCTGAATGTCATTAAACCTTTCTAGAATAATTCTTTATTTTCCTGACATTATGAAGACCGACATTGAAGGGAACACACTGGACAAGGTCATATCGCTTATTCGATGTTGCATTTCATATTGTTTATAGGTCAACTTAGTAACCATTCAATATGGCTGACAAAATGTCACATTCATTTATAAGAACACTCAAGTTTCATGAATTGATTTGATAAAGAAATGATCATTTAACTCTTTCAAGAACTAAGCACAGAATCTTCCCTTAAATACATGGAAGACCTATAACCCTGGAAGTGCATGGTGTAATGGTTAAAGTCCTGGGAAATGGACTAGTCGACCCAAGTTCAAATCCTGGACGAACCTTTTTGCATTTCACCTAGCGCTAATACCCTTGGGAACAGTATGAATCCAATTCTCCCTCCAGCTATGGGTAAATAGCAACCAACCAGTTTAGGAGAAGGAAAACTCTGAATTCAAACCTGTTAAACTCTGCTTAAGTAATTGACCTTGTGTCGCATCCTGTTCGTGTGAGGGCTTGGTAAATATATATATTATCATGGACTCTCTCGTCAATTTTCGACGCATAAGGGTTTACACACACAATGAACACCCACACAGTGATTTGTTTATAGTGGTGAAGGCTTGTGTTGGACCATCCACACTTTTTGGCACAGTCGATAGGAAAGAATTGGTGCATCAAAGGTTGCCACAAACCCAATCAACGACCGACCTCAGGAATTTTGAATACAGAGTTATCCCTCTCCTAGACTGGTTACCTACCCAAGGCTGAAGGGCTCAGTCTGCTCTACTATTTAACCCATAGCTGGAGGGAATTTTGAAGACTGATTACCTACCCAAGGCTGAAGGGCCCAGTCTGCCCTACTATTTAACCCATAGCTGGAGGGAGAATATATGGATTCATACCTTTCCCAAGGGTATTAGTGCTATGTGAAATGACAACAGCTTCGTCTAGGAATTGAACTCGAATCGACAAGTCTATTTCCCACGACTCTAACCACTAGCCACGCGCCTCTCTCTCTCTCTCTCATATATATATATATATATATACCTTTCTAAGTTTATAAGTGCTGTTGGCAATTAGCATGTGAAAGATTAATTACCTTACAATCTATTCATACATACCTCTTTCAATCTGTTAAAGTATTAACGTATCTTAACCCTCTCTGACAAAAATAGACCATGGATTTTATTGAACATTGGTCTTTGCTGGTCTCAACCAATTTTCTTTTATAAAAGGACATGTGCTCAGTTGTTATACAGAAATACATTCAGAATCTTTCTTTATATATATATATATATATATATATATAATCATAAAGGTACACGGTAATAACCTACTCGAGTTTCACCATAAGGATCTTCAGGGTTAAATCCACTGGATTGATCAAGATATTGATTGATTGCAGTCGATTTCGATAATCAACCGTTTATTGCAAAAAAAACACACACGTGAAATCGACTGCAATTAATTAATATCTTGATCAATCCAGTGGATTTAACCCTGAAGATCCTTATGGTGAAACTCGAGTAGGTTATTACCGTGTATCTTTATGATAATAAATTTACTCTACTAACGTATTGAGCACTTTATATTTGTTATATCGCTGCCTTATCATTGTGAAACTTGAATCAACTAACCACTGTGACCATTTTCACCGGTAAGTCACTTTTTCCACAAATACCATATATATATATATATATATATATATATATATATATATAAACCTTTCTAAGTTTATAACTGCTGTTGGCAATTAGCATGTGAAAGATTAATTCATTTCTGGCAGTGTTTCTCTTTCCAAATCCGAAACAATTAAAGTCTCTGTGTGTCGTCCTTTTGGCGTATACAAAAGGTCTTTGCTCATCCGAAAGTCCTTGTGACTAGCGTAATTATAAACTGCTATTGTTTAAGATCCGTTGTAGTCTGTCGGTAGCACAAGATTTGCTATTGTTTGTGCGGATCATTTACCTGTTTGTTTGTGACTCGGTCAAAACAATGATTACTGGTACGGTCACTGCCGACTCTGTCTCTCTCTCTCTCTCTATTGTGAATTCAACTCTGCGACGATGGTACGTTCAGCCTTTTCATCACTTGCATTTTTAATGACTATGAATAGGATTTCTTTTTTAGAATATAATAAGTTCACTAATTATTTTGGCATAAAATACTTGTTTTGCTTTCCTCTTGTTTATGTTTATGATCTGCTAAATTGTATTCTGAAACTTA
>CM042155.1:60266045-60351045 GCA_023376005.1 Doryteuthis pealeii | reverse complement strand
TAATTCCCCGATCTTTTGGTATTTTTTCTTTCGGCGGGGTGACATACAATGGTGGAATTCATGTCTGTTAAATTCAATTTAACCGAGAAGTTTTATTGATATGGTTAGTACAGAGCCAGTTTATCTCAGTTGGTAGAGCATCAACCTAGGAATTACAAGGTTCCAGGTTTGATACTGGCCCTCACCAACACAGCGCATGAGTGGCACAGTTTGGGTTAATTAATCTGTGTGGACAAAATGTGTGAGTGTGGGGCTGATGGTAGGTGTGGCGCTCCACCCCAGCAAAACAATCTCCTTGGTCTAACACTAGTGAAAATCTGGCTGATACTGATCCTAGGCCACTCTATCAACTTTACTTTTATTACAAAACCAGCCAGTACCGTAAACAACCAAAAGTCCTATTATCTCTATATTATATTATATCTCTAAAGATTAGTCAGTTGGTATTTTAAACTCCTTGTTAGTTATTGCAGACATTCTCTTGCTGTTAAGTTGTTAAAATGTCCAATTGGACACATGACCTAGTGGATAAGGTAGTTAGGTTAAGACAGTTCTAAGTGACAGTTATCTCTGGATTCTGGGTTCAATCCTGACAAAATAATTAACACAACTCCTACCCCAGCTATGGTTAGCGGAATGAGAACAGGATATCCTCATGGACTAAATAAAGGGTTAGGTTCAAAGTTCCGTGATGGCTCCCGATTACGACAAGAAAGTTACCAAATTGAAAAGAAGGTTCCTGAGTCCGACAAGAAATACCTGAAGGCCGGAGGGCATATCGGCCGAAACAATGTACAGATAACAATGAAGATGAGGACAATAGTCCGAATAACACAGATAATACATTTCTGAGTAGTTTTAAAGATTTTTTAATTATTGTTGTTTGTCTATTTTAGGCAGTATCTATCGAAGTAGCTCTTCTAACTTCTTATTCAGGATCTGTCTTGTTCTTAAGATGTTGTTGAGTTGTCCTGCATTTTCCTTTGTTTTTAGTGACAATGCAAAACACGTCTTTAGTGAATTCCAGTTTCATTTAAGCTCTTAGGTCCGTACCATTAAACCCATGCAGTAAGAGTCTAGCTAACTGCTGGCAATTGTGTCTTCATTGGTCAGGGACAGCCAGAAACTGACTAACTACAAACTCCTTGCAATGTTTCAAACCCTGAATAGAAAGAGATGGGTCAAAATAAGGTTATGAGATATCCATCAAAATCACTAACCATTGTTAACTGTTTAGGTTTGAATTCAAATAATATTCTCTACACTAACCATGCATAATTGATAGTGCACCTATTGAATTATTAAACATTTCTGAGTAGTTTTTAAGATTTTTAAATCGTTCTTTTTATTGTCTTTTTTTAGGCGGATGCTATGGCTCTAGCTGAGCAATTGTGAAGAACAAATCCCACCATGGCAAAGTCAGAGCAGGGTTCCCGTATGGAGACGGAGGCGGTACGAGATCTTGGTTCCTTCGTGAGCAGTCACACTACAAGTGATGCTGATATCCAAGGTTTGTATTGAACAACACATCTATACTAATACTTTTGGTTTTATTTATCTATGTATGCAGTGTATCCTTTAAGCTTTCTGTACCTCCCCAAATCACTCTGACTTTACAATTGGAAATTATTCAAAGATGTGTTAATAGTTTTCTTTGAAGAAAAAAAAAAAATGACACACATTCTGAAAGAAAATAAAATCTCTCTCAGTGATTTTCCACTGTTTATCATTATTTTGAATTACCTTAAACTACCTACTAAAAATGATAGGCTATGCCTATCCATCAATAACAGGCACACACACACACATACACACATATATATTATACTAATCCTATTAGTAAACCCTTGCGGTAAGGAAAAGCCTGGGCAAATAGTTTGTTAGTAAAAATATACTACCAAACTTCACCTGGGGAAAAAAAAAAAAAAAAAAAAAGAAATTACCAAAAGGGTCGCACCAACTGAAAATAACCGATTAACACTTGACCAAAAAGAAAAAAATATATATATATATACCACTAAGATTGTCTAAAGCTAAAATGTAAAAAGTGCTTGATACCTAAATAGAGCAAAATAAATAAATGTATGTATATATTAGACAAAACATAACCTGTTGGGTCACCCATTGAGCTCTGGGTAGATAACTGAGATTAGGGAAAAGTGAGTTTGCAAAGGGAAATAAATTCTTAGAAAATAGATACAACCAGACAAAACATTAAAGTCATTTTGTAAGATTTCTAAGAAAGGAAAGGTCTGACCTAATTTAAGCTATGGGTTGCTGCTTATGAAAATTAACTTATAAAAATATTTAAAACTCTCCTACACTCACTGAAAAACTAACATACATAACAAGGAGGTAATCAAGATATATATATAGAGAGGTGGAAAGTGATAGGCAGAATGTGAAGGAAGAGACGGATCAGTTTTTGACTAAATTGCAAAGTATGACTTAATTAGAATCAATTAAAATGGATTTTTTTTTCAAAAATAACCCAATCCTAAATTCTAGGAATATTTTAGTATAACTTTTGTGTCATTAGACTAAATAGTTAAAAAGCATTTAGGAGACAAAAATTGATTCACTCAGCTTTAGTATAATCATATATGTGTATGTACATATATATATATATATATATATATATATATATATATATATAAATAAATATATATGAAATAAAAATCAGTCTTTAAGTTAGAATATATTAAACTGGCATTATATTGTTTTTTTTCTTTTTGGTTCTTTCTAGATCATCGTTCTCAGGAAACTGTCTACATTGGACTACATGTACCAAGATATCGGAGACATCGCAAAAGACACCATAGGCATCATCGAAAGGATGACGTTAAGGAACCTTTCAAAACGCGTATGTATCTTTTTTAATATGGGACGATTCGTTTTTCCTTTTTTTTTTTTTCCTTTTTTTCATTATAATTTCTAACAGTTTTTTTTTTTCTTTGGTTTTCATTTTCTTCATAAAACCAATTCCAATTTGGATCACGAACATTGCAATCCTCACTTTGCAATGGTCAACCATCGACATATGTACGCATAGTATACATAGATATTCAGTTATAAAACCACTGTCACGTGTGAGCTTTTACGTCACCCTCACACGCACGCACACTGATACACACACATTCATTCAGACTCTCCAACCACGTATGTATCTATATGGGAACTCATGCACTTATTAAAAAAAAAAAGTAAGTAAAGTTGACAAAGTGGCCTATTGACGGTATCAGCCAGACAGCGAGGGAGCATATCCCCTTTTTGTTCGCGCTTGACCAAGGAGATTTTTTTTTTTCTGAGGTGGAGTGTCACACCTACAATCAGTTCCCCACTTTACCACACAGATCAGATTACTGAATCTGTGTTACTCGTGCTGAGTTGGTAGGGACTGATATTGAAGCTGGAACCTTGCAATTTCTAGACAGGTGCTCTGGCAACTGAGTTAAACCCACCCCTAGATGTATTAATACTTACCGTTTTGGTTTTGGTCTGGATTCTTCCAAAATCTGACTACTTACCATTTTCTATTAGGTGGCTCATCCTTTGGGGCTTAAATCACAAAAAAAAAAGTTCCAACATGATGTCACCCACTCAGGTTGGGTATTTCCCAATAAGTTACAATAGCATGCAAGAGATAATATCATTAGATTACTGTTGTGGAGTTTTAACGGTCAAAAATAAGACAAACCAATGGTAACAATGTAGACAAAATGTATTGAACAAAAAAGTAGAAATTTACAGCAAAGAAAGTGGAGATTGCGTCTGACCAATATAGTTACGAGCTGACTCGCATTTGCTTTGTGTCAAGCCACAATTGTTCCTATTACTTATAGTAGCCGTCAGCGCATTCCATTATTGTCCATAGGTTATATCACCTATAACAATTACATATGAAAAGCATTACATTTCTCTGAAATTCCCAAGACATTTGAGACGTTAAAAGAATGAAAAAAACCTAACCCCATCCCTCTACCTTGGGAGTTTCCAACATCTAACATTACTTATACGGAAAATACAATTCTAATGAAATTATCTCTTGTATTTCCCTGGTTTATGTTGAATCAACATCATACTCACCTTCACTGGAAGACTGTGACTAGCATCCAGTCACCAGACAAAAAAGAAAAAATACAAACTACCAGTCAACTGTTAGGTATATATGGATAAAAGTGTTCATATTAAAACCAGCAGCCAGTGAGAATCTTGGGAATGGAGTTGGCCAAGGTACACAGAGGAATAACCCAACCTGCTATTTAAACCATCTATCAAGTCTGGATTCTCAGAACAGATTCAAATTGCAACACAGCCGAATATTGATCAATATATAAAACAAATTCCAATTTCCAATCTGATGAAGAGGTTGAAATGTTATAAAAAATTCTCCACTAAATTTTTGGTTTTCACATCATATATTTCTGCCATTCTATCAGATAAAATATCCATATATATATTTTCATATTAACATACACAAACATATACAACTGTAATTGTATACATTGACTCACATGTCTTTGTATATATACACACACATATATATATATGGTATGCCTATGTATAATTATATATACATATGCTCAAATTATAAATGCATTAGACACTCTCATATAAGTACTTATAAGAATTCACTAAGCTCAAGTTAGTTTTGGCACAAGGCTGAAAATATTGTGTACCCAATGAGGATTGAGCACACTACTCAGTAATAATGGTAAGCTTCACAAGATATTAGTCATTGCTCTACTCAGGAGGTTTAAATTACAATCAAATCACACTGAAAGCATCAGTTCTCAATTGATCCCTAAAGTTAAGCAGTGATGAGCCTGTTCAATACTTAATTGGGTGACCATTTAAGCCATTGAAGGTAGTGTAAGCAACCTGAGTCATTATTTATTAAAATGACTCAATTCGGTATTAAATGACCCAAATAGGGTTGATATGCCTTAAAAAACAAAACAACCAACTTGTTCAACAAATAAACCAACCCAAATCAGATATCTCGACTTGTAACCATTTCTTGACGTAAAGTGAGGGATCATTTTGGTATTATAACCAAGTTCTAAACGGATACCCCATTTTTTTACCATAATAGATTCATAAGGAGTTATGCACAACAAATTCCGGTAAAGTCATGCTGAAAGCTCTGTTCCTGCAAGATTATCAAAGTTAAGCAGTGATAAGCCTGTTCTAATACTTAATTGGGTGACCACTTCAGCAACAGCAGGTACTGTAAACAACCTGAGTCCTTTGTTTATTAAAATGACTTGATTCAGCATTAAATGACCCAAAAAGGGTTTATATACTATAAAAGAAACAAACAAATCAACCAATCAGGTAGTGCAATGATTAACGAGCTTATACCATTATTAGTGAGGTTGGGTCTCACTGAGTGTCCCATATTTCTTGCCTTGTGCCACAACTAAACAAAACTTAGTAAATAATCATTCTACAATCGGTTGCTCTAAAGGAATCTAAGCAAGGCTTAGATTCGGTATAAGTTCACACGTTGATCATCTTGGGCATTTTCGGACGTTCGGGGCGCTCGGGTAGATAAAGATATGTAACAATAAATTTATTCTTTGTCCAATCAATTCTTTTTTTTTTTCCATTTTTTTAAAAAGGTTCAATCTTTTTGAGATGTTTCTTCTTTTATATATCTCATATTAGCAATATTCTTTAAAGAACTTTTGGCAGCATTTTTTTCTCTCTTGGAATTCTATAGTTTATGGATCTTGATACGAAAGAAGAAAATGGCATTTGTAGTCCCCAGTTAAAAGTGCTGTGAGGATAACCTAAAACCAAACATTTTTAGATCTTATTTTCTGATGCAGGTATCATATATGGTATAATCCACAGCATATATATGTTACACAGGACAGGGGCTTGGGTCTCATGATCCCCCCCCCCATCTGATCGACAATACTCTGTACTAATTAATTTTCATAAAGTATCATTCATATTGATTAGAATAAAATCTCTATTTTAATAGAGATTTTATTCTAATCTTATTAATGTACAATAATGGATGATACAAAAAAAAAAAAAATTATGCAAAACTCTCAAAAGTTTTTCATCCTTTATCCGTTGGTAAGAATTGGTAAACAAGCCATTGTTCCCCAATGATACTTGCATTGGAAAAAATAAACACGTTTTTAATCTGGGGTTTTTTTTTTTTTTTTTGGTGTAGTAATTTGAAAAGAATTGAATAAAATTTTCTAATTCATCAGAAGATTCTATTCAATTTTTTTGCAAACAAAAATTTTTTAAATTATTTTTTAAATCTTATTTATTCATTTTTTTTTTTTTCATTTTTCATTTTCATAATTCTGAAATGAGAGTTCATTTTTTTTCACCTTTTTTTAATTTAAAAAAAAAAAGTTTTGTTTTTCCTTTTCCTTGGTCTTTCTGTATTTTATATTCCTATTTTTACAAAAGTGAAATCTCACTTGACTTTATTGTATATTAGTTGTCGTTTAATCTTTGTTACATCTTTTAACCCCTTACCTACCAATCTTTGTACGTATTCATTTTCATTCATTCATCAAAAAGTATCTCAGGCATAACAAGATGTCTGCTGTACGTGTTTTCATGAAACTAACATTATATTATTTCTAATTGAAAATATTTTGTTGTTTCTAATGTTATAGCATACAAAGGAGAGGAAGGTTTTTTGTACGTACAGTGGCCTCTTGACTTCGTTTAATTTGTTCCTCTTATAACTCAATTTCCTTATATATCAAATCAATTTTCCCCATTGAAATAAACTGAAATGCCATTAATTCATTCCAGCCTCTTCCCAAAAGAGACACTATTTTTTTTTGTTACATTTTTTCTTTTTTAAATAAGAAAAATAGCTCTGTATTTTATAAAAAAAACATAATAAACTGTAATGAATTATGTGCTGGAATATGATTTAATGTTTTTTTTTTTTTTATAAATAATATTTTTCTTTGGCATAATAAATTTGGAAACTCAAATGTTTTTAGTGAATTTTTTAACATAAGCATATCTGAAGCTCGCTTGTACCTCAAATTTTAGTTCACAACACAGAAGCAAAAAATCAACTGTGTTACAGTTTGTAACTTGGAAAACTCGTAAGTCAAGGTACCACT
The DNA here is from genome assembly GCA_023376005.1 of Doryteuthis pealeii. Classification (NCBI taxonomy): domain Eukaryota; kingdom Metazoa; phylum Mollusca; class Cephalopoda; order Myopsida; family Loliginidae; genus Doryteuthis; species Doryteuthis pealeii. The sequence goes on along the minus strand of CM042155.1, from coordinate 60,343,930 downwards.
GTATTGTGTTGCTTTTTAATACTATGGCATACAAAGGATGCAGAATAAAATGTTGTTTGTGTGTCTATCTGGTTGTGTGGGTTTATTTAACACACATGCAACCTTTTAGGTCAGAGGTTAAATGCCTCTTTTAATTTCAAATTAAACCCTTGGATTTTATTAATATATCTTTTAATATGAATTGATTTTATCCTACAGTGTTTATCTTGTTTTTTTGTTTTGTTTTTGTTCTTTGTTCTTTGTTTTTTTTTATTTATTCGTTCTTTACAGGATTTTTTTGTCAATTCTTTTGATTATTATTATTATTATTATATTATTATTATTATTAAATTCTTGTGGATAATCTGTTTATTTATTTTTCTTATTTTTTAATTTCTATAAATCTTTTTTGTCCTAATTGTGATATTTTGATCAGCTTCATTGTTTTAGTTTTGTGGCCAGACATTTTAATCTTTGCCATTTTATTGCTTTCATCGAAGATTACCATATTTGTCTTTTGCTTTTTTTGATTTTTATTCTTTCTCCCCCGTCTCTTGCCCCCTCCCCTTACCCGCTTTTATTTGTCTGTTTTCAAATTTCACAAATTCATCGGTTCTTTTGTTTCTTGGAAGTCTGTTAATCATAACTGAACCCCACATCTTATTTCATTTTTTCCTAATAATTCTTTCTTGTTTTATTGTTAAAGAAATATATATATATATATATATATTATATATATATATATATATATTCATTCTGATTTGCTGACAGTATTTGATGTATTTATTTAAAACAAAAATAACTACAGAAATGTTTATAAAATAAACATATTATTCAGCTTGTGTGTTCAAACCTCTTGAGAGGCTTGCATAGTTCTAGCTGATGTTTCATGCCCTGACATGCATGCTAGTAAAATAAACACATTATTCAGCTTGTATGCTCAAACCTCCTGGGTGGCTTGCATTGTTTTAGTTGAAGTTCCATGCCCCAACATGCCATGTATACTTGTGTATAAGTTGAGTTTTGAAAACCTCCTTATTTTTAGACAAAAAAAAATGTGCATCAAATAATTAGTTATAATTTTGTAAAATGGTAATTAAATTATAATGGGGAAAAAAAACTTGGAACTCCTGCGTCCCATTTGCCAAGGTGTGTGTGTAGGGGAGGTTCTCCCTCCCTGAAAATCCCCTCTTCCATCACTAGGGAATGTGATGTGAACTGATTTTTTGGATGCTGGTTCTTACAATGTAAAAAAGTAAAGTAAAATCAACAAAGTGGCTTAATGTTGGTATCAGCCAGACAGAGAAGGAGTCTATCCCCTTTTCACTAGCGCTAGACCAAGGAGATTGTTTAACGTCTGAGGTGGAGCGCCACACCTACCATCAGCTCCTCACTTTACTGCATAGACCCCTGTGCTACTCATACTGAGTTGGCGAGGGCCGGTATCGAACTAGGAACCTTGTGGTTTCTAGCCGAACGCTCTAACGACTGAGCTAAACCAACCCTATAATGTAAACCCTTTTAATGCCCCCCCCCCGATTTGTATTTGCACCCCCCCCCGATTTAATGGATACCCCCCATCCCATGGAGCAATACACCGACAACAAAACTATGAACAATCCTTGGCTTCAAAATTCTATGTTTATAATTTTCTGACCTTAACATACAAGATCGACTCATACATGGATATACACGGCATATATCAGAAAGTCCAGGGCTTTCATGACGAGTAAGGATGCAAGGGAGATAACCTTGCGACATTTTAAGTTTAAAAATGTGACAAACAAGGGAAGTAATCTAATTTATATAATTGCTTTCACAGCATTTAGTCTTTTGAATAAAACACTTTTAAGCTTTTTTTTTTTTTGTTGGTTGCTTGAACAAACATTCTTTTTATATTATTTGATGCCTTCAGTTTTGTTGCCTTATGCCAGACATTTTGCCAGCATCTTTTAAATATGACATTCTGAACTTACACTATGGGTTTAGTATTATTTGGATTATTATTGTCCTCAATTTAATTGTTATCTGTACAACAATAAAGATGAGGACAATAGTCTGAATAATCCAAATAATACTAATTATCAAGCCTCAACTAAAAAATTCAGAGAAATACTGTGGGTTTAATTTATATTGAAGATAGACTTTTGTATTAAATAAAACTAATTTTAAACATGCTTACTTATAAATACATTTTTATTCAAAGTTTAACAAATTTTTAATTTTATACACTGGTCTGTACATTGATCAGAAAAATATCCACCAGTCCGTAATTTCGAAAAGTTTGAGAAGCAATGTCCTACAACATATAGTTATTTACTAAGCTTAGTTTAACTGTGGCACAAGGCCAGAAGTATGGGGCGCCTAATGAGAATCAAACTCACTAACAATGGTTTGCAAATTTAGTTTGCTAACCCTTACACCGCATGAGGTGCCATACAATATATAAACATAAATTTATTACTCAAGAATGCAATTCAAATGAGATATTTTTGCAAGTTTACAAGTTTTTATTGTTGTCCTAATATTAATTGATTAACAAAGTTTTTTTTCAAATAATTCGACTTGATTTTTCTGTGATGGGTTCAAGATTTTTTCGCATGTTTGTCTGAAACTGACTTTTTTTGTCTTTCTACTGAATTTTCTAATCATTTTAAAAAGTTGGATTAATAATATCCTACCCACGTACCATACGTAACACTTAATTCTTATTAGAAATTTTGGAATTGCTATTGAGACTGTCTTCACGGGTGAACTAACTATGATCTGGACAGGGCCCCCTGCGCAAAAAAGATTGTTTTACAAAACAAAAATACCTAAATAGGAATAGTTACTTGAAACCAAATAATCATGTATAAATTATTTGTATAAATAACAGTTATTTCAAGCTTTCTAAATAGTTAAAATTATATGCAAATTATTAGTATTAAATAAGAATACTTGAAACCAGAGAAACTGTGTGTAGGTTATTAGTATTAAATAATTTCAAGTATTTCTATGTGCAAATGATCATCTTATCCTGCTATCCATTCCATACAGATATATATATATATATATATAAATGATATATTAATGATTTGAAGGCAATTACAATGCGTATAAAAAATAAAAACAAAAAGATGTTATTTTTGTCTTATCGATTTCAAAGTAGAAACTTAGATGAAGTTTCTACTTTGAAATCGATAAGACAAAAATAACATCTTTTTGTTTTTATTTTTTATACGCATTGTAATTGCCTTCAAATCATTAATATATTATAACATACTTAACAATGCTTCAAGCAAATTACAAATTACTTTTATATATATATATATATATATATATATATATACACAGTCTTCATGGAAATTTTCAAAGCTCCCTCTTTTATATAATAAATAAATACATAATGTGAGAGAAAAATCAGGATGCAGCACAAGGTCAAGGAGTATGTATTGACCCAACCCCTCCATGTGAGCAGGATATTACACACGGTCAGTTTTTAAGCAGAGCTTAACAGGTTTGAATTCAGAATTTTCCTTCTCCTAGACTGGTTTCCATATCATGGTTAAAGAGCACAGTCTGCCTTACTAGATGGAAGGAGAATAGTTGGATGTGGATATTTTCCCAATCCATTCACCACCAGTAAGATATGACACCAGGTCACAAGTATAGTGCACCTGCGAGACAGTTTTCCTTCTCCTAGACTGGTTGCCATGCAAAGGTTAAAGAGTACATTCTGCCCTAATATTTACCCATACCTATGAATATAACCTTTGAAATATTATGCATATGTCAGCATCTTGAATTTAATATTAAAAACTTTATTGCCAGCAATTTTACACTCACAAATTTGTCTGATTTGAATTTTAACATAACTGGAATTTTTTCAATTTTGTGCTTCAATAAGTTGCAACAAATTTAGTTTCTTTTAAATTTATTTGCAACATTTTCCCAGACACATTGACAACATAAATGCACTGCAATAGACATACACAGTTTGTGTTTATCACTACACACATACACATCACCAATTGCATATGCATACACACGTATTTACAGCCATACACATTTTGTATATATATTTACACACACATATGCATGTATATTTATAACTGCACTCACATACACACACATATATATATAATGAATAGATGCACATGTGAATGTATAATCACACATCTGATGAGTCTATTTGTACGTGCAAATATATCATATATATCTATATTATATATTTATAGGAAAATAATTTTTTGATTTTTAGAAGCATCAAAGAAATGAGAGAAAGAAATGAAGAACTGAGTTGAACATTATGTTCTAAATTATTTACAACCCTCTTTTTCAAAATATATATATATACATATATATATATTATTATTATTATTATTTATATTTTTGCTTGAAGGCAATTACAATGCATATATCGCATAAAATTTGATAATTATAGAAAATAATCATGACAAGTGAATCTCGGCAATATATATATATATATATATATATGCACATATAGACTTGTCAGACATACCGAAAAAAAAGCATACATGGACTTCACAACAACATTATATATATATATATATATATATATATATATATTTGGAGATTATGTGCTTAATTAAAGTCATACCTAATTTGTTAATTATAAATTAAATGAATTAGGCATGCATATCGGTTTAAATGTAAAGCGTAAACAAATCGAGAAAAAGTTTATGCTTTACATTTAAATCGATATGCACACCTAATTCATTTAATTATAATTAATTAATTAACAAATTATGTATGACTTTAATTAAGCACATAATCTCCAAAAAATTGTCGGCCTTTGCCATTTCAAACACATTGTTTGACCACTTCATATATATTGGTTTGGAGGTTAATTTTGAAGGCTACCACAATGCAGGTGTAAAGAAAAAATAATACGGTAACAATGGTGTTGTGTGTTAACCTGTGATTTAAAGAATAAATACAGGTTAACACACAATGCCACTGTTATCTTATTATTTTTTCTTTACACCTGCATTGTGATAGCCTTCAAATCAACCTCCAAACCAATATATACACACTTCAAGCAAATTATGAAACACTTTTTATATATATATATTGTGTGAAAAAATTTCCAGAGCCAAAAAATGTTTTAAACTTTATATTCAGTGAAGAGTTTAAAAAAAGAAAGATGATTTCTAATTTTTAGAAAGCATATTTACAACCACATAGTGATACATGCATGCACATTTATAATGGCACATCACATATATATATATATATATATATATATATATATATATATATATATATATATATCACGATCTTTGCTAATCCATGAAGCAAACAAATTTACTTCTGGATTAATAAAAATCGATTTAAAAAGTGCTCTATAAAAAGAGCTAAATATACGTTTTTAAAAAGTGAATGTTATAAAATATTCCGACTGCAGTTTCTTGGCGTAGCAATTCTTCAGGGAATTATTGCATATTCCAGTCATCTACTTTTATTTGTATCCGGGATGTACCCATTCTTAAGCACGTATTTAAGAATGGGTACAACCCGGATACAAATAAAAGTAGATGACTGGAATAAGAATAAATCCCTGAAGAATTGCTACGGCAAGAAACTGCAGTCGGATATTTATAACATCGCTTTTAAAACAGTATATATATGTATAATTGGGTAAACAAGATGGACATCTCATGAGAATCTTTTCAAGTATCTGATCAATTCTTCTCCTCCCAATCCCCACACCCTTTCATATAATTGTTGCGATTTCACCCTTCTACTTACTCCTACTCGTATTTGATCGTTTCGTACTTGGGATGAAAATTTTGGTGTACTAATCAACAGAAATTGGCCCCAAAACTTGAAAAGATAAAAAAGAAACTCATCAGACACATGATATCTCTCGTTTAGTACATATGTATATATATATATATATACATACACACACACACTCTACTATACACCTTATTTGAGAAATGTATTTCCCAATTAAATAAAGTGATTATTTTGCACACAGCTTGTTATTGTTGATTTGAATTCACAACTTTTTTCTCTGATCTTGATCTTTGTTGTTTGTATTATTTTAATGCATTTGTATTGAAACACCAGCATCCTTTGTAACCTTAGAAGTGAATGCAAACGGCTGAGGGTGGGGATTTTCATAAAATGAAACAAAATAAAAAGATTGTTTATTGGAAGCCAAGATAAAGAAACCACTTCTATCAAAATTCACATTTTTCCCCCAAACAGCCAGATGGCTCTAATGAATTTTCTTAGCTCTTCATCATCATCATCATTACATATATATATATATATATATATATATATATACACTTTAATAAGAAAGAAAAAAAAGTCACTTAAATTTATTTTGACCAGTAACTCAATAAATAAGCCCAGTTTCATCAGACAGCCACTACATAATAACCGACTATATAACAAGTTTAAAATGTATTGGCTATCTGATGAAACCGGGCTCATTTATTGAGTTAAGTAAATTTATAAAGCCAAATGACAGTTTGTTAAGTTGTTCATTCTTATTGAAAGTGTAAATTTTACTTTGTATATAATTAACTTATGAATTATATTACATTGAGCTCCTTTGGGATTTGAAATAATCTTTGTATAAATCTATAGGTGTACATCAGTATGAGCCTGCATTGTGGATATACGGAGGATATAGATGATCCCAAATAGAATCATCCCAAACATACCAGTCATTTGAATACTTTTACCTTTATATATATATATATGAATGGTATAAAGTGTTTCTGTGATAGAATTCAACCAAAATTGAGAACTCAAATGTACATATAAAGATTTTGCCTATATACATATAAATATCAGTGTAGGTGCATATTTTTATATATACAGTCATTCATTCATTCAGAGTATATCATAAATATATATATAAAAAATGTTAATTGATCAGAAATGAATTTATTTCAAGCCTAATTTCCTAATGCTATTAAAAAATTATACTTGAAATTAATTTATTTCTGATAAATTAAGGTTTTATATATATATATATATATGTTGTGTATTTTGGCAGCAAGTTATTTTAGGCATGTGCTATTGAACAACACGGAGTATTCTTCTTCATTTTTTGGATTAGAATTTTTTCCAGTCTTCTTGCGATCTTTTTTGAGTCTGGATCCAATTGATTTATGATATTTCCCATACTTATATCCCGAGCGCTTTCGACTGTTTTGCCAGTCGTCATCATGGGGTACATAATTTGGTTTTTAACATCAACAAAATAACATTTAAAGTCGGAGACAATGTATTAAATATCTTAATAACTAACACTTAACTTACACCCGCTTCTTAGAAAATAATAGACTCTCCAAATTTAATAAAAACATAGATAAAAGAACTAAAAAAAAATGAACTAAAAACTAAATTATGTACCCATGATGACGACTGGCGAAACAGTTGAAAGCGCTCGGATCTAAGTATGGGAAATATTATTTACCAATTGGATCCAGACACAAGAAAGATCGCAAGAAGACTGGAAAAAATACTAATCCAAAAAATGTTCAAGGTTCCAGGTTCGATACTGTCCCTCGCCAACTCAGTGAAGGGGCCGGTATCAAACCCAGAAGCTTGTAGATTTGTGGCGGATGTTCTACTGACATATATTAAATAATCCACAAAGGTTGATATGCCATTAAATATAGAGACCAAGCCAAACTAATTAATAGAAATGTAAATCCTTATTTAACAGAAATACAAATTGTCTAGTAATATAAAAATGTGTTAACATAAAAAAACATTTTTAATTTATAGATAAATACTGTAATTATTTGTGTATATATATTTACCAACCCCTCCGCATGAGCAGGATGTGACACCAGGTCAATTTCTTAAGCGGAGTTCAACTGGTTTGAATTCAGAGTTTTCCTTCTCCTAGACTGGTTACCTAGCCATGGTTAAAGAACCCAGTCTGCCCTGCTATTTACCCATAGCTGGAGGGAGAGTAGGATTCATACCTTTTCCAAGGGTATTAGCGCTAAGTGAAATGCAATTACCAAGTCCAGGATTTGAACTCGGGGCGACAAGTCCATTTCCCATGACTTTAACCATTACACCATGCGCTTCCTACATTATTTGTGTATAAGACTCAGAATTTTTTCAGCTCAAAAGTTTGTGATGCATATCATACTGACTGAGAAGCATTCCTACACCTCCTATAGTGGCATTAGCAGTGTCTTTCCAGGCAAATGCTGACACAAACATCCAGCCATTACTAAATTCATGGTATTTTAATTCTAACTAGAATCAAACAGTTCAGTAAGGAAGTTACTGCTCCTCATCTCTAAGTCTAGAATCTATTGATGAGTTAACAAAACAGCCACCTAAAGGTATCAATGACATCAACCCAACCTAAACTGCCTAAAGACAAACACAGAAAAAAGATGCAGTATCGCCCTTTGATCTGTCAGAAAAGGGGGTGCATCCTGAAGTTGAGGCTTTGACCCAACATTTGAAAAATAAACGACAGAGCCCCAACAACATCAAATCCCCAAACCGTATTATTGACAGTACATATTATACACAAGAACTAAATATGAACTTTCTTTTTCTGGCCACATGCATTGCTATATTCAAGATGGCATGTCCAAAAGGAAGTTTATATCTCTGGTTCAAACTAACCAATGTGTAACAACACACTTCTGTTTTATACTGCTACAGTGAAATAGCCACTGGAATGTGTGTTTGTTTATAATTTGTTTCCTGACTAGATCTGTGAACTACAAAAAAGCTCTTGTCTGTATTTATGAGATAAGGCTTGATATGAATCATTTGGATATTTCAGACTGTTGTCTTCATCTTTATTGTGTATATATTTTTTTTTTCTATATCTAATCACATTTCTTTTCAATAAGTCTGGTGCCACTTATGCGCCTTTCAGTGAGTGGTGATGATTTCAGCTCTGAAACCACATTTGAATTCATGGCTAATTGCCTTAAGATTAATTATTTTAAGGCAATTTTTAAAAAATGGACCAAGTAACCAATAAGCACCCCAAATCATCCACTTAATGAAAGGTTCATATTAATAATTTCAGTTCTGAAACCATGTTTGAATTCATGGCTAATTGTCTGAAGATTAATTATTTTAAGGCAATTTAAAAAAAAACCCCACCTGAACAGAGTCCGAGGTTATTGTGGCCTGAACGTTGTGTTTATACATAATAAAGATGAGGACAACAGTCTGAAATATCAAAATTATTCATATGAAATCTCATCTCATAAATACATACAAGTAACAGTTTACTAAGGTTTCTTAAAAACAAAACAGATCAAGAAGGCCTTTACTGGAAGAGTCTGTAATTAGAGTTTTATCACTTGTGAGATTATGATATGATGAATACAAAATAATACTTATTATTTTAAAATATACTAAATATTTACTCAAACCATTCACCACGGGTTGGATGTGACATATGGTCACAAGTATGAGGCATCCAACAGAGGAACGGACTCGCTTTTTAGTAGTAATGGATCAGCGAGACTAGTTTGTTAACCATTACACCATGATAGGAAGCCCATTTTACCCAACCCATTTGCCAAGTATATAAAAAAAAAGCTCTAGTTTTTTTTGGTTTTTTCAACCTCAAGAAAAGTAAAACTTGTCTCATGAGATCAGGATTGCCAATTGTGATAGGAGTGGCTACTTTGCTTGGCTTCCTAGTCTTTTATGCTTGGTACTCCACCAGTTCCTTAGAACTGATTTAAAAAAATTATCGAGCCAGTAGATGTAGATTGTTTTTTGCCAATTTTTTACACTAAATAGTTTTTATCCATTTTGCATTTTTGCCGATTATTAGACAATCTGTAAAATTCTGTTTTTTTTTTTTTTCTCTGCTTGTCTCTCTCTTCTCTTATCCAGCTTTATGCAATATGTATATATATATATTTATTCATTATAGTGTACAATACATTTAATGTGCCTTTGTTACCATTGGTTTCCAAGCAGTATGTTAGCCACTTTTCATCAAGACAACATGCCTGTTAAGAAATGCAGGGAATTTCAATTCATTTATATATGTGTGTTTCTTTGTGAGCTGAAGAAACACACACACATATATAAATGAATTGAAATTCCCTGAATTTCTTAACAGGCATGTTGTCTTAATGAAAAGTGTCTAACACGCTGCTTGGAAACCAATGGTAACAATTGCACCTTAAATGTATTGTACACTATAATGAATAAATAAAAAATATATATATATTGTATATTAAATAAGAAATATTTGCTGTCCGCCAGCAGCCACCCTTCTCCTAATTTTTTGACACAGCATCACCCATGCTTTTGCTGCTGCTACTGCTGCCGCTGCTGCTGGTGGTGTTGTATTTTTAATCTGAAATTTTTTATTATTACCTAGCTGTCCAGGAATATGGTACATTTTGTCCCACATCAGGCCAGTAACCTGTTATTACTATTATTATTACTATTATTATTATAATTATTATTATTATTACTATTGTTATTTTGATTGATATTATCATAATCATTATTCAAGTTGCAATTTGTCTTAGATTAGCCCGCCCAGATTTGCTATTTTTCAGAATTACATAAATGGTTGAGATTCCATGTCCATTCATGTCAAAAAATCTTTACGTTTTTTTGAGGTTTTTTAAATATATATATTCTAATATGTTTGGTTGAATGAGACAGACATTTCCTGTCTGATGAATTTCTTTTCGATCTTTTCCAATTGTCTGGTCATCTTTTTTATGTCTGGGTTGAACTGATGAATGAATCCACCAAAGGTTTTTCCACTAGTAATTTCGGCACTACCTAGTGCCATCATCTGGTGTAGAATAGTGAGATGTTTCTGTGATTCTTTTTAAACAAAGCAGGAGTAAGTAAGAGGAGGGGCTCATAGATTTTTTAAAAAGATGGACAGACAATTGGAAAATATTGAAAAGAAACTTGTCAGACAGGAAATGTCTGTTGTGTTCAACCAAACATGAATAAAGGAAAAAATGCTGCGAAAATATACTTATTCTTTTTATATATATATATATATATATATATATATATATATATGTGTAGTATCCAATTGCTGCTTTAACCTTTCCATTGAAGTGGTATTAGTAAATTATCCAAAAGTGCTCAATATATAAAAAAAAAATAATAATATAATAATATTAGTCATAGTAATAGTGGAAAAAAGTTAAGGGTCTACCATAGTTTCAATCTCAATGATCTCATCAGGGCCCTACCTTATACTTAACTAAGTCAATGTCATTCCTTAGTTAAACTGAGATAAATTTCTTTTATTTTAAGATAAAGAGGTCTATCTGAGTTTAACTAAGGAATAACATTGACCGTGACTAATATCATATATATATATATATATTATATAATATATAAATAATTTTTAAAAAACAATACCAAAAAGAATCCATATATATATATATATATGGATTCTTTTTGGATTTTTTTTTTTAGGTAAACTGAAAGACTTAATTTTAGGTTGAATACTCCCATAGAAATATTAAGATAGTAATTTATGAGATTAGGATTTGAGAATTGCAACTCTTAGCAGATTCTTCCTTACCAAGAATTCTTTGTTTTCACCTGAGTCTCATCAGAGGATTACCACAAGAAGAACAACAATAGTGAATACAAGAAAGTCATAATGAGGAGGGGGAAATGCTGAGTTGTTGATGGTCATTCCAGCATGAGGCAACGTGATCCTGGGTAATCAAAATACCCCCCCCATTATGTCTTTCTTGCATTCTCTATCATAGTTCTTCCTGTGGTAATCCTTTGATGAGACTTTCTTGTGAAAGATCCTCAAATTTTGTACTTACAAAAAAACTGTTTAAATTATGATTTCAAAGTTCAACCTGTTCACCATCCCCATCAACATATTATTGGAATCTTCCCCTGCGGATCTCCATAATATTAGTTGTGTTTTTCTAATAAAGAGACTCACATTTAAATGTCAACATTTTTTAATCACCTTTGGAAGATTCCAATAATATATTAACAGGTACGGGGAATTGGTGGAGCCTTTTTGAAATTGTATCAAAGGTACTCCAATGGGGGTGTTAATATTTTTAAAAAATCACCTTTGGGAGATTTCAAAAATATGTCAACAGGGATGGTGAATAAGTGGAAATTTCTTGAAATTATATCATAAAGTTATTCCCAGAAGATTATTAGCATTTTTAAAAAATATATCTAAATATAATTTATATTTATATAATTAAATATTAAAAGATATTGTCTTCTGAATTCTGGTGACTCATTTTCAGACTAAAATCATTTGATCATGTCATTAAATCCACTGATTCAATTTAGGATAAATCATGATAATTAAAAAACCCACTACATTGTAATATCATTACTACCTTTGTGCCATAATAGATGTTACATTTGCCAAAAGATTTCATATGTCAAATGTATAAATCATTATGGGACAGTTGTAGCTGCTCATTGTTGTTCAACACATTTGAAAAATGTCTGTCTTGGCATTATGTCAGAAGATTTCTCTTTTTGTGAATAATTTTGATTTTTTTTTTTTTACTGTTGTCCTCATCTTTATTGTGGTATGTATGAACACAATGTTTTGGCCACTGTATCTTCCAGCCTTCCTCATGTGTTCCCTGTGTGTCCAACCTTGAAAATCATTTTTGATAGTTTGACTGTTGATCAAACAGGTGTCGAAGATCAACAGTCAAACTATTAAAAATGATTTCCCAGGTTGGATCATTACTATACTCGGATACACAGCAGCCAAAAAATTGTGTTTGCACATACAACAATAAAGATGAGAAGGACAGTCTAAAACATGAAAATTATTCACATCAAGACTCATCTTAAAAATACAGACAAATAATGCCTCTTTTTATTCTGAATCCATTGTACCTCATCAATTTTGGTAAATTAAAAAAAAATCCAATTTTCTTTTATTCAGTAGGACCTCATTATCCTAAGTGGATAGGGGTTAGGACATCCTGTATGAGACACACACAGACACACACTCAAATAAATATATAGACACACACAGAGTGGTGACAAAAATTAGTGTACCATGAGACCATTTTGGTAGTAAATGTATTTTAAAATACATACTAATACTAAAGTTATTTGTGGGGAGTCCCCTGTACTCTAGTGGCTAATGTGTTGGACTGCAAAATCGTAGTAAGTTCAAACTTTGGTTACTTGAAAAGTAAAGACGTTTAAATATGAAACAAAATTTGGATTTGTTTCTTCACATGTTAAAATTTGAGATCATTTAAACAAGAATTGGTCAAGTTATTTGATTACGAAATGATATCAATTTTTCTGAAACATCCTGTAGATTTCAAACAATATGAAATTATTTGAAATACCCTGTATATTAAATGCAACATTTAAACTACTTATAATCGAGCATTTATTATAACATTTATGATTGATTAAAATATTGTTAAATCAATAATGGTAAACAAAGTATTCATTAACAAACATTGTGTGTGTGTGTATATATATATATATATATATATATATAATTTTGTGTGTGTGTATAATAAATATGAGTGTAGAATTAAAATTAAGTTTTTGAAATCAACAGTGTATTTATGTAACATGTTTTGCCTGTAGACGTTATATAAATAAATTGTTAATTACAACTAGTTCTTTTTTATCTTTAAGTCATAGTTCTCATTCACTTTGGTAGATATTATTATCCAAATTATATTATAATAATGATGATGATGGTGAATATATATATATATATATATATATGACAAAGCAAAATATTGATTGCCATTTTTTTTTTGGTGGAGATCAAGTGTGACCATTTTTTAAAAAATTGGTTATGAAACATGTCAATCAATATTTTATTAAATATTTCTGAACTGTTTTTCTTTTTCATCATTGGGTGTGTGTGTGTGTATGTGTGTGTGTGTTACTGGTAAAGTGGGAAACCTAGGCATTCTAGAATAAAAACAATAATTTATTCTGAACTTTTGCTTATATATATATATATATAAATGCCTATATATATATATGCCTATATATATATATATATACACATGCATATAATGCCTATATATATATATATTATATATAATATATATCATATACACATGCAATATATGCCCTCTCTCTCTCTACTGCAATATATATATATATATATATATAGATAGATACATACATAAATACATAGATAGATGTCTTTGTAATAAGAATATATACATTGGGTGTGCGTGTGTGTGTGTTACTGGTAAGTGGAAACCTAGGCATTCTACAATAAAAAGAATAATTTATTCTGAACTTTATGCTGATTCATATATTATATTATATATATATATATATATATATATATATATATATATATAGATAGATAGATAGATAGATAGATGTGTCTTTGTAATAAGAATATATACACTGTCAGTCCCCAAAATGTATACACACATTGATTGTTAATGACTACTATATCTTTGAGAATTCCTACAAATAAACTGTTTACACTCATTGGTTCTGACTGTTAATGTCTTTCAAGTTGGTTTCCTTTTTAATTTTCCACTCCCATTAGAATTCTAAAATCAATTTTCACCTTAAAAAAGTAGAAAAGAAAAACATTAAATAAATATTGCCCTATAAAGTGTGTTTACAATTCTGTTTTTTTTTTGTTTTTTTCCATCTTGACAAATTGTAGCAGGAAATAATTTTGATTTTTCAGACTATTGTCCTCATCTTTATTGTGCTAGTTATTAACACAATGTTTCGGCCACTGTATCCTCTGGTCTTCCTCAGGTGTTTCCTGTGTATCCGTGTATAATAATGATCCAACCTGGGAAATCATTTTTGATAGTTCAACAGTTGATAAATCAGGCGTCAAAAACTTTTTAAGATCTCAATCAAAGATGACATCATAGTTTTTTGGGGTTTTTTTGGCATGTCTATCAATCAAACATATCTCATGAGAAGAATCATGATCATTTAGAAAGAAAAAAATAACTACCACAATAAAGATGAGGACAATAGTCCTAAAAATTAAAATCATTCACATCAAGCCTCATTTAAAAAATACAGACAAATAAAATTGTAACAGGAGTTTTGCTATAATTTTGATATTTCAGACTGTTGTCCTCATCTTTATTGTGTATAAACACAACATTCACGACACTGTAACCTTGGACTCTGTTTTAGGTGGGTTTTTTATTTATTGTTTTAATTATGTTAAAATAAGTCATCTTCAGATGAGTACCCATGAATTCAAATGAAGGTGACTTATTTTAAGGTAATTAAAATGATAAATATAAAAACCTCCTAAAACTGAGCCTAAGGCTACAGTGGCCTAAATGATATGTTTAAAGATGAAGACAACAGTCTGATATATTAAAATTATTTATATCAAGCCTCATCTCATAAATACAGACAAGATGACTTATTCTGAGGTAATTTTAAAGTCCGAGGTTACTGTGGCCTGAACGTTGTGTTTATATACAATAAAGATGAGGACAACAGTCTGAAATATCATAATTATTCATATCGAGCCTTATCTCATAAATACATGTATAGTTTTTTTTCTGTGTTTGGAATATTGTCATAAGTGCCAGTTGCCTGAGTGGACCAATAAGACCATTCATGTAATTTGATGAATTATGGCCGCACCCCGCCCTGTCCAGACCCTCTTGTGTGTGTGTGTGTGTTTTTTCTTTTAGCTCTAGCTGTCCATTATTGACAACACTTGGCTTAATTTAGACAGCTTCCTTTTTTTTTTTAGGCAGTGCACAGTGAATCTATATACGTCTGCTGCTTTGTGTTTCAACATGTGGCTGCAGTGATATCACTTTAGCTTGCATACAATTGCACCTTTGCCCGTGGCGCTCTGTAACAAACAGTGTTATATGCATTTGTATGCATTATGTATATGTGATAGGTATATGTGTGTGTCTCTGTGGGATATATGTATCTATGCTTACATCTGTATATGTAATGGTATATATGTTGAAAAAATAAATGGAAGAAAAATATATATATTTATCTTTTTGGTATGGATGAAATTTATTATATGCCGATATGTGTTTCAACCAGAATTTGCTTACACATACAGTTTTCTATCTAAAATTATTTTAAATAGAAAATAGAATAATAATAATTATAATAATAATAGAAAAACACATGTAAAAATTGGTTTTCATCAGGGCAGAGTGTTTTGATTTTTAAAAGAAAGACAAGTAATACAGGAGAAAAATTGATACTTTGAAAAATGGAATCTTTTTTAAAAAACTCAAAAGCATTTCTTGGTTTGAAAAATTATATATATATATATATATATAATATATATATATATATATAAGAGAGTTTTATAATTTGCTTGAAGCATTGTGTATATATTGGTTAATTGTGTAAAATTACAGGTTAACAAACAACACATTATTACCTTATTATATATTTTTTCTTTACACCAGCATTGTGATAGCCTTCAAAATCAACCTCCAAACCAATATATATATATATATATATAATATATATATCAGTTCATTTCCATTTTTCTCAAATACATAATGGTATATACAATGATATATAAGTTTGTGTTATGTTTTTACATACAAATGAAATACGGAGCAATGAATGAAAATGCAAGACCAGGTTGTTGGAAATTAACAAGGTAGTGAATGCTTCTATCATAAAAGTGACTTAATGGCTCATATGGGCATGTCTGTGTATGTGAGCAGCCAGCTCAAATTCAAATCCAAAAGTGTCTTGGTGGAAAACCTATTTCTGGAGCTCCCACAATGCAACTTCCAAGAGAGGCAACTGCCCCTACTGATCAAGGGGAGTAACTCAACTAGTTGGATATAAATGCATGTATGTTTGAGACCAAGCAAATACACTATTGAGTATAAGGATATACAATCAAACTCAAAAGAGTTCAAACCACTACATTGAAGCAATGATTTCCTCCTGAAACCCTGTCGGCAGGGGCTTTAGAATACACTGACTACACCTCTGCAGGGGCCACCTGTTATCCATGGGTGGCAACCCAGGATGCTTATATGACATTCAACAAGAAGCATGTGGTGTAATGGTTAAGTCATGGGAAATGGACTTGTCACCCCGAGTTCAAATCCTGAATGTGGTAATTTCATTTCACTTAGCGCTAATACCCTTGGGAAAGGTATGAATCCTACTCTCCCTCC
Organism: Doryteuthis pealeii; assembly: GCA_023376005.1. Lineage (NCBI taxonomy): Eukaryota > Metazoa > Mollusca > Cephalopoda > Myopsida > Loliginidae > Doryteuthis > Doryteuthis pealeii. The sequence continues at coordinate 60,326,825 of CM042155.1, read as the reverse complement.
AGCTATGGATAAATGGCAGGGCAGACTGGGCTCTTTAACCTTAGTTAGGAAACCGGTCTAGGAGAAGGAAAACTCTGAATTCAAACCTGTTAAACTCCGCTTAAGAAATTGACCCTGTGTCGCATCCTGCTCGTGTGGAGGGGTTGGTAAATATATATATGACATGCAACATTTCCCTTTGACCCTACTTAGGCTAGATGGGTAGTCAGAGACAGGCTGGTCACATCAAGCCCTAGCACCTATATGATTATCCCAACCCTATTGCCTTCATGGTAAACCCTTATCTTATGTGTGCTAGAGGGCAGGAGTTGAGGGTCTTAATGTTCTGGGTATGACATTAAACTATCTCCAGTAAACTTGATAATAATAAATTAGATAATAAATAGCCTTGATAATTTTAAGAAAAGAACTGAAAATACTAGGTTAAATAATAATAACACTTTTGCTCAAGTGATTAATGCCTTTCAAGATAGCATTTAAAAAAATTGAAAACATTAGGGATTCCATCATTTTAACCTAATTTGTTTGAACAAAAATATATATATATATATATATATATATATATATATATAGAGAGAGAGAGAGAGAGAGAGTCATCCACAGACACGTGTTTCGACTTATCAAGTCTCTTCAGTGTGGCTAGACATTTGTAAGCTACCTACAGCCGGAATTGAAATCCAATCAGTTGGGTGCCAGTCCGACACCTTAACCATTAGGCTGTCTTCACTTACAGAATGCGGAAGGGATTTTAACTGTTTTCATACACACATCACTTAGTATGTAAAGGCCGTCATAGAGTGCTCCATTCCTTATATATAGGAAAGTGTTTTGTTTTTATATATATATATATATATATATATAATCAATTATTTCAGTTTGGTACTTTTACCAGACATTTTGATAGTAAGACAAATCTTGTAGGAAAGGAAATGAAACGTTGGGAAAGGTATGATTCCAACTATTCTCCCTCCAACTATGGGTAAATTGTTGGAAATTCTGGGCTCTTTAACCATGGCTATGTAAACAGTCTAGGAGATGGAAAACTCTGAATTTAAACCAATTAAAGTCTACTTAAGAAATTGACCTTGTGTTGCATCCTGCTCATGCAGAGGGGTTGGTAAATATATACATCTGTTAATTCTCCCTATATGAGATATTCTCTAAAAATGAAAACAATCTACGCCTGTAGATTGAATAAAATGTTCAGTTTGCAGTTCTTATGACAAATACCAAAACAAAAAAAAATTTAAAGATGTTATGACTATGATAACAAACAAGATGGAGATAATAGTCCATTGTCATTTTTTATGAACTTAAGTTAAAAATTTCTCTTTAAAAGATAAAAACATTATTCAAGGTTTTGCAGATTTTGTAAAATTCATTTCACTAATAAACCTGAATTAGATAAATAATTTTATCAAAATATTTTTTAAAAATCCAGTTTTAAAAGGATTGCTGGATTGTTAGGATAGAATTAAAGTGCATCGGATTATGGTTAGATCCACTTTTAGTAAATGAGTTTGATTCTCACTGTGTGTAAAAATTTTCATTCTGCATTTGTATTTTGTGTTTAATATAAAAATACAAGATGCAGTTTTAAAGAGAATTCGTAAAAAAAAGTAAAGTTGGTGGGTGGCCTATTGTCGGTATAAGCCTGACAGTGAGTGTGTCTATCCCCTTTTTACTAGTGCCAGACCAGGGAAATTGCTTTATTTGCTGAGATGGATCGCCACACCTAACATCAGCTCCTACTTTAAAAATTATCTAATAAATTTGAATTATTAAAACAAATTAAAAATCATAATTATTTAAAAAAATGTTTAATTAAAAAAGATTTAAATTACCAAACTCTTGTGGCCAGTATGTTTACTGCTAACTAAATATACATAAACCCAGGTGGCTAGAATTTCAGCAACGGATTCTCCACTTCAACATTTCTATTACCAATGAAATGTTGCAATTTTATATTTTATATATAATTTTATTATCTTTTGATATAATTTAAATTGTCTATAGAATGTTGTATCCTGTTAAATTACGCATCACAACATTTTCTGCAATTTTTCAAGCCAGGAGACCCTGAGGGTGGAGAGACCTTTCGGTTGTGGGAGGATCTGGGTTCTAAGAGTTCAACTTATATATTATTATGTTGCTTCTTTAAAAATCAAAATTTGTTGTCACTGTTGTGCGAGGAGAACGTCTTTATTTCTATAAATCTTGACTTGCATTTATTTCTGTTGTTCTTCTTGTCAACCTTTTTGGCTTCATGTGTTTTGTGTTTGTATATTGGGATCTGTGTACTCTCTTCTTTATTGGCATTTGGTCAAAATATCTGGCTGTAGACAAAAAGGATTTCTTAAATTTAAACAGTGATGTAAATTTACTAGGATTATTTGGATTATTCGGACAATTGTCCTCATCTTCATTGTTATCTGTACAATGTGCCCTCCGGCCTTCTTCAGGTATTTCTTGTCAGACTCGGGAACCTTCTTGTCGTAATCAACAAGAAATACCTGAAGAAGACTAGAGGGCACATGGGCCAAAATGTACAGATATCAATGAAGATGAGGACAATAGTCGGAATAATGTAAATAATACTAATTATCGAGCCTTATCTAAAAAATTCTGAGAAATAAATTTACAAGGTTGAGTCAAAAGTTTTGCAATATTTTGGTAACATGTGGCATAATTTGGCAGTTTGGTTTGCATTTACCAATGATTGGAAGGTGATAAAACACACTGGACTTTGAAATGTCAGATTTGTCTCTATGGCATGACCTTGTTTTTTTTTTTAGGTCTCCTTTGCCCTGCCCAAGTATCAAAGTTTTTGCAACCAAAGCAAAATTTCTTGAATTATCTGGTTAATCTGTTGTGATCAACTGCAACATCACTTTTCGCACAACAAATGTTTTCGGTTGGTTCCGTCACATTATTCACAGTACCAACTAGTAAAGCATAAGTTTCCAAATTAAGCTTCAATGCACATTCATCTGTATGGCTTTCAAATCATTCAGGGATTGAAGCAATGCACAACATATTAGAGCACCCTCTACCACAATACTACCAACCACAGCAGATATATTATATAGCTCAAACTGCTTCGGTTACAGGATATATGCACTGCAAAGTATCATGTACTGAAATATTGCAAAACTTTTGATTCACTCTTGTAATTTTTGTGCATTTTTTTCTTTGGTGTGTACGTACATATGTTTAGTCGGATTTATAAGGGAGCAAACTGAGAAGTAACCATGGGCTGTCTTACCAGATGGGTATCTGGACTTGATTTTAAAATATCTGTAATAATCATAAAATTAGTTTTATTATTGAAAAAAATAATGAACTTATGCAAGCTGGAAAGCATTATATATTTTAATACAAAGTGAAAAATGTAGCAAACATTATTCTTACAGTCAGAGTAAAATCAAACATTTTCTTTGGAACCTAAGTCATATATATATATATATATTTTTTATAGATTAATTTTAATTCAATTTTTTTTTCTCATGTACCTAATTTTATTTCTTTGTTGAGACAACTTTGGAGGGCAAAGGGCACTTCTGTTTAAGGGAGCCTTAAACAGAAGTTGCCCTCCAAAGTCTAAATCCGACTGTGTACATACATATGTGTGTGCGGTGTGTGTATTTTAAATGTTTGCTCTAATTATCTCAGCCTATAAACATTTGTCTGGTCATTTCTGTTCTGTTTAGAAAATAATCTTCTTTCTTTAGTGAATCCTCCTTTTCCATTAGAAGCGATTTCTTTGTGCAAAGGCTTTTTTAGTCATCAATCTTTGTAATTATTTATCATTTTTCTGCTTTTGTATATATCTATGATCGCATGTGTGTGTCTGTGCATATATGTGTGCGTGTGTGTGGTTAGTTGGTTGGATTTTATGGCATGTCAACCCTTCTTGGGTTATTTAATTCAATTTTTTTTGTATTATTTGGATTTTACATACTGTTGTCCTCATATTTTTTGTTATATACACAAAATTTCGGCTGATGTGCCCTCCAGCCTTCTTCCAGTGATTTTTGTTAAACTCTGCAACCTTCTCTTTATCTGAAGAATGCTAGATGGCACATCGGCTGAAACATTGTGTATATTACAATAAAGATGAGGACATCAGTAAAAAAAAAAAAAATCCAAATAATACAAGTTATTAAGTCTCATGTAAAAATCCAGACAAATCATATCAATTTTTTTTTTTGTAAACACATTTTTTCAAAATTCATTTTTTGATCTATTTAACCCATAGATGGGACCCTAACAGGTACTACTACTCTGTGTGTGTATCAGTTTTTAACTAAAAGGTCAGTGAACCTGAAAGTTATGAAAGAAAAAAAAAAAGAAATTCTCAGAAAAATGAGGCGATTTATTTTATGGTGATTGATTTCAAAAGATGCGCGAAATGTCAGATGAACATTTATGAACAATTTGATAAATGATGAATGGAATAAGGATTTTTAAAAGTTTTTAAAAATCCCCCCAAATGTTTGGCAATACCTTGTGCATGTTTATGTATACCCACCTATCTGTGTTTGTGTGTGTGTGTGTGTGTGTATATATATATATATATATATATACACGCACACACATGGAAATATAATAGGATTTAACACTATCAACAATGTACTAAACTTCTTTAATAACTAACACACTGACCTTAGAGACCCTTCTACAATTCACTAATACCTTATCTCTGTGTATGTGTGTGCAGATGCATTCCTGCCTGTGTCTGTATATGTATGTATGTATATATATATATATATATATATATAAGAAAAGTTTATCGAAAAAAAAAGCAACAAGATGTTATATGTTTTGCTGACAAACGTTTGTTTTGACCCTGTGAAGAGGTCTTTCTCAAAGCAAATTTGCTTCACAGGGTCGAAACAAACGTTTGTCAGCAAAACATATAACATCTTGTTGCTTTTTTTCTATAAACTTTTCTTCACATATTGTCAGATTAATATCCATTTTACCTTTTCATATATATATAAGTATATAAAAATAAAAAAACAAGATGTTTAGAAGGATGATTGCTTTTTCTTTTTTTATATACTTACATACTGTTTGATTCAGTTCCATTTTCCCTATATATATATATATATATATATATATATATAAAAAATGGAACTGAATCAAACAGTATGTAAGTATATAAAAAGGAAAGAAAATCATCCTTCTAAACATCTTCTTGTTTTTTATTTTTATATACTTATATATATGTGTGTGTGTGTGTGTGTGTACAAAGCTGGAAATATAATAGCATTTAACATCTTTAATAACTAATGGACTAATCTTATAAACCCTCCTACAATAGGCTCTCCTAACGGAATAAACCACAAGAAAAACCCCAAATGAATAAGATTTGCACCAAACAAACAACTACTATAACCAATAATCCCATTGTGGATGACCAGTGAACTGGTTAAAAGTGCATGGCTAAAAATATGGGACATTTTCTTTGCCATCTGAATCCTGATATATGGAAAACCAAACTTGAATGACTACACTTGAAAATTATAAAGAAATATTCCATGGTTTTTAATCTGCTTAGATAATATATATATATATATATATATATATATATGCTAATTGTCTCTTATGATGAGAGGACAAAATTAAAAATAAAAACTTTCCAATCATTATGAAAAACCCTATATATATATATGTATGTATGTATGTATATAAATATATACATACATACATACATACATACATACATATATGTATGTATGTATATGTGTGAAAATTAGAAAAACAAAGTGTTCCAAAAAAAAGAAGAAAAAGATGAATTTATTTTGATGTTTATGTCAAACATTTTGGTTTATGTTAAACCTTTTCATGACAATACAATAAGAAAGAAAAAGAAATGTTTAGTTCAAACGCTGATAGATGTTTTTAAATGACTCGAGTTGGAAATGTGTATGGAGAAAAAGGCTTATAACTGTTTATTGATCAGCATTCATTTTGAAAGTTCATCATGTGATTAGTGCAAGTGAAGTTGAAAATTAAGACGTGATTCGTACACAAGGAGATATTGAAAATGTGTGACATATTTCTTGCATCAACATCAAAATAAATTAATCTTTTTTTGGAACACTTTGTTTTTCTAATTTCTATATATTGTCAGATTTATTTCCATATTTTACTCCCATATATATATATATATATATATCTGTTTATTCTTATTCTTTTAGAAAGTATAACATTTTATACTCTTTGATATAATAACCATTTTCAGTTGTATATTTTATAACTTCTAGTATCTAAAATAACCATAACCTTTCTTCAGGTACAGCTACCACACTTTGATCCTAGGCATGTTGTGCAGATACTACATCCTGATCTTAGGCAAAAGTGCTGATCCATACCTAAATAATTGTATTATTTTTTATGGGCACTGTGCTAGTTTTAATATTTAAAAAAGATTATCTATTTTATTACAATTTAGGTAAATATTATTTGGTATTATAAATAATCATTATTAATCCATAACATGTTGTGACTAATGTTCTCATCCTTGTTGGTTTTATCATGACAACTTGGTTGATGTATTCTTCGGCCTTCTTCATTGTTTGAAATTCTAGAATGAATCATTCTCATTAAACCATAAATTCTTCACACTAATATTTGCATCTTTGTTGGTTTTATTACTACATTTTGGCTGATGCATTCTTTGGCCTTCTTTATTGTCTGAAATTCTGAGATGAATTATTATCAATAATCCATAAATTGGTCAGACTAATACAAGGCATGAAACATTTATGGAATAATTATAATGACTAATCTTTCAATTTCAGGCAATATACTTATCATATCACTATTGCTTATAACTTTACTTATAAACATAGCAAACTATATATACATATAGTGCTTGATTTAAGGTGTAAGAGCTATATTTATTTATTATGAGATACTATACAATTAAAAAGTGTTTGTTACCATTGGCGTCAAGGCAGTGTATTAATCACTTATTATCTGGACAAAAATGCCTTGGATCTATATAAAAGAAGCTTAATTCTTTGGGGCTACAAGGCATAGGTATCAGCGTTAAGTTCAGTTTTGTGGTATTTCTGTACGAATGATATGCATCTAAAGTGTTTTGTCTAAGCGGCTAATATGCAGCTTTGAAATCAATGATAACTTTTTAATTGTATAGTATCTCATAATATATATATATATATATATATATATATATATAATGTTGCAGCTTTTCAATAATGCATGTTGTTTGGATAAAAAGAGCACAGAAGGACTTGAAATAAAAAGTTTTTCTTGTTCATAAAAAATGGAACATAATTCTGGATTGGCTGAAAGATCTCCAGGATTTGAGCACTTTCGGCCATGTCTCCAGCCATTTTCAAGAATGCTATAATTTCTTTTTTATTTAGACTTAAAAATGTGATTTTTATTTTCTCAACCCATTTTAAACAATGGTGTAAAGTGGCGTTTTTTTGTGTTTGTTTTGAAACAAAGTTTACATCAGCTACTAAAGTTACATCCATGAAATACATCTACAAAAATTACACTCACACTAAACCACATTGTTATTACACCATTCAAAAAAACGAACTAAATGAAGTTAATGAAATTTATTTATACCAATTTGATGAGATTAAGAACTTGAAACATAGAAACTTTTATCAAAATGACTTTTTTTCTCCATTAAATGACCTGAAAAGGGTTGATATGCTGTAAAACAAACTACTGAACAATCTGTTGAGATAATGGTTGTGATTCAAATGAAAATGGTATTAGTTGTTGTGGCATCGGCTAATGTCACATGTCAGTAAGAAAAAGGGTGGAGCTTTAATTTTAGAATCTATCTAGAACAACTTGTTCATTTCCAAAGATTTTCTTGGACAATTCCTACATTCATTCAATCCGGAATTTAGTTCTTTTGGTTGGAAACAGGAAAAACTTTAAATAAAAAAATAATTTAGAAAAAAAAAAAGGAGAATACTGGACAAATTTTCCTATAGACCAATCCCATTTTTCTAACAGCCTAAAATTTCTTTGTAGGTACCAGAGGAAAAAAAAAAAGAAAAGAAAACTAATTCAGTTTATGTTACACAGGATTTTATTTTCATGTCTACAAATCTTTTTCATCCTGATATCATCAATCACTTTTTGTTCCATAAAATAAATCATTTCATTCAAGATTTCTTTTTTAAGAAATTTTTTCGGCAATAGGTACACCTACCTTGCTTGAAAGGAATCTATCCTGACGTCCGAGAGAAAAAAAAAAAAAAAAATATTTCTACATGTTTTTTTTTAACTGTAGTTTTTCTTTCTGAATTGTTTAATTGAAAATTCTGTTTTGTTTGATATATTTATCTTATATATTTATCTATTTACTTATATATTTTTTACTTTTATTTGGAGATTTTCCAAATATCAGTTATGTGTGTTTATTTCGATATGGAAGGAGGTGGAGAAATTGTTGTCCATTTATTCATATCTTTAATTTTGAATTATCTGGATTATTTGGAATATTGTAAAAGGGAAATTCTATCTTTAATTTTGTTCCTCATCTTTTAAAATTTAAAGGATGAAATTAACTCCCTCTCCAATTCAACAAAATTTCATTCTAGCCAATCAATATCTGATTGATTATTGCTGATCAATAATTGATTAACAAACAAGAATCTCTCGTTGATTTCACACTTTATTTTGGTTAATTTTGAAAAATTTATTCTGGGAATCAGAGCAAAAAATTATTTTACTTATCTTATTTGTTTCTTAAAAGTTATAAATAATATATTAAACATATTAAATAATTAGTATTATCTGCGTTATTCGGACTATTGTCCACATCTTCATTTTTATCTGTACAATGTTTCAGCTGATGTGCCCTCCGGCCTTCTTCAGGTATTTCTTGTCGGACTCGGGAACCTTCTTTTCAGACTCGGAAACATTGTCATAAATAATTATGACAAAAAGGTTCCAGAGTCCGACAAGAAATACCTAAAGAAGGCCGGAGGGCACATCAGCCGAAACGTTGTACAAATAACAATGAAGATGGGGACAATAGTCCGAATAACGCAGATAATACTAATCATCAAGCCTCATCTCAAACATTCAGAGAAATAATATTAAATAATATTCTTGTAGCATAACATGTAAATAAAAGAAGAACAGCATAACTATATAATATGTATTTAATTATAAAACGAAATTCGATACATTAAGGAAACAGAAATAAAGATAAACAAAAGATTATTATTCATCCATAATACATGTGCTTCTAAGAGTCACTTGAAACTCACAGTGTGCACTGGGCCAATCAATGATTGTAAGTTGTTGCAATCTAAGCAGAATGCTGTACCTCTTTTAACACATATAATTGGAACAACAACAAAAGTGATAAGTTTTCTATCTTGTTTGTTAATCCAAGTGTTATTCACATATTTACATTTCATCTTTCTTTCTTGTACATACACAAATATAAATATGTACATACAGTATTACCCATAAATAAGTTCACCTTATTTAACAATCTTATAGTAAAACTTGGATTTTATCATTTCTAGTCGAACATCATACAATCAGAACGGATATTATTAGATATTATCTATGACCAAACTTTACAGCATTGAAAATCTGTTACCAAAAATAAAATTGCACCCCTCAGTAATCAAAAATAAAAATATAGGGATACAATAAATGATTATCACCCTTAGATAATTGGTATATCCATTATGTAAGGTGTTACATGACAGTCCCTGGAACTCCTTCTTGACCTCTTTTTGCCTTTGTTCTCTGAACAGTCCAGACATTATCTTTGACCTTGTGAGGAAATGGTTTAATCATATAGCAATATTACCCACATTTGTTGAGTAAGCCTTTTACAACTTTGTATCCTTTCTACATTCATGAGGGAGAATCCTCATGGCATAGTGGTGAATGTACTGGCTTGTAAGATTGGTTGTTTGTAGTGTTAAAGGGGTTAATATGGACTACCTCGAACATCCCTTTATGGGCTCCGAGGTCTTCTTCTGAAGATGGGATATTAATCCTGAAATATGAAGGAAATATTTTTAAAAAATGAAAATACAGATAATAACATACTCATTACCTTTTCTTCCTTCAAATTGGGGAGAAACCTTCAAATTGGGATAAGCCTTCAAATTGGGAAACCTTCAAATTGGGATTCAAATTGCCTTCAAATTGGGAGAAACCTTCAAATTGGGATAAGCCTTCAAATTGGGAGAAACCTTCAAATTGGGATAAGCCTTCAAATTGGGAGAAGCCGTCAAAATGGGATAAGCCTTCAAATTGGGAGTAGCCTTCAAATTGGGATAAGCCGTCAAAATGGGAGAAGCCTTCAAATTGGGAGAAGCCATCAAAATCAATCCAGATATTCACATAATGCTTCAAGCAAACTCAAACACTCATATATATGGTGATTACCCCTACTTCACAGAATAAGTCCATTTCTACAAGTTTGGTTGTGAGCACGCGGGGCCCAGGCATCCAGCTTTGTTTTCAATCACTGTCATACATATAAACCCCTTCCCTAGTTTCCTCTCATATGCGACTGAGAAGCCCAGCCTTCAACAGGCAGGCCTTGCCACACATGTCAAATATATAGTCCTGCTTAAATGTAGGAAATGTGTCCATGACGTCTGTCATGTGCCGCCTACGTAGAGAACGCTTCAGGATGGAGTGTTCGAGCTGTCTTACATCAAACCACTTGCAGCTATCATAAATAAGTCTTCTCCAAGCCGCATGATTTGTAGCTATTCTCTCCCACTCATAAACGTTTATATTGAGAGTTTATATATATATATTATATATATATATATATATGAGAAGTAATCAAACAAACAATGTGTTTTGATATGGCTTTTTTTAGCTAACAATTTTTTGGGAAAATATGTGTTTAATTGAAGTCATACCTAATTTTGAAAATTAATTAATTGATAATTAATGAATTAGGCGGGCATACCTATTCAAATGTAAGGCTAAATAAATCGAGAAAAATCAATCTCTGTATGTACATTTCAGCCTATTAAGCCTCAATCTTCCTGTCTATAGCTCTGCTGATGAGGTACAACTTCAATTAAGCACATATTCTCCGAATATATATATATATATATATATATATAAATAAAAGGAGTGTACTTGTTTTTAGATTTGTATTTATTTATATTGTGGTTAGAGAGTTTGAGTGCTGTAGAGTTTGGCAATAAATAATACCTAATGATATTGTTTAAGGTTTCACTGAATGTAATAAAATCTGAGTATTTGTCCTTTTGAAGAAAATTATCTTTTTTTATAAAAAAATGTTATTTATTTATGGGTGACCCTTCCCCACCCCCATAAACACATGGTGTCAGTCATCTTTCTTCTAACAAAGCAAAAGGTTTTTGTTTACCTTTTTTTTTGTTTTTTTGTTCAAAGATCAACTTTTATTTCTAACCCCCATCAATTCCACCCCCTGCCCCTGTGTTAGAATATTTGGGTCAGAATATTGGCTCAAAAAAAAAAAAAAAAAAGAGAGAGAGAGAAGAGAGAGAGAAGAGAGAGAGAGAGAGAGAGAGAGAGAGAGAGAGAGAGAGAGAGAGAAGACTGTATTTAAAAAATGATTAGTAAAGTTCTTTTTACTTTGTTTTGAAAAAAAAAAAAGAAATTTAAAAAAAAAAAGAAATTGTCGATAAAGTTTAAGTAACTTATTGATATATTTTCTCATTAAGAAAATACAGATGGGACAGATGCTGGAATATCACGGGCAGGTAAACAAACAAATAATATAATTAAAAAAACAAAAAACAAACAAAAAAAAGACTTGCATCTTGTTAACCCTTTTGACTCTGTTTTTTTCTACTTTGTCCAGTGACTTGTGTTCTTTTTTTTTTTTATAGTGGTCACTTTTTTGTTAATTTCATCATTGTTGCTTGTCTTGTCCACGTTTTTCTTTCTTTCTGGTTCTCCAGTTTCCAATTTTTTGGCATGTAGTGGCATTTCACTTGTGATCATTTGTGCTAGTCGTCTATTGTGATTTAATTAAAAAAAAATTAAAAAATTTAAAAAATACGCATTGCCACTATCATTTTTTTCTATTATTATCACTGTGAAAATTATTATAGCTGATACTACTATTACTACTACTACTACTATCACTTGCACCAGCGTTACCACTAATGCAACTACTATTCATGCTACTACTGCTACTGTTGCTACTGTTTGTGGTTTGGTTAATTTTGTATTTGTTTGCACTTGGAAAAAGCATGGTAGTTGTGTGTTTAGTTACTATATATATGAGAAGAAAAATGGATATAAAAACGACTGTAATTAAGTACAATGTTTGGAAAAACAAAATCAAATCACAGATTGATTTACAGAAAGCCAATGCTAAAGTGTTCCGGTTTTAATCAAACCATCAACGGGGTTGAAAATTATAAATCATGTTAAAAGAAATATTACAGTTTTTAGGATTTTTTCCAAAACCAACAATTTCTGGTATTGTTACATCATCAATTATTTGAATGGGAACGCTAACACTGCGTGACATTTTGTTTTTACATTTTTCTTACATTTCAAATGCCGAGTTGTTGAGCCTTCTAACATCACAAACTAAGGCTTACAGGCTTTTGCGTTTCACATAATTTATAATTTTAAACCCTGTTGATGGTTTGATTAAGACCAAAATGTTTTTGTGTTGGCTTTCTATATGACTTATTTTAGATTTTTCAAAATATTACTATATATATATGAAAGTATGTAAATAAACAATGTGTTTATTTGATATGGCTTTATTAGCCGACAATTTTTGGAGGATATGTGCTTAATTGAAGTCATACCTAATTTTTGAAAATTAATTAGTTAATAGTTAATGAATTTAGGCGGGCATATATGTTCAAATGTAAGGCTAAACATTTTCTCGATCTGTTTAGCCTTACATTTGAACATATATGTCCACCTAAAAATTCATTAATTATTAACTAATTAATTTTCAAAAATTAGGTATGACTTCAATTAAGCACATATCCTCCAAAAATATATATATATATATATATATATACTTTTTCTTTTTAATACTGGTACTATCATAAGCTATCTCTTGTATATACAAGGGAGAGCTGAAAAATTCATAAACTGACCAATATACCCTCATCAAATGGGACGAAATAAGGTTTATTTTTCAAAATACGAGGGATGTCAGAAAAGTTCCAGGACTGGAGTCACAAAACATTTATTTCAAATCCAAACTACAAACTAAAAGTTATCCCCTTAAAATGAATCCCCCTGGAGTCTAATGCACTTTCCCATCATTCTCTGCCAAGCTTGCGTACACTCCTGGAAGTATTCTTCCGGGATTCTCCATAGCTCTGTCATCACAGCCTTTTTGGTGTCATACACATCCTCAAAATGGGTTCCCTTGATGACCCCCTTGAGCTTAGGGAAAAAGGAAAAATCACATAGAACCAAGTCGGACGAGTAGTAAGCAGAGATGTTTTTCTGGGCCAGGAATTCTCGGATATTCAGGGTAGTGTGGGCAGGTACGTTGTCATGGTGAAGCACCCACGAGTTGTCCTGTCACATCTCTCGCCTCTTCTCACATACTGAACAAAGCAAACGCCGCAGTATCTCTTTGTAAACATGCTGGTTGATCATCTGGTCCTATGGCAAGAACTCACACATGGAAAATGCCACTCACATCAAAGTTTTCTGACATACTGGAACTTTTCTGATGTACCTCATAGTCCACCTTGTGATTCCCACACTTCTTGCATCGGTGTTGCATTGGTTGGATCCCATCAGTAAAAAAAACTCATCAACTGCAGATGTGACATCATCATATGAGCTTTTCAGCTGACTCTCATGTGTGTATATACATTATATATATATATATATATATATATATATATATATATATAGTATATAATTTGAAATTGGAAGTGAATCCAACGGTATGTTGAAAGGAAAAATAAACAAAGGAAAGAAAATGCTGAATGGATAAAATAGATTTTATTTCACCAGCATTTGTTTCAGCCAGGAGTTTATTCATGTACACATGTATTCTATTTATTATTATTTCAAATAAAGATTTTCTAGTTTTCTATTATTATTATTTTATTTTATATTTAAAATAATAATAAATAGAATACATGTATACATGAATAAACTCCTGGCCAAAACATGTGTTAGTAAAATAAAATCTATTTTATCCATTCAGCATTTTCTTTTCTTTGTTTATTTTTCCTTTCAACATAGTATAGTATAGTATATGTACTAACTTCGGTAGTACATATATGTATATATATATAATTGGTTTTCTGTAGTAATATTTTATATTGCTCTCTTTTGAGTAAATAATATAGTACTTATATCGCACACATCTATCATTGCACTTTCTTTGTAGGTTTATCCACTTAATTAACTTTGTGGTACTTTTTAGTATTCTTGTTCTATAGTTGTGTTTGTTATGACTAATAGTACTATGTGTTTTTTTTGGACACAAAGTGCTATTAGTATTGTGCTTTACTTTTTAGTATTTTGATTTTTACCTTTGACTATTGTCATATATTCAATCTTTAAATGGAAGTATAAATAATTATTTTCAAATTATAATTCTCTTTCAAGTAGGCATTATGGATTTTAGGGATACACTAATGTACAGATTTGATCTTCATTAAGCTGGAGTGCCATTGAGTGATTCCAGGCTGAGAGCACAGGTACTGGACTCTCATCTTCAGCCAAAGTTCCAGGGAGTGACACTCTGATCCTGGCCAGAAGTGCCAGGGAATGATCCTAGGCCAAGTGTAGAGGTACCACACTCTGATCCTTGGCAGAAGCGCTAAGGAGTGACACTTTGATCCTAGGTAGGGTGTGCAGGTACTACACTGATCCTAGGCAGAAGTACTAGTGAGTGATCCTAGGCCGAGAGTAAAGGTACAGCACTCTGATCCTAGCAGAAGTACAGAGGAGTGACACTTTGATCCTAGGTCAATTGCACAGGTACTGCACTCTGATCCTCAGCAGAAATGCCAACGAGTGACACTTTGATCCTCGGCTGTTGATCAATTTGTAAATAATCAACATAATTTTGATACTCATCATTAGAATGTAAAAAAAGATTTACAACTTTTGTCTTTTACCTGAATTACAAAACTTATTCTCTTATCATCAGTAATAAAATATTTTAGAAAAAAAACAACTATTTATCAAATGTATTTATTAACCCTTCTACCATGGGCAGGATTTCTTCTCCCCTGGCCAGTTGCTACACCAAGGCTAAAGAGCCCAATCTGTCCTACTATTTATCACTATGTGAGAGGAAGAGTTGGATTCATCCCTCTTCCAAGGGCATTCATGTTAAAGGGAAATGCAAACAGCCTCATCCAGGATTTGAATTCTGCTCACCATGTCCATTTCCTAAGACAATAACCGTTAAACCATGTGTATATATATTTATCCGCATGATAAGGTTGTGACATGTAGTCAATTTCTTAAGCTGAGTTTAGTAGGTTTGAATTCAGAGTTTTCCTTCTTCTAGACTGGTTGCCAAACAAAGATCAAAGAGCCCAGTCTATCTACCCTACTAATTACCCATAGCTGGAGAGAGAATAGTTGCATGCATACCTTTCCCAAGGTATTAGCGCTATGGGAAATGCAAACAGCTTTGTCCAAAATTTGAACTCATGTCCCTGAATCCATTTCTTATGTCGATGGCCATTACACCATATGCCATGATAAGCTAGCTGTAGTGATATGAGTGGCATCAGTTTCTTAACCAAAGCAAAATGAATTTTGCTGACTCAGGCTAACAATCTACTTATGATTGATGAGTCCTGGGTGATTCTGGCAGGACAAAAAACTATCTACATAAAAGAGACAGCATTTTTGTCCAACAGACAGAGCAGAGACAAAGACCTAAAGGGTCTGGATTAGATTCAAGGTTCCTGCCTAAGACAATCTGCTATCCCCTTTCTTCTCCAAGTCTGTTAATTTGGGGTACCACTATTGATGAATATAAAACTGCATTTGCTAAAATTTTTCATCTTTTTTTACAATGGACACTGGGGATTTTTTTTCCTATATGAAATTGTTCATTTCATCTGATTCCAGCCACAAACAATGAGTTGCATCTACAAGCCAATCAGGTGCTGGTCTAATCCACAATGTTACACATCCACCTCCATCTGTTGAAATATCTAAAGTATAAGAAGTATTCAAAATTGACCCTTATATTTATGGACTTTACCAAAATCAGCAACTGGTTTTGACTAATGAGAAACAACATAGAATTTATTTAAGGTTGTGGGTAATTGTCCTGAAATCAGTTGCTAACTGGATGCCCTCCAAAAAGTAGTATGCTCTTGTTTTACCTAGGATTTCAAGGACTATAACTGGATTTTCTGCTACAAGGTATACACTCTTGTTCTACTTAGAATTTCAAGGAATACAACAGACTGTCTATTACTGTGACTGCACCCTTTTCTACAATTGGATTTACCAATAGGAGACTTAAATGCCTAAAATTGTGACTAGAATTTTATGAAGCATAAATTAACCAATATAATATTATTTACATGAATAATCCATAGAACAAGTTTAAAAAAAGAAAAAAATATTCAAGGACAATCTTCATGTCATTCTTAAAAAAAAAATGAGTTAATCACTGTCCCGAACTGAATGTATATGCACAACTGACCGCAGGGAATGAAAATTGATATGTCATTCAACCATGATGACTTTCAAGACTATGACCCATGAAAAGTGCTACAAGCAACAGGCATTGGGTGGATAACAGAATTATCTGCACAACGTGTGGGTCATATTAACCCCGCCAGCACGGCCACACATACTTTATACAACCCCATCTATTCGAAGGAAAGAGTCTTCATTTCCAAGGATTTTCAGATTTGCATCTCTTATCATATCAGAAAAGAAATTTGAAAAAACACAAAGATGTTATTAATTAATGTTGTATTTATTGGCTGATATTGCAATATTTCAATCTCTATAAGAATCATCATCAGAGTTGATCTGTTATGAAAGAAAGAAAATAGTTTTTTGATAAATATGACCAGTTTGTAAGGGAAATAACTCATAACAGACTTTAAAAGAAAAGATATTTAAAATTCCTAAAGAATTCACGTGCATAATGTTTTTAGAGCATGAGATAACGAACTTATGCAAGAAAGAGATATTTAGATTTTAAAAAATTGAAATATTGCAATATCAGCCAATTAATACAACATTAATTAATAACATCTTTTGTGTTTTTCAAGTTTCTTCTCTGATATACTGTTGGATTCACTTCTTTATTTTTCATTGATATTATGTCTTATAATACAGATTAAGTGTCTGTCTGTCGGAATAATATCAACATTCCATTAGTTATTTACACCAATTGCACATCTGCAGAGGGGTAAGACTACTCTCCCAATGGGGCGCATCACTGTGACTTCAAACATGAATAGCCTGCTGTTAAAAGCCTACTGTCACTGAAGGCGGTGCTGAGCCAAATTTCCCCAGCTGGAAGGGTTCATGTTAAAGGAATTGAGATCATACTTGCAGACACCCTTAAATCGCAGCTGCGGGCAGCCAATCTGTCTCTTGGCAGATGCAAAGTTCTGCATAGAGGACGTCCTTTAGAATTTGCCCATCACCCAACTGGCAGACAGGACCCAACCAGTGGAGACAATGCTGTCTCAGTAGAGATCATAGGCTGGGATGGCCTAATGTTGGTATCAGCCAGACAGCGTCTGAGGTGGAGTTCCACACCTACCATCAGCTCCTAACTTTACTGCATAGATCCCTGTGCTACTCATACACCGAGTTGGCGAGGGCCAGTATCAAACCAGGAACCTTGTAATTCCTAGTCTAATGCTCTACTGAGCTAAACCAGCCCTTTAATTCTTATATAGGTTATAAACTTCCTATAACTTCTTCCTATTTTCATTAGATTTCTATTATGTTCTTAATATTATATTTCTATAATACTGATTCTATAATATTAGAATAATTTGTATAACTCTGTTATTTGCAGTGATGTCTCATGGCACACTAGTATTTTCCCTTATTAGTACCATCTACCAATGTTTTGGATAGTCTATAAGTATTATCATTCATTTTTACTAGTAGATTCTTTGAGCTTTTAAAGTTTAGTTGCTTTATACATTCCAGTTATTATTTTTACAAAAGTTAGTAACAACACACATCTTGAAATAAAGGATAAAGAAAAAGGCACACAGTGAGGCTCAAGCTCACATCCTTTTTTGCCTCTGCAAATTCTGGTTATCTAGAAAGCTGCCTTATCAACTATGCTATGAAAGCCATTGATTTTTGCAGAAGACTAACACACACCTATAAAACTATCATTTATTTTGTCTAAGAACACACACATATATATATATATATATATATATATATATATGTATGTATGTATATGTATATGCTGCATGTATGATATACACAAACAACTGAGGAATATACTTAAGTTAAGCTAGTGTGGGCATGGAGTCAACGGAGACTGAACATCGCATAGGCGAGAAACTGTCAGTAACCCAGCACCATTAACTCTATGTCCATGCTACCTTAACTTAAATATAAATGCTCTATCAATGATACTGAGCACTGTTTCCTTATAGATATAGCACCCATATTATCTATGATATATATATATATATATATATATATATATATACACATGTATAATATACATGTTACACATATATATATATATATATATATATATATATATATATATATATATATATATATATATATATATATATATATATATATATATATATATATATATATATATTATATGACAATTTTAATAATGTATTGATACAATATATTGTTTTACAATCCACAATTCAAATCCATAAACTTTGATTCTTTCTTAAACTATCTTTGAAGATCACAACTTTTTAGAATTCTTTCTTTTTACTGAAGTGGATGAAAATAAACATTGAAATATCCATTTCTTAAATATAAATCAATAACAACGAACATGTTTCTTTGTTATTACTTTCTCTTTTATTCTCTGATTAAATGTATTTATTTTGTTTGTTTCTATTTCAAAATCGCATGATCAAAAAAAAATTTTTTTTCAATTTTTGATATATAAACTTTTTTCTGTGTTTTTAAAAAAAAGATTTTTGACAATTTCCTTTCATTCTTTAACACTTAGTGTTTCACTTTTCACTGATTAGTCATTTTGTAGAATTCAATATTTGTTATGTTTTGTTTTCAGTTTTGCTTGAATTAAATTTCACTTGATTTTTATTAACTTTTTCAACAAAATGTATTTTCATAAAAATCTTTCATTCTAAATATTCTAAAGTCTCTGATTTTTACATTTTAAGATTTTCATTGATTTTGTCTTTACTTGAATGGTTTTAAATGGTTTTGAATTAATTAAATTGATTTTAAATGATTGTAAATTTATTTAACCCTTTGAAACTATACACCCAATATTTCAGGCTTTGTTCTATTTTATTATACAGTGTAAGCCCAATATTTTGGCCTGAAGAAGATCATATCAAATAATTATTATAAAAACTTGATATAGTGAACATTTGATGAGCTTCTTTTAATGGAATGATTAAATAGCTTTAAACCAGGGCTGGATTTAGACCTGGGGATACTCAGGTCATTTCAGGTTAAGGGGCACCGCAAGATACCTGTTCATTAAATATAAATTAGGTATATGAGGAAAAAAAACTGAAGTAAAATGAATTTATCAAAAAAAAAATATATAAGTTATGTTAAAAAAAAATGGTTTGATTTTATTTTTATGTTTATATTTTCAATATATATTGAAATTTTCAATTCAATTTTATAATTATTACAGATTTTATAAAGGAAATCTGGTACCCCTCTGGTAGGGGGCACAGGGTAATTGCCCCCTTTACCTGTTATAAGTCTAGCCCTGCTTTAAACAAAGATGTTTGTCTGCACCCGAGATTGAAGTTTAAAATATATTTTGAACTTGTTTCTTTGGCAAATTTTGTGATCTCTCCACCCCAGGTACAGAGTATCTTGGTTAATCAATTGTTCAAAGGGTTAATAAGTCTTTAAATATTTTGTAAAATGTAATTATTCAGTATTTTTTAAAGATAATGTCAAAGTTTTTATTTGAATATTCTTTCGTATCTATTCAATATTATTTAATATGTTTCATGTGTTTTTACTTGAAAAAAACGTTTAATTATGTTTGATTTCCAACTTGCATCAGTGGAAAGGGAGGCAACTCAATCTAATCTGCTGTCTAGGTGTCACATGCAAGAGAAACAAGAGTGGTTACAGGATGGTTTCAACACAATACCATCTTCAGAATATAAAAAGAGATTTTCTTTTTAGAACAAATGTCTTACTCTTCATTCTTCTTGTATAATAGATTAGTGTTTTTTATTCATTTCTCTTTATATATATATATATATATATATATATATGCTTTTATTTCTATTTTTAAAACATCTATTCCATTTCAATATGCTGTTTTGTAGTTTTCTAGAAAAAAATATTCAATTGGGTTTTATTTCAGCCAATGATGGTATAATGGTAGAATAGTGGTTCCAAATGGTTTTTTTCGGCGGGGGTGGAGGGGGTGCTATAACTAAAACTGACATGAAAGCAAAATCAAAGATTACCATTGTCTGTAGGAATCTCTGATATTGTTCAAAATTTATCCAGAATAAGAAGAAGAATTAAATTGGTAGACATGAAAACTTTGATATAAAGTACTAACATGTGGCATAGAGGAGACCAGATCCATGTTGTTGTTGTTTTTTTTACATGGCCAGCTACATGTGGGATGTTTATATTTATTCCACACACACACACACACACACACACACACATATATTAGTCATCGACAGACACGTGTTTCGACGTTTACGTTTCATCAGTGCGGCTTGACTTTTTAACTGCTACTTCTAGCCGGGAGCGAAATCCAAATTTTCATGTGTCAAGCTCCTTACCCTCACGGACGTCGGAGACTGTCAGTCAGAGGTGAACAATTAATTGACTCTTTATGTTTTCAAAAAAATCAAAGAACAAGAAACAGTGTTAACAAAGATTGACATTGTCTATACGAGTCTGTTGTGAGAGAAGTGACTTACCTCATGGAGTGAAGTGGGCAACGACTTATCTCACATGTAGGTCCATGATTTAGGTGAGGTGTTGCCGAAAAAGAATATGCATTGCTCTCCTTTGCCGCAGAGAAAAATTTGCTTGCCTCACATTAAACTGGACATGAAAAAAAAAAAAAAAAAGGTTTGCAAGAAGTGACTAGTCTATTTAAAAAATAGGATTTTAGCTCTGAAACTACATTTCAATTCTTGGGAAATTATCTGAAGATGACTTATTTTAAGGTAATTTTAAAAACTCATCTGAACTGAGCCCAAGATTACTGTGGCCTGAATGTTGTGTTTATACACATTAAAGATGAAGACAACTGTAAGAAATATCAAAATTATTTATATCAACCCTCATCTCATAAATACAGACAAGTACTTCCCAATTACTTTTTTCTTTCTTTTTTTCAATAGGGGTGGTGTGTCTGCATTTCTCTCCGTTATTAGCAATACCTACAACTGCAAAAAAATGGATGATTTTTTTCATTTTTATTTTTATCAATTGTGTGTGTGTGTGTGTGTTACTGTGGCCTGAATGTTGTGTTTATACACAATAAAGATGAAGACAACTGTAAGAAATATCAAAATTATTCAAAATTCAATAAGTTTTCAAATCTTTTTACTAATATTTGTTTTTATCTGTTCTTTTCTTTTTTTTCATATTTTGTTAGTTTTTATAGAATTTTCTTTCAGGTGTTTTTTTTTTAATTCATTTTATTTCCATTTTATGAAAAGGAACAATTTTAGTTTAAATTTATCAAAAAAAAAAAAAAAAAATTCTTTGTTTTGGGACTTGATTGTAATTTTTATTTTATTTAAAAATATCTGAACTGTTTTTTAATGCATGAAACATTTGATAATCTTTTATAAGTATTTTTTAGTTGTGTTTTTTTTCTATAAAATATAAATCTGTAAAATTTATATTTTGAGGTTGAAGGGTTATTTTTATTTTTATTTTTAGATTTCTAAACAAACATTTTGGGGGTGGGTGGGGGGTATTCTGTCATTTTCTTTTTGTTCATATTTTTTCATTATTTTTCTTTTTTTTTCCTTTTGTAGAATATAGAAAAAGAAAGGATTCTGAAAAAAGAAATGAATGTATTTATTTTTTATTTTCTTTCATCTTATCATTTTCATTCTTTCATTCTTTCATTCTTTCATTCCTTCTTATGACTTTCATTCTAATTTGTGTCATCTTTTTATTTAGTTACATTTTTTTCTTCTTTTAGTTTTCTCTTTTGTAATCTTTCCTTTTTCTTTCATCTTATGAATTTAATTCTTTCATTCTCTTTCTTTCTGGCTTTTCTCATTTTTTCTTTCTTGGTGATTTTTTTCATTTTTGATTTTTCTTTCTTTTTTACTACATTTTAATTTGTGTCATTTTAAAAAAAAAAATTTGTTAAATTTTTTTTCTTCTTATAGTTTTCTCTTTTGTATTCTTTCCTTTTGCCTTCTTTTTATCTCCCCCGCTAATTGTTTTATATTTCTTTTCTTCTTTTCTCTTTTTTGTAAGTCAATTTGATGTTCTTTTTACTTTTCTTATGATTCGGTTCCCATTTTTTTCCTTTCTTAAAATCTCATGATTTTCTTTCTTTTTTTTTATTCTTTCATTTGATTGTCATTCTCTTTTTTCATTTTGTTTTTCTTTCAGAATTTTCTTCTTCTCATTTTGTATTACATTTTTAATACACTTTATTCTCTTTCATCCTTTCTTCTTTTCCCTATCTCTTTATTTTTCTCTCTACTTCTTTCTTTCTTCTCCCTATCTCAATTTTCTTTTCTCTCTCTCTTCTCTTTTTTTTATTACTCTCCTTCCTTCTCTTTATTTATTCTCCCCTCTTTTCTTCTCTTTCATTCATTCTTTCTTTATCTCCTTTCCTTCTCCATTTTATTTTATCTACTCTTCATTTCCTTCCATTTGTCAGAAAATTCAATTCTTCTTCCATCTTCAAATTTTGCTGATTTTCTCTTTTTCATTTTTTCCTGACAATTTTTGGAAAGATTTTTTTATATTTCAATTTGAATGCATTAACTTCATTTTCTAACAACAAATCTTTTAGGATGACACTAAACCAATTGATAGATGCGCTGATGAAGAAGATGATTATAAGAACACCTAAGTGAAGAGAAAGACAGATTTGCAAATATATATATATAAGAAATGTTCCTTACAACATAGAAGTTTTTTTTTTAAAACAGTGTCGCAGTTTGCAGAGCTCAATGTGTGTTCATATTGTCCGAGTCACAGAGCAAATATATAAGTAAAAAATATAACAGAAGACTTATATTGTTTGCATTATAGCCTATTTCAGGAAGCCTAGACCAAGTGTCTAGGCTTCCTGAAATAGGCTATAATGCAAAGAATCTAAGTCTTCTGTTATATATGGAAATACGGGGAGGAAATTAATCCGACAATATGAGAAGAAAATATTTAAAAAATATAACAAACACAGGATGTTACGATCAGGGAAAACAATTTTATGTGTCAATACTTAAGTATTTCGGTATTATTTATACCGAAATACTTCAGGACAATCTTCAGGACACTTTCATTTTGTCCCTCACAAAAACATTCCTTAACAGTGTCCTGAAGATGGTTTAATACCAAAATACCTAAGTATTGACACATAAAATTGTTTCCCCTGATCGTAACATCCTGTGTTTATTATATTTTTGAAAATATTTTATATATATATATATATATATATATATTATAGTTGTAATGTATTTAACTAGACAAAAGCTTTTATATAAAGTTGATAACAGTAATGATAGCTTATAAAGCTTTTATTTTGATAATAAGGATGATGATGACAGAAAGGCAATTGATAGCTCATGTTTTTGATGATGATGTCAGTAAGACAAATGACAGTAAAAAATTGATGAATGATAATTCTTCTTACTTTGATTAAAACTCTATTGGATAGAAATATGTAAAAGGTTTGGTAATCTTCTTGTTTCTTTCACTTTGAGAAACCGCACCTCCTGCATTGTCTATTGCTTAAGCTCAGCGCCTATTTCAGATCTGATCAACTGGTTGGATTTTTCCCGCAGATAAAAAGGCTGGATCATGAGCTAAGCAGCAAAAAAAAAAAAAAAAGGGTTAATGAGATTTGTGAAACTGGTATTTAGCATTTGATTTATTATCAATAGGGCCGGTTTAGCTCATTTAGTAGAGTGTTCAACTAGGAACCACATGATTCTGGGTTCGATACTGGCCCTTGCCAACTCAGCGCATGAGTAGCACAGGGATCTTGGGGTAGAGTGAAGAGCTGTATATTCTGATTGGCTGCTAACTTTAGTGGGGCTTAGATAAATAAACTACCATTCTGTTCTATGCTTGTGGCAATGTAGGAAGTGTATTAAGTTATGGCTAGTTTGCTACCTTTATCTGCCAATTTGACAGTAGTTGGGCCTTTACAGGGAGTAATGTGCCTTATCCTGCCATATTAGCTCATGACATTTTTTAAACAGGGTTTGATTGATAGTTATGCTTCACCTTGACTGATTGCTTTAGCAAACCTAGAGTACCAAGTCTATTCTATTGAAGGAGAGAAGTGATTCTTTCCCCAGGGGCATTAGTGCAAAGTGAGTGCAAAACTGAAATTTGATTCCATTTTCTGTGCCAATAACAATTATGCAATTTCCTTGTCTCTCCCCCCCCCATTTTATGAAAGAATGAAAATTATCTTTTGGGGGGAAATTCAATTATTTACTGATAAATGGAAATTTATCTTAAAAATTAACCAAAAATAAAATTTACCACCTCAACTAAAAGTTTATTCCTATTTTTTAAATTGATTAATTTTGGGTTGATAAAGTTTACTTAAAGCTGTGTAAATAATAGGTATGTGTGTATGTATGTGTTCCATATATATATATATATATGTGTGTGTGTGTGCATCTGTTTATATATACGTATGTGTGTGTATATGTTTATATATATATATATGTATATATATATATGTATGTGCGTATAATGTATGTATGTTATATATATATATATGTGGGTGTGTATATATATATGTTTTATATATATATATATATATATATATATATATATATATATATATATTATATATATATGTTTATATATGTGTGTGTGTGTGTGTGTATATATTATATATATATATATATATATATAATATATTTTCCACCTATCCCCTTCCACTATACCCCTCCCCTTCTCACAACTTTCCCCCGCAAAAAAAAAATCACAAAAAATGGCCCAAAATTAGAAAGGATCAACCAAAAACTTGTCCGACAGGAATTGTCAGTACAGTTCAACAAAACTTGTATAAAAGAAAAATGCTGCCAAAATACACTTATATATATATATATATATATATATATATATATAATAAATTAGTAAGCCAGAAGAGCAAAGTTTAAAATGGCTTTAGGCTAACATTTTAACGTGATTAAGTCATACTGAAAGCACTGGTTCTTACTAAATCACCAAAGTTAAGCAACAATGACCCGGTTCAATACTAAAGTGGGTAACCATTTAAGCAACAGCAGGTACTGTAAGCAACCCTTGCCTGTGTGCCTATTCAAGTAAAGCTTAGTAAATAACATATAAGTTGTGTTTTTAAACACATAAGAAAACTGCAGAAAAAAAAGAATTATCTAATATATCAATGATTTATATTCCTAATCATATAAATGATATTTTATTGAGTTTTATTGTTTCAGAGAATTGAATTTCACACTTGAAACATTACGTATTACGTTGTGTAAGAATTGTTGAATTGTTAATCATCTCAAATGCAATTATATACAATATGACAACTGCATTTTGAAATGAGGTGTTGTTTTTCAATTCTGGTTTTGTTGTCTTGATTTTCAAATCAAATTAGGATCTAATACACAATCAGGTTTTTAGACTTGATAGAAACATTTATTGCAGCTGTTACTTTAGTATATAATAATATAATAATATAATAATAATAATAATAGTAGACATGATTGGGTAGGAAAGGTGATCCACTAAGAATTGTGCAAGAAATTAAAATTTGACCAAAATGACATTATATAATTGGTAAAAAAAAAAGGCTTAAAATCAGCCATTTTGCAGATATAGATCTATTTCTGCCCACAGTTCTTTAACTGCAAAATGGCCGATTTTTAAGCCTCTTTTTACCAATTATATTGCTCTGTTCAATAATATTGAACAACAAGCTCTCAACTTGACCTGAACAACTCTAACATTTCACTGTTGGAAGAAAGGGCCCACTTAGAATCATCCTAATACCAATTTACCTGACAATATATATATATAACTACACACATACACACACACTCAGGCTCGACCTACATTATATATATATATATTATATATAATATATATATATATATATATATATATCACCACATTCTGTCGGATTCATTCCATCCTCTTTCCATATATATATATATATATATATATATCTGCATCTATGTGTGAGTATACATTTGTATATGTGTGCATATATCTGTGTGTGTGTGTGTGTGAGTATATCTGAATCTGTGTGTGTGTGTGTGTATGCATATATATATGTATATATATATATATATATTTATATCTGGATGTGTGTGAGTATATCTGAATCTCTGTGTGTGTGTATGTGTGCCAGTGTATGTTTATTATGTTTGTATATATGTGTGTATTTATCAGTATTTATCTATGTGTGTGTGTGCATATCTGTGGAAAATTACCTGCTTAAAACACTAGTGACAGGTGTGTGAGACAGGTAACCTTTTTATTTTCTTCTCTTTATGTGAGAATAGATCCTGTTAATGTTTGGCTCTTCCTTTTCTGCTCATTTGTCAGAAATTCATTTCAAGCAATTTTTGCTTTGCTTCTTATTTGATTTTTTTAATTTTTCATTTGAAGCACTTTGCACATATCTTTTTTTCTTTTTTTTTTTTTTGTATAAATATCACTTGTTTGTTTGTTTTTTGTTGTTTTCTGCGACTGACAAGCACAAAATGGATATACAGGACTTAAATGATGTTAAGTTTGTTGATATTTCGATGCCTATTCGCATCACCTTCAGAATATAATTGCTGACAGAATATTGTGGTTGAGAATAGAGGAAAGTGTGGATATAACAACACTGACAGCATAAATTCAATTAATATTTCACCTCATTTTGTATGAAGCTTCTTCAGAACTCAACTTTCCTGCCCCCATTCAACTTTTCACTATAAAAGCAGAATGTACAAGTATTCTTGTCAATAAAGTTCTGAAGAAGCTTCATCCAAAATGAGGTGAAATATCAATTGAATTTATGAGAGAATATTGTAATGTTGCATAATCTATGCAGTTGCATAGATTATTGTCAACCCCCTGTATTTCTGAAGGGATGGCCCCTTTTCATATCATGGGTGGGACTTTCCATGGAATATTACAGAAAGCCCGTGAAGTATGTGAAGTCAAATTAACCCGTCAGTACCTGCTTGGATGTCCGATGAGAAGCATGGGCTCATTATGCACACGCGCGTTGTGTTAGAAGAAGAATTTTAGTTAAGTAAATAAAAGTTTAAATGAATAATATGGTGTTCTTGTTTGATGAATGTCTTGGCAACAAGACTGACCAAGAAGAAGGAATGCATCAAAGACGAACAACCAACAAGAATCTAGAAATAGAATTCAACATGGAGAGAAAGAATAGAAACCACTAGAGATCACCAAATGGCCAAAGAAGTAATGCATATGCATCTCTCTGTCTACCTATGTCTATCCCTCCCCTCTCCAGTATGTAAGAGTAACATCTCAGTCTCGTAATTTCTTGGTATTATTGATCAATATTCATAGTAAAATTTTCATTTGATTCTATTACTATGTTTTGGCCTACACATTCTTCAGCCTTCTGCAGGCATAAAATTGGAGGGAGTACCGAAGGATCATTTTTGTTTTTTAATTTCTGTATTTTCCCCAAAACATAGATATTTGAAATATTTTATTCTATATTTTGTAACCCGGTCACTGATGACTGCTATGTCAGTGATGGTTATCGTCTGGTGGGGGAGAGGAAACACAACTCACCTCAAATGTAGGGATTTCTGTTGTTTTATTCCCTTCATTCAATTAATGCTGTGGAAATTTATTGGCATCCTTTCGTCTGCTAAAGATGATGGCGTAGTGTCCAATTTTATTTGAGTTATTCAAGTTTATTTAAATTTTTTTTTCTCATTTCTCCATATGTATTATGTAACCCCACCCTCCCGTGTCTACCTGTATTCCATGTTCAGAACAAATATTAGAGTAAGCTTAGAATCCTTAAATTCCAGCCCAGCAAACTAAATAGAAGACGTTCTTTGCTTTGCTCCTTGTTGGAATTATTTTTAACATAAGTTGTGCTCTAATTCCCCACCTGGATTTATAGTCTAGTCGAGATCATGTGGTTTATTCCTTAGTCAATCACTGGCCATACTGCATGGCTGATACACTACTTAAGCACAGTATACTTGCGACCATTGATGAAGGAACTTAGGATTCTTTACCCGAGAGGATTACCAAAGGATTTCTGCTGGACAAGCGCTCTTGCTTGAAAGCCAAAGGATGGCCCGTAAAAAACTTAACACTCCTAAACTCAAATGCAATGGAAATATATGGAAATAAATCAAAGACACAAAGGATAGATTCTTTGTGCTCATGGGAACCTGCATTTTTCAAGTCTCTAAGATAGCAATGGTTTTATGGACATAATCTAAATATATGGACTTGGTATTCAGATCTATGGATCAAGAATGATCCACACTATAATCTGGGATTCATGATTGTTTGTCATCACCTCAGAAAAAAAGACAGAGGTCAGCTGAGTTATCACCAGACTATTGAAACAATTGTATGGACCAAGGAAGATCCAAACTATGACCTGTGGTTCTCAGTTGTTGGTCATCAGCTCCGAGAGGAGACAACGTCCATTGAGTTGTTACAAGACCATTGAAGCATAAAAAAAGACTGCTATTTACCCATAGTTTGGGGGCGGGGAGAGAATAGTTGGATGCATACCTTTCCCAAGGGTATTAGTACTATATGAAATGTAAATAGCCTTGTCCAGGATTTGAACTTGTGTCTGTGTCCATTTCCTATGACTGTAACCATTACACCACAAACACCTCACCCTCGTATAATGTCTTCAAAGATAAAAGTAGATAAAATAGGAAAGTGGAGAACATTTGAAAGTAACATTAATGAATGATTTCTTTCTCTAACAATTTCACAATTTCTTTCTCTGCTCCTCCAGTCGACTGCGACCCATCATCATCATGATAAGCCCTTGGGGTATGCTGTTAACATTCTAGTAGACTCAAAACTAGGAGTGAATCCTTTAACTATTATATATTTATCCAAATCATTCTGCCATGGGCAAGAGGTGACGCAAGGTCAATTTTTAAGCAGAGTTCTGCTGGTTTGAATTCAGTTTTCATTCTCCTAGATTAGTTGCCAAACCAAGGTTAAAGAGTCAAGTCTACCCTACTATCTTCCCATAGCTGGGGGTGAGAACAAATGGATTAATGGCTTTCGTAAGGTCATAAATGCAAAGTGAAACACAAACAGCCTCATCCAGGATTTGAACTCGGATTGCTGATTTCATTTCCAATAATGATAATCATTAGAATGTTCACAGAATAACTGAAAGTTTAGCGATTCCCCAGATTTCTTGGCCCTCGAAAACCAAATCAAAGTACCAAGAGACTTAACCAGCTAAAGAAATAGCCATTTAAAAATTATTTTTGCTTTGGGTTTTCTAAGACCCATGAAGATGTTTTTGTGCCTAGTGCCCTAACAACATTTAATTTGATTTTCATTTTGATATTCTTCTTTGATGATCTTCATTTTCTTCTTTGGACACCTTTCATGTGACTTACTAATACTCTTTCTTTTATTCTTCTTCTTCTTCTTCTTCTTCTTTACATCAACCCAACTTTTATGTTGGATTCTTTTTCAAGTCAAATCCTTAATGCAATATTATTATTGTCTTTATAAATGTCTCAATATTCAGTTCCCTCTCAATTGTCCATTATCACATCAATATTATTTTGCCAATATTAGGTATCACACACACACACACACACACACACAAGTTGAAAAGGGAAATGAATTCAACGATATGTTGAAAGGATAAATGAATAAAGGAACGAAAATGTTGAATGGATAAAATTGATTTAATTTGAGTTACCAACATGTGTTTCCGCCAGGCGTTTGTTCATGTACACATGTATTCTATTTATTATTTTAAATATAAAATAAAATAATAATAATAGAAAATTATGACATGACATATTTAAGCATTTAAAAAAAAAATGGCGTTCATCAGGGTAGAATTTTGAAGTGGTCGAAGAAAAAATAATTAAAAAAAAAAAATTATTTGAGAATGCAGCTGAAGAAAACAGTGATGTTTGGTGATGGTTACATTTTTCTTTGAATGTTTAAATATTTTATAATTTTCTATTATCATTATTTTATTTTATATTTAAGATAATAATAATGTGTACATGAACAAACTCCTGGCCGAAACACATGTTGCTAAGTCAAATTTAATCAATTTTATCCATTCAACATTTTCTTTCCTTTATTTATTTATCCTTTCAACACACACATATATATGTATATATATATATATATATGCATGCATGGTGCTGGAGAAAAAGCATAATATATATATGTATATATATATATATATATATATATATATATGAACAAAATAAGATATTAGGAAAAATCCAAGAAAATGTGAGGAAAATTATCGGAAAAGTGAATACCGTACACAAACAATTAAATTAAATTGATATTTTGCTTCATTCTGATAAAGTTTTTGAAACCAATAGATATGAAATATTAATTGAATTTAATTGTGTTCATTATTCACTTTTCCTATACTTTTCCTCACATATATATAAACGCTGAACAAACTATGGAAAATTAATACCATAATATTTCATTTAGGATTTTATATATATATATATATATATATATATATATATATATATATATAAAGGAGAAGTGTCTGTTTTGGTATGTATGTTTCAACTTATAACTCAGAAAAAAGATGTTCATTGAGCATTAAAATTGCCCATACACTTTAATATGTTTATGATAAGAAAAAAGTACAAATTTCAGTTTTTGATTTATCTGATTAAATGATAGAATTCAATCATTAAAAATTTGTGGAACTCTTCACAGTTCTTAATAAAAAAGTACAAAATCTAGCCTTTAGAAAAATAAAATTTTATATATATTTAGTCTGGTCTTGGACAGGGTACTTTATATATATATATATATATATAAGATAGCTTTTTAATTTAGTGTGTCCTGGGATGAACAGTTTTGATTTGAATGAGTGCCCAGGGAAATTTGATGGGTACCAACTAAAGTTTCTTAATAAATTGTAGAGTTTTTATCTATGAACAACTAAAGCCATCTAACCTCTACCTTGTACCCAATACAGTGTAATTTGTTTCCATGAAAATATTGAAATGTCTTTACAGTTAGCTGGAAATGGTGTGTGTGTGTGTGGGGGGAAACAATGGGGCACATGGATAGGATTTTTCTACGTCCTTTTAGATTTTTATGCGTCACGGACGCAGGACACGTACCTATCAGCATCTCTGTATATATATATTAGAATAAATTGAACAGTATGTAAATATAGAATTATGAAAAACCAAAATATTCAGAGTTTGTATTTATTCATAAATGATTATCGACCTTATATATGTATATCTTCTTTTTTAATTAAATCTTTTTGAAATGTGATGTTAAAAAGCTTCATCCAAAAATTTTCTGAAGAAGCATTATAACACCACATTTTAACATTGCCCTGAAGATGGTTTTATAAAAAAAAACAAAAATCAACAACTTTTAAACATTGGCAATCATCATTTATAAATAAACACATCCTCTGAAAATTGGTTTGGTGTTTATTATCAACAACACATTGTCAATTATATTATACAGTATTTTATACTTTACAATATAATGGCGTCAGTCTTTAATATTTCTATAGACTTTGTACCATATGAAATATTGTACAATGATATTGATGGTTTGCATTATTTGGATTATTCGGACTGTTGTCCTCATCTTTATTGTTATCTCCATAACATTTCAGCCAATGTGTCCTCTGGCCTTCTTCAGGTATTTCTTGTTCCAGCCTCTGGGACCTTCTCAAACTTGGAGGTCCTCTCCTCAAACTCAAGAACCTTCTTGTCATAATCGGGAGCCTTCACTGAACTTCAAACCTAACCCATTTTTAAATCCACAGGGGTAGACTGTTTTCATTCCATTAACGATAACTGGGTACAAGTGTTAAGCTGCGTTAATTATTCTATGTTATTGCCATTAATGGAATGAGAACAGTCTCTGCCTCTGCGGATGGAATAAGGGGTTAGGTTTAAAGTTCCATGAAGGTTCATGATTAAGACAAAAAGGTTCCTGAGTTTGAAGAGAAGGTTCCCATGTTTGAGAAGGGGTTTCAGAGTTTGACAAGAAATACCTAAAGAAGGCTGGAGTGCACATCAGCCAAAACGTTTTGCAGATAACAATAGTCCAAATAATCCAAATTATCAAGCCACATCTCAAAAAAGAAATAATATTGATGGTGGATATCAATGGGCAAATAACAAAAAAGATCTTAATGGTTATCAAGCTTCTTCTTTTTCTTTTTCTTTTTCGTTCCTTTTCTTAATCCTTGTTATTTTCAAACACTCTTCTCCATTTCTTGTGGAATTTTTGACACCCAGACCACAGACAAGCTTCTTCTTCAATTTGTCCTCTCCGTGGAGCAATTAGCATAGCTTGGGAGCCGACAGTGAATCCGTCCATTTCGGGTCAGTACAATTTACAAATACGGCCTCTCTCTCTCTCTCTCTCTCTTCAAATGATCGTCTCCTGCACAACTTATATGGCTTTATTCAGTTTCTTAAGTTCCACAATGTATATACATATATATATATATATATATTTATATTTTACTTTCCTTTTTTTTTCGTTCTGCTTGGAAAAGATTGATTTTTTTTGGATTTAAAAAAATTCTGTTTGCACCTTGATTTAAAAAAAAAAATCATTTCTGTCTCATTGGCTACTGCCTGGTTTACATTTCTTGTCGTCTGCACCAGCTTGCAAGATTTTTATCTTCTCTCTTTCTCTATTTGTTTCTTTCTTAGCAACAAGAAAAAGGATCATATATCATTATTATCTCTACAACTCATTTCTCTGTGTTTGTGAGACAAGCTGTTATCACTATTTATACAATGGTTCTTTAAAAAGCCTGTGTCTAGTTGCTTCGGCCTTTTGACTGGTCCGCCCTGTCTGCTAGGGCATTAATATGCACTGACTGCATCTCTGCAATGGGGCCACCTGTTGGCCGTGGGTGGCGACCCGTGATGCTTAAGGATAGAACCCAGGTGGATGAGCAGTCCATGACTTGCAATATTTCACTTTGGCCCTTTCTTGGGCTAGATGGGTGCCCGGAGAGGCCTCCCTCCGATCAATTGGCTGGTCATGTCAAGCCCTAGCACCTATATGATTGCCCCAACCCTATTGCCCTTATGGCAAGCCCCAACCCCTTTTTATCATATGGGTGCTAGAAGGCGGTGGCTGAGAGTCTACATGTCCTGGGAATGACGTTAAACTCTATCTGATGATGAGGTTCTAGTTCTGGAGGTTTGGGGAATGTAGAGCACCCCTTCATCACCATTGCTCCATGGTCCACTCTGACCCGGAGTGGTAGTACCTGTTAGGGTCCCATTTATGGGTTAAATAGAAAAACATGAATTTATAAACAAAATTGATTATCCATTAAGAATGAATTTATTTCAATATTTTGTCGGCATTAAATGACCCACTGAGGTTGATATACCGTAAAACAAACCAAACCATTGGACTGGTAAGATTTATAATAATAGCATGATCCCATCTCCCCAGGCAACACCTGCCTCTTGATTTAAAGCGTCAGGGCTGGGTTTATTGCCCAGTGCCTCAGGTGCCTCAGGTAAAACAAAGTTACATGTAGAAAGATAAATACACATTCATGAATGGTACAAGATATACATAAAGGTACAGACATGAGACTAAGAATAGTCCATGCTGTATAATTCACTTACAGTAATGTAAGGGAGGGCGAAGCCCCAACGAGAAGGGGTAGACCAAAAACTACCCCATGTGTCTCGTGGTTACTGGAACAGGAAAAGAGACAGAAGGGTTTGAACCCAGCACTTAAATACTATAGCCCCCTAGCGGGCACCAGCAAACTAAACGGGAAGATAATCCCTACAGATACTCCCCCCTAAATTTTTTTGTCTCAGCAAAAAAAAATTTACAGAAAGATATGACAAACAAAAAAAAAATGTATTCCTTTAAGGAAAAGAACAGAGTCTCGAATGTTCAAAGTTCAAAGTCCAGAAAACAGAGGCGAAGTCCCAACGAGAAGGGGTAGACCAAAATCTACCCCATATGTCTCGTGGTTACTGGAACAGGAAAAGAGACAGAAGGGTTTGAACCTGTCGCTTAAATACTATAGCCCCCTCGTGAGCACCAGCAAACTAAACGGGCAGACAACTCAACGGGAAGATAATCCCTACAGTAGGATGTCAGTAAATAAATATACTGATTCTTTCCAACTGATTTCAATCACAATCATTTTTGGCACTTTCCTTGTTGAGAATTAACAATTATACAGTGTGATATATTTCAGACTTCCCACCAAACTAAAATTGACACAAGGTCATTTTGTTGGGGGAGAATCATGCATGGCCATCACAAAAACTGTTTTCTCATTCAGTGATGCCTCAAGGCAACAGACTTTAAACCTGACCCTCACTGTTTTATTAGTGAGCAGCTGGTACCTTATGAGAAGGTATCTTTTTAGTGAGCATATTTTTATATATATTTAATCTCTTTATATATTTAAAGTACCTTTTTAGTGAGCAGTGGTACCTTATGAGAAGGCATCTTTTATATATATTTAAGGTATCTCTTTATATATTTAAGGTACCTTTTTAGTGAGCAGGTGGTACCCTATGAGAAGGCCTCCTTAAACCAAGCAACTAGTTTTCCATTCCACACCTGATATGAATGCCAGGTGATTATAACAATTAAAAAGCAATGAACAATTTCAACCATTTTTTTATTATTATCATAGTTTTGATATTTCCATGGCTTAGACACACATAGGAAGTGATCATTTTCCTTTATTATTGTTGAGCAAAGGACTAAAACTAAGGCAACTTTGACAACAATAATCAATGAAAATAATCACTTCCTATGTGTGTCTAAATCATTGAAATTTCATTAAAATGTATGGCAATAATAAAAAGGAAAAAAAACTGCTTTGAATTTAAGGTTTTCCTTCTCCTAGACTGGTTGCCTAACTAAGGATAAAGGACTCAATCTACTTTAATATTTGCCCATGGCTGGGGTTAGAACAGAAGGATTTGCCTTCTATACCACGGGAATTATCCCCTACATTATTTGTATATGTGTGTGTGTCAATGGAGATGTGTTTCTGAAGTATTGAGACTGAGGCTGACACTGAAATGAACAATGAATGAAACATTTATTTCTTTTCAAAACAGTCCCCTTGACATCTAACACTCTTCATCCTTTTTTCTTATTTGTATTAGATAGGAATACTTAAAACCATACAACTGTGTGCAATTATTTGTATTAAAATTATTTGTATTTGATAGGAATACTTGAAACCATACAAGTGCAAATTATTTGTATTAGATAGGAATACAAATTATTTGTGTTAGATTGGAATACTTCATATCATATAACTGTGGGTAAAAATTCAAAAGAAAAAATTATACAAAAAAATAAAAATACAAATGTATAATGAATTCAATTCCCTAACCTTTAGGAATAAAATAACGTTTGACAGGTTGGCATGCTTTTAAAGTCAATGTGTCTCTCCTATATATAAGATAATATAGGTGCCATTTTTATAAATAAACAATGCCCTATATAAGTGATAGAGCATTTATAGTTAAGGTAGCATGAACTTGGAGTCAACAGCACCTGGTTACTGACAGTTTTTCGCCTATGTAATCTTGGCTTAAAGATTGCATAGGTGAGAAACTGTCAGTAACCAGGTGCCATTAACTCCATGTTCATGCTGCCTTAACTATATATATATATATATATATTTATTTATAAGTAAACAATCGTCAATATCATTGGTATGGTACAAAGTTTTATCTTTGTATTTCATTTAATAACATCCACATCGTCAAATCTCATCCTTCTGATGAATTTTCAGTTTAGGAAGAAGAAAAAGTTGCCCAGGGCAAAGAAGTCTGGTGAGTATGGAGATTGTTGCACTTACACAATTCTGTGTTTCATGATAAACTGCTATTCAAAAAGTATTGAGACTCGCTTTGTAGTTCTTTTCTTTTCAAATTGGCACTGAGTCATCTGGAAAGCAGTCTTATCATCTATCCATCATCACATTGCTCAGCTGTGCACACGTCTTGACAGTAATCTAGATGTCTAGACAGCATCACTTCGTTATACAAAATGCTTGGGTGTGCACTCATCTAGACAGTAATCTAGACATCACTTTATTATTTAAGTTGCTTGGCTGTACAAACTTCTGGACAGTTTATCTAGACATCATCACTTTATTATATAAGTTACTCAACTGTGCACATGTCTAGACAGACATCTAGACATCATCGCTTTATTATAAAAATTACTCAACTGTGCACACGTCTAGACATCATCACTTTATTATACAAATTGCTCAGCTGTGCACACGTCTAGACAGTAATCTAGACATCATCACTTTATTATATAAGTTACTCAGCTGTGCACATGTCTAGACAGTCTAGACATCATCACTTTATTATATAAGTTACTCAGCTGTGTGCAACAGTAATTTAAATATCATCACTTTATTATATACCGTATTTGACAGCATATAAGACGCATGGGCATATAAGAGACACCCCCATTTCAGCAGGTCAGTTTCAGGAAAAATTCAAAAACTGTTTGTTTTTTCTTTGGTACCATACACTCCTGTTAACTTTGATTATAAAAATACCAGCAATAAAATAAGGATGCATGAAGTTTAGGGTAGGTAAAATACTGAGTGTAAGCTGGGTTAGTGAGCCTCATAGAAAGATTAGTCTAGGTCTACGGAGGTCTCAAACTTCACCTACGATGTATAAGACGCAAGGCAATTTTTTGAGTCAAAATTTTGGGAAAAAAGCGTGTCCTATATGCCGTCAAATATGGTAAGTTGCTTGGCTGCAGACACATTAGACAGTAATCTAATTGTCTAGATATCATCAATTTATAATATACTTTGCTTAGCTGTGTATGCATCTAGACAGTCATCTAGAACTCACTTCATCATAAAACTTACTTGGTTCTGAGCATGTCTAGACTGTAATCTAGACGTCTAGTCATCACTTTCTTATATAATTAGCACAGCTATGCATGCATCTTCATTTAAATTCAAAATTTTTACTTGCAAAAAATTTCAGTATTGTTTCAATATTGTTGAGTTGACCGCATATGTTCAAATTGTCTAATATTGAAGTAAGACTTGCTTTTACTATTGTATATTATCAACTAGCAGAGGTACCTGGCAATGCCCATGTAGAAAGATAAAACAAAAATATTTTGTTAAAATAGTTTTATATACAGGGTTGGGGCTAAGGTCTCATGCCTTCAACTCTTCTACATGTCAATTTTCATAAAGTAGTATTCATAGAATATATATCAAACCTGCTCAACTGGAGACCCTAATCAGGCAGGGATATGTGTTATTAAAGCTTAGTGGATAGAGGATTGACAAGGCTGTTTGCATTTCATATAGTGCTAATATGCTTGGGAGAGGTAGGAATCCATATATTCTCCCTCTGGCTATGGGTGAAATAGTAGGGCAGACTGGGCTTTTTAACCTTGGTTAAGAAAACTCTGAATTTAAAAAAACCTGAGGTCAGTTGTTGATTGGGTTTGTGTCATTCCTTGTGCACTAATTCTTTCTTTTGATTTTGCCAAAAAGTGCGGATGGTCTAACACAAACCTTAAACCACTTTAGACAAAACACTGTGTGGGTTGTTCATTGGATGAAACCCCATGCGTTGAAATCGACAAGAGAGTCCATTTTTAGTGATCTCTTACTGATGTTACAAGCATAAGAAAAAATACCTACTCGTCACTGACCAACGTTCAGCGTATGATACGAAAGAATTCCTTATTGCATGTTCTATCAACCTCCCTCTTTGGTCCTCCCTAACTGCGAACCGTCTTTCCTCGTTCATAAAAAGGCCCAGTTATTGCTTCATGGTAATGTTACCAAAAGATATCATGTGATGGGTAGACTTGACTTTGAGGTGCCAACCAGACTATATTCTTTAGCTTTGGTTAGGTAACCAGTCTAGGAGAAGGAAAACTCTGAATTCAAACCTGTTAACCTTTGCTTAATAAAATGATTTTGTGTCACATCCTATTTGTGCAGAGTGGGTGGTGTATATATATATATATCAGTTTTCATTTTTTGATGCTTTCTTGGCAACAAATTCAATTTACATTCGTGCGAAGTGAACATTGGTTACTTCAGCCAAAATTTGAACTCACTTTGCCAATTCCTTTTAGTATTTCTAACATTACACCATTATTTAAAATGTCTTCTCATATATATATATATATATATATATATATATATATATATATATATATATATATATATTTTATAAGAAAGAAGGTCCACAAAATGGTTTGAATTTTTTTGAAAAAACCTTTTTTATTTTAATTTCACAACATGTGTTTCAGATTTCAGTATCTTCTTCAGGCTTATTTAATTACTTTCTGAGTCCATATCTCTCTCTCTCTCTCTCTCTCTCTCTCTCTCTCTATATATATATATATATATATATATATATATATATATATATATATATATATAGGCTCCTCCTCTTTTGTCAATTTTCTACTCAAATGACCACTCCTACCCACCCCAAGTAGAAGTTTGGCAACAATTTGTCTGACTATCACCATTATTCCCTGGTCTACTTTGACCCAGTGGTAAACCTGTTAGGGTCCTATCAATGGGTTAGATAGAAAAAAAATGAGTTTAAAAATTTTTTTTTTTTTAAATTGAGTTAAAAAAAAAAAAAAGAATTTTCAATACCCATCAAGAATGAGTGAAACAGAATATCTTCAGTGAAAATAACCCAACAAGGGTTGACATGCCATAAAATGCACCATCCCACTAACCTGACCAGCACATTTGGAAATATCTTTTCCTATTTGCAAAAATTAACCTGAAATTATAAACTTAAATTTATTGGCATCATATAATCAATTTGCTACCATTATTTTCAAAAGCTAAATGTATTCCAGAATGTTCTTTGGTTTCTTCTCACCTGTTCTCACCTGCTGCTCAGTGCTGCCCATTTTATATTTTAAGCACCATCCACATTTTTCAATCAATCAATCAGCACTTTTTTCTTTATTCTTCGTATTCAGTCTCGTCTAAATTTCTTGTTTGAAATCTTTTATCAAAGTTCGAATGTTTGTAGAATCATCAATAGTTTTAGGTTTGGGCAAAAGTTTTCTGCAATTTATTTTAAAAAAGAAAGGTTTTTCTACTTTGTATTTATATAAAGGCAACAACAAAAAGAACTTTTACGTATAGCTGAGAAAAATCCACTAAATGACTCCTATCATATTCTCATATGTATGTTTCAAAGCATCATACTAGCCACTTATCCTCAAGACTTTCCTGAGGATAAGTGGCTAATATGCTACTTTGAAACCAATGGTAAGAAACACCTTTTAATTGTATGGCACATAATAAATAAATATAGGTCTTACACCTGTAATCGAGCACTTTATTTTCATTTCTCCTATACAAAATACCTATATATATATATATATATATATATATATATATATGTGTGTGTGTGTGTGTGTGTCTGTGTGCATATATATATATATGTATATGTGTGTGTATATATGTGTGTATGTGTATATGTATGTGTGTGTGTATGATTAATTACTTACTCCTGATTAATCCCATAATGTATTAACCTTTATTTAACATCTTATTACCTGACTTTGCCTCATGATACAATTAGTCATTTTTTCACATTTTCATTTGAAGATTGTGTGAAATACATGAAACTCAAAGTAATGGATTAATAGTGTCTATAATTTTACAGTTTTACTATAACATAGCATTGAGAACTCTTTTTTATGCAAAGACTTTTCTTATTTGCAATTACTATATATATATATATATATATATATATATATATATGTGTGTGTGTATGTACATTATATATATATATATGTTGATAGGATAAATAAAAGAAAGAAAATGTTGAATGGATAAAATTAGTTTAATGAATTACCAACACTTGTTTCGGTCAGGAGTTTGTTCATATACACATTATATTCTATTATTATTTTAAATATGAAATAAGATATATATATATATAGTTGTAGGAAAAGGTGTACCTTTAACACCAAAACTGATAGAGAGAAAAAAATTTTCTACAACTATTAATGCTTATACTTTATGAAATATATTAACTTTTTGGATTAACTACTAATGCTACAACAGGGAAAACATAGGAGTATCTGTTGAAGGATGAAGTATATATATATATATATATATATATATATGTGTGTGTGTGTGTAAATGAATGTGTCTACCTTGTGTGTTTACATGATTCTTATAATAATATATATATATATATATATATTTGTGAATAAAAAGGCCTTAAATACCATGGGTATCATGATTATGGACCCTTTCCACTCCATACATGAGTGAAAATGGTCCATAACCACGATACCCATGGTATTTAAGGCCTTTTTATTCACAAATAAATTTGCTCCGTTTTATAATAATTAAACATTGAGCTCTCATTCGGAACCTGAACTCTACAACAAACTACTGTTAGAGAATAGGACCAGCCTAGAATCACCTTGTACCAAGAAATTGGTACCCTAACAATGAATATATATATATATATATATATATATATATATATACACATATAGTTATGCCTTAATTCTACACTTATATTTTTAGTTGTACGTGTGGCCAAATAAATGTCTAAAGAATGCCAGGCTTTCATTGTTTTTTTGTTTTTGCACCATTTTTAAAAATTATTTTCTTTTTTTTTTTTTTTTCTGCTATTCATCTTAGAAAGATAATTGTCTTCCAAATAGAAAAACAGAAAAAACCTGAACTCAAAAATGGCAAAGTTTTTCTTCAGAATCATAAATAATACTATAAACAATTAAGAAAAAAAATCAATTATTTATTTTCTTTTTTTTTTTTTGATAATTACTTCTATTATTCTGATTCTTGTTTGAGGAGGACAAATTATTGTTGGCGCTATATTTTTAGATTTTATTGCTTATCAGCTTCTCTAGACAAAAACAGAACGGCTGTTAATCATGGCATAGAAAAATATGAAAAAAAAAAATGTAGTATGCAAAATATTTTAATTTTAATGGAATTTTATGTGGAACAAATTCTTTTTTGCCTGACTTTTTTTGAAAAAAAAAACCAAAAAAACAAACCATTTCTCTGAATTTTTTGAGATGAGGTTTGCTAATTTGTATTATTTGGACTATTATCCTCATCTTTATAGTTATTTACACAACATTTCA
Source organism: Doryteuthis pealeii (assembly GCA_023376005.1). Classification (NCBI taxonomy): domain Eukaryota; kingdom Metazoa; phylum Mollusca; class Cephalopoda; order Myopsida; family Loliginidae; genus Doryteuthis; species Doryteuthis pealeii. The sequence goes on along the minus strand of CM042155.1, from coordinate 60,285,086 downwards.
GCCAATATATCCTCGGAAATGAAGGATCTCTGGTTCAACAAAAGGTTCCCGAGTTCAAAAGGATCCCAGAGTCTGACAAGAAATGCCTGAAGAAGGCCAGAGGGCACATCGGCTGAAATGATTGTGCAGATAACAATAAAGATGAGGGCAATAATCCAAATAATCCCCCCCAAAAAAAACAAAAAAAAAAAAAACAATAACAATTTTTACCAACATTATCTTTTCAGATTTGTGAAAAAAAATTTTTTTTTTCCTAATTATTTAATCAGGATTTGTCACAAAGTTACAAGTAAAGGGCATCCAGTGAGGATTGAACTCACTTTTCATTAGTAATGGATCTGTGAAACTAGCTTGCTAACCATTACACCACAAAAGGATGCCTATATCTTTCTATAGGTAGGATTTGACATAATGTCACAAGTATGGGGAATCATGCAAGGATCAAATTCAGTTTTCAGTAGTAATGGATCTGTGAGACTAGCTTGCTAACTATTACACCATGTCAAGATGCATATATATATATATATATATATATTATATATATATATATGAGAGTAAGTAAATAAACAATGTGTTTATTTGATATGGCTTATGGCCGACAATTTTGGAGGCTATGTGCTTAATTGAAGTCATACCTAATTTTGAGAATTAATTAGTTAATAATTAATGAATTTTAGGCGGCATATATGTTCAAATGTAGGCCTTACATTTGAACATATATGCCCGCCTAAATTCATTAATTATTAACTAATTAATTTCAAAATTAGGTATGACTTTAATTAAGCACATATCCTCCCAAAAATATATATATATATATGGAAAAAGAAATACTGATGAAACTGAAAAGTTTTTAAAATTTTCTCAGTTTATTTTAATATTCACTACTGGGATTAAGTGCAATGACAAGGAAGTTTTGTTTTTTCATATTATCCAAAAATGTTTTGTAAAATGTCAAAATTTTCATGAAATGTGTTTGAAACAAGATGGAAACATCTCCACACTGGTTTTTAAGCCACTCAAATCAATAAACCAGTTCACATACCTAGGTAGTAATATCTCATCTACAGAAAGGGATATAATATATGCATAGGAAAGGCATGGACTGCTCTAGGTTTAAAAATTGCATAGGCAAGAAGCTGTCAGTTACCAAACACTGTTGACTTCATGTCCACACTACCCTATTAATTAATGTGTGTGTGTGTGATGAATATTGGACTGTTTTTAATCTTATTTAATAATCCTAATATTTCAGGTAGACCTCTATCTTTCGTCAAAGAGTTTTTTCAGATTAAAAACAACACAATATTCATCACTTTGAATTTTGATTATTCATCTTTACTTAGATTTTTCTATGCTTCTTAGACAACCAAAATATTTCCCAACATTCATCACACATATCTATAAAGAAGTATACGTGGACTCCCTAACACCATCATATATATATATATATAAATCTATATTTATCAGAGGCATCTGGTGTAATGGTTAGAGTCATAGGAAATGGACTCATCGTTCAAATCCTGGGTGAGGCTGTTTGCATTTCATATAACGCTGATACTTTTGTGAAAATTATGTATTCAATTACTATCTCTCCAGTTATGGGTAAATATTAGGGCATACTGAGCTTTTTAACCTTGGCTAGGTAACCAGTCTAGGAAAAGGAAAAGTCTGAATTCAAACCTGTTAAACTCTGCCTAAAAAAGTGACCTTTTTTCATATCCTGCAAAGGGGTTGTGTATGTGTGTGTGTGTGTGTGTATATATATCTGTATCTATCTATCTATCTATCTATCTATATATATATATATATATATATATATATATTTCATTTATTATGGTACAATACAAGTGTGATTGTTACCATTGGTTTCAAAGAAATATGTTAACCACTTTTCCTCAAGACAATACATCATTAAGAAATGCTAGGAATGTCAATTCATTTATGTATGTGTGTAATTGTGTGAGCCAAATTTTTGTATTTCTCCACTTAAGGGTGAAAGTAGTGCATATATGTTCACACATGTGATATATGAGAGAGAGAGAGAGAGAGAGAGAGAGAGAGAGAGAGAGAGAGAGAGCCAACCTTTTTTAAAGTAACATTGAATTATTAGCTGCCTATATCCATATTCTCTGTAATAGTTTCTTTGGATTTATCAGGCTTTCCTGCTCGAGACAAAAATCACAATCAGTTGGCACTGATTCTCTTGTCGAAGAAGCTGAAAGAAAATCAGAAACCATAAACGAAATTGGCTGCAAAGTCCACAATTCCATTTATTAAATGGATTTACCATCAAATCCTCATGTTGTGGCGCTGACATTTTTTGAAGACCTGATTCTTCTTTGGTAAAATATCAGTGTTCACTTCTCCAAGAAAAAAAGAAAAATGATTCCGACGCTATTGTGTTTAAGAAAAGTCTGGCTATGATCCACTATTCCTGCTGTGTTATCATTCTTGGAATACAAAAGTTAAAATCATCATTAGAATATTGGTATATCATTTCTGGAAAATTAACATTTACGTATTTAACCTAACACAAAGCAACTTTTTCGTAGACATTTTTTTCCTTCATACGTAAAGGAAATATATATTGAATGGAATATATAGTGAATGAAATGTCGTGTGGAGAAAAAGCAGTGAATGAAATTTATCATGAATAAGGTACAAAGATTTAATGAAAGAGAAAAAACTCATTCGCTTGGTTGACAATTCTGAGAAGATAAAGTAGTCCAAATGGTCGAATGGAAACAGATTATTAGAAATGCATTTGATTATTGAGAATGGACAAAATTAGGATGAAAAAACATTTTGGAATAAAAATATATACAGAATGAAATGTATCTTATTATAATGGAGATTCAGTGTCTGAATAAAAAAATATATATTGAATGAAATGTGTATAGAATAAAGTGTATATGGAAATGTGTGTAGAATAAAATATATACAGAATGAAATGTATCTTATTATAATGGAGATTCAGTGTCTGAATAAAAAAATATATATTGAATGAAATGTGTATAGAATAAAGTGTATATGGAAATGTGTGTAGAATAAAATATATACAGAATGAAATGTATCTTATTATAATGGAGATTCAGTGTCTGAATAAAAAAATATATATTGAATGAAATGTGTATAGAATAAAGTGTATATGGAAATGTGTGTAGAATAAAATATATACAGAATGAAATGTATCTTATTATAATGGAGATTCAGTGTCTGAATAAAAAAATATATATTGAATGAAATGTGTATAGAATGAAATATATATAAAATAAAGAAAAAAATGAGACAATAGAAACATCCCACCAGTTTCACACCTGATGATGGCACAAAGTCGTGCAGAAAGTGTTTGTGAAAAAACCTTTGGTGGATTCTTACACCAATTCCACCTGGATATTAAAAAGATGGCCAGATAGTTGGAAAGGACCGAACAAAAACTTGTCCAACAAGAATTGTCCATGGAGTTTAACAAAACATGTATAAAATAAAGTGTATATATTATGAAGTATATATAGAATGAAATATGTAAAGCCCTGAAGATCATTAAGCGAAACTTTTAGTAGGTTCGTCTGACTCATTAGATTTAGATTTATCTTTATTACTTTATTATATATATATTTTATTCTACATATATTTCTTTCAGTTTGCATTTTATTCTAGATTTCAGTCGAGTTTGGATCCAGGCCTGAAGTAGCTTACAGTCTAGCTGCACTTAAAGAGGCATGATACGTCAAAACAGGAATGTATGTGGATGACACACACATATATATATATATGTATATATAAAAGGAAATATTTATTGATATTAGTTCATTTGTTGAACAGTTTATCGACTCATAATGGATAATTGAATCATTTGTTTGAACATTAATAATTTCTACACAATTATATTATCGTATTTCGAGTATTTGTATCTCTAAAAATAAAAACATATTGAATGAAACATGCAATGAATGAAATAAATATTGAATTATTCAGAATTGAATGAAATATAAAGTGAATGAGACATGCAACAAATGAAATATATATTGAATGAAAATATGTTATGAATGAAAACAGAATTATATATATATACTAGACAAAACGTGATCAATTGGGTCACCCATTCAGCTCTGGGTAGATAATTGAAATTAGGAAAAAGTGAGTTAGCAATGTGAATAAAATTTTAAATCTAAATAAATACGTCCAGACAAAACATTAAAATCATTTTGTAAACTTTCTAAGAAAGGAATGTTTGACCTCATTTAAGCTATGGTTGCTGGTTGTGAAATTTAACATAGAAATACATTTCAAATTCTCCTCTCTCTCTCTCTCTCTCTCTCTCTCTCTCTCCAGAGAAACTAACATTGTATAACAAGGAGATAATCAAAAGATACATTGAGGGGAAAAAAGTAAGAGATTGGTCAGTTTTTGACTCATTTGCAAATTAAGACTAATTAGAACCAATTAAAATGGAATTTTTTTCAAACATAATTCAATCCTAAATGTAAGGAATAATTTAGTATAATTTTGATGTCATTAAACTAAACAGTAAAAAAGATTTAGGAAACAAAAATTGATTCATTCAGCTTCAGTATAATAATAGATATATGTATATGATAGATGGGGGCACCTGTGTACATTTATATATAGATAAAACATGCATGTGTATGTAGAGACAGACTGCACTATTTTTCATCTTAATTGAACATCATAAGAGGAACTCGTAGATTAGCGTAGATTAGCGCATATATATATATATATATATATTAATATATATATATATATAATATAATAAGATAAATATATAAAGGTTTAACATATCTATTTATTAGGTGACAAAGGAACATTCATGACCATATTGGTTTCATGCGATGCAATCATCAGGAGAAGATGTTTCAAATGCAAGGAAAATCGAAATAATTTCAAAAAATTCAATAGACATGGATGCATATGATTGGATACATCTGCCAATAATACTGCCTTTGGTATGCCATTCCAGCAAAAGCTGAAACAGTGACCATCTCACACTATAGTATGTATATATATATATATATATATATATATATTATATATATATATATATATATATATATATATATATATATATATATATATGCTAATCCTTAGGTTAGAGAATCACATTCATTGTATGTTGATTGATTTTAATGGCATGTCAACCTGTCTAGGGTTATTTTATGCCTAGAGGTTAGGGAATTGCATTCACTGTAGGTTCATATTTACATCCCTGCTAATGCTTATTTGAAGTTGTAGTGGATGATTTTAATTTTTGTCGAAAATATTTATTTACTATGACTAGAACTGAGGGTTGTTTTAAAGTCTCAGATCTTTGAAAAATACTTTAATTTTACCATTTTCTTTAATGGCATTGTAATCTTATTCTTTTTAATAACCCATTTTTAAAAAATCATTTTTCTTTATAAAAATAAGTGATTGTTTCATTGATAATGATTTTATAATCATTTTTCAGCTGCAACAGACATCTCTATCAACCTTGAACTTTTCTCGTATTAGCAATCTTATCTTTATTGCAAATCGAACCACCTACCTAAAAATTATAACACATTTTTTTTTATCAAAACAAGATATATATACAGTCGTATCTTGACTCATGCAGAGTGGTAGTACCTGTTGGGGTCCAATCTATGGGTTAAATAGAAAAATGTGTTAAAAGACTTGTTTAAAAATAACTTGTGTACCCATCAAGAATGAATAAAATAAAAACGTCTTTGGTATAAAATGACTCAATGGGTTAACATGCTGTAAAACCCAACCAAGCTCAGAACTCAATTTCCTTGTTTGTCAAATCAATTTTTCCCCATTGAAATAAACTGAAATGCTATTTAGCCCTCCTCTAAACACCTTAAGTTTTTTGTTACATTTTTTGGGGGGGACCAAGTCACCAATAGGCACCCCAGCACAGATCCGTTTTGAAAGGAACTGAATTTTGCTTTTCACCAGTTGTCAGTAAACAAAATCAACAGCCGATAAAAAACAAAAAGATTTTGCTATCAAATTTTAATTCTAAAATATTCTAAAATTCCGAACTAGGGTTAGAGTTAGGGGTTAGGGTTAGGGTTAGCAGTTATTATTATAACCTTATGATATACTTTTTATAAATCTTTTTTATTAACTATCCGTAGAAAATAAATAAACGTGTCTTTGTTTTAAGTTTTATTTTTTCCCATATTAACTCTAACGTTAAAATTACAGTTTTATTAAAATTTTGGTTCATCTTTTTTCTGATCACCGGTATACAGGGTGACCCAGAAAAAAACAGAACCCAAATATTTATTTATTTTTATTTAAATAATTAATAATAACTCTAATCCTAATAAAAAACTAATTAAATTAACAGTTTTATTAAAATTTTGTGAGTTCTGTTTTTTTGGTCACCTAATTTTGACACTTTGTGCAAGTTCAGCCCTTTTTTCTTATTGCTTATATTTTAGTATTTTGCTCTGTACATCTGGCCTTGTGCTACATCTAAACTAAGCAAATAACTATGTTTTAGTATTTCACATTCTTAGAGTATTTAACTACAGTTTGACTATTGCTCAGCACCACAATTGCTAAGTAAATTAGTTTATATATATATATATATATATATATATATGAGTTAAGGTAGCTTGAACTTGGTCTGGGATCGCATAGGCATGAAACTGTCAGTAACCAGGTGTTGACTCCATGTCCACATTACCTTAACTCAAATATAAACACTATCAATGATATTGAGCACTATCTGCTTAGAAATATAGCACCTATATTATCCACTATCTATTATATATATATATATATATATATATATATATATATATATATATAAAATCTAGGAAAAATAAAAATCTCTGGAATTTGTGAGTATTATGCACCCATAAATATAAAATAACAAATTAAAAAGAAATTCAGAACATTTTGATAAGTAAGGGCCAAAGTGGAGTCTAGCATGTAATGAAATCCCCTTAGTAACTGGATTACAGACTGCTCAGCTTCCACAATCCTGTCCTCAGGCATTACGGGTCATCGCCCTTAACCAACAGGTAGCCCCCTTATTAGATCTTACCCCTGTACAGAGGTGCAGTTGGCATATTCTACTGCCCCAGCCATCTGGGCGGAAAGGCTAAAAAAAAGAAACACCCAAAAATCATGTAGTAGATGTACTAAGATTAGTAGGGCCACACCCTACGAAAAAAAAGAAGAAAGAAAGTTATTGCTTATTACTCAACTCATCTAAAAATCTCAGATAAAAACTTGACCTTTTCTATTAAAGATTTCCACACATTCACAAATTATTAACTAAACAAATTGCATCTGAAGTTAAGTAAAGGTTATGACCCCCAAAATTGGAAGATTTCCAATACATCAGATATTGATTGTAGGAAGCGCGTGGTGTAATGGTGTAAAGTCATAGGAAATGGACTCGTCGCCCCGAGTTCAAATCCTGGACGTGGTAATAGCATTTCACTGAGCACTAAAAGCTTGGTAAATATATATATAAATTTAATGAATCAAATGAAACAGTTATAGGAGTAAGGTATTATTAATATCACAGCCCTATAATAATTGTTACATATTATAATTGACATATAAGTTTAGTATACTAAATTTATCAATTTTTTTATAGTAATTACATTTCAAGCGCTAATTCCTACTCTCCTTCCAGCTATAGATAAATAGTAGGGCAGACCGGGCTCTTTAACCAAGCCCTGGTGATAGTGAATATATATATATATATATATATATATTTACTTTGTCGTTAATTGTTTTATTTTTGAAGTTTCCTCCAGACATACACATATACACAACTGCCCTTTATATATGTATAGATTATGCAAAATATCTCTTACTAATAAAAAAAACAAAAAAACAATATACACCCTGTGGGTGGAGCTTAGAATATACAGACTGTACCCCCTGCAGAGGTTTACCCACTCCCAGTGCTGCCCTGGGTAGGGATTTAAACAACCTGTTTGACATGGTAGGGAGCATCCAGAAAGGACCAAACACACTATTCAGTAATAATGCATCTGCACAACTAGATTGCTAATCTTTACACCATGTTGATATAAACCTAAATAAAAACAATGTAAGGTAGGATGTGACACAAGGTTGCAAGTATGGGGTATCCAGAAAGAATCAAACTCGCTATTCAGCAGGGCTGACCTGGCTTTGACATGGTCTTTGGTGGTAAAGCTGCAGATCTGGAGATCTAGGAAGTGTGGTGAATCCCTTCATTGTCCTTACTTACAGGTCCACTCTGACCCAGAGTGGTAGTACCTGTTAGGGTACCATCTATGGATTTTATAGATCTGTTTAAATAATATTGATATTTGATAGGACAGTATGCAAAAATCCTCTTTCAAAAAACTACCCAGAAAAATGTAAAATCAAAACAAAAACACAAAAGCATACAATGAATGTGATTCCTTGACCTCTAGGCATGAAATAACTCTATACAGCTTGACATGCCATTAAAATAACTCATTCTATAAAAAAAATGCTTTATAAGTTATGACTTCAAACATATGGTTAAGATTTTTTAAAATTGCAAATCTGGAAATCTAAGGTGTGTGGATTAATTCTTCATTGCCATTACTCCCAGGTCCACTCTGACCCAAATTGGTAGTACCTGTTAGTATGTAAAAGCAAAGGGTTAAAATGATTATCATATTAATACATTTTAGTATTTTATTTTAAAAAGGAATCCATGAATCTGATTTAAAATAGCAAAAACGATGTGTCCCATAATAGGGATTCAAATTGCATATAAATTTTATATACTAAATGTATCAAACATTATGGGACAGATGTATTATCAATATGATAATTATAGCCTATAAAAATTATTGCATTGACATATGAATATACTAAATGTAACAATTATTATGGGATAGAAGTTGTAATATCTCAGCTGTATAATAACTGTTATATTGGTATATAAATAACTGTTTCTATCTATCTAGACATATATAAAGGTCAGTTAGTGTGTATATGTGTGTGTATGTTCAGATGAAACTGCAAAAACAAAATAATTAACAGCAAATTATATATCCATTAAATATCACCGGTTCTTCCATTTTGTGTAAAAATTATGAAGATTTGATTTATATTTGAAGATATTTAAAAATTAAAATATACATAGAAATAGCATTGAAATTCTACTTAAAAAATGCCCAGCATTTGTAAATCTCAAAAGTAAACAAATCAATACCCAGGGTTTTTTTGTCCCTCCCCTATCCAGGTGACACTGGGTAGCCACTTCTAGTTGGTATATAAATTGTATATAGAAAATGTACCAATAATCAGAGGCTACTGGTATTAATATTAATAGTACTATAATTACTGTTACATGGGTATATAAATTTAATGGAACGTGCGTGGTGTAATGGTTAAAGTCATGGGAAATGGACTCGTCGCCCCGAGTTCAAATCCTGGATGTGGTAATAGCATTTCACTGAGCGCTAATACCCTTGGGAAAGGTATGAATTCTACTCTCCCTCCAGCTATGGATAAATAGTAGGGCAGACTGGGATCTTGGTTAAGCAACCAGTCTAGGAGAAGGAAAATTCTGAATTCAAACCTGTTGAACTCTGCTTAAGAAATTGACCTTGTGTCACATCGTGAGGGCTTGGTAAATATATATATATATATATATGTAATATATATGAATATATATATATATATATATATATATATATATATATATAATATATATATATATATATATATATATGAATATATGAATATATATATATATATAGAATATATATATATATATATATATATGAATATATATATATATATATATATATATAATTTAATGAATATATATATATATATATATATATATGAATATATATATATATATGAATATATATATATATATATATATATGAATATATCAAATAAAACAGTAATAGTATATATATGATATCATAACCCTATAATATATTCTTACATATTATAATTAACATATAAGTTTAGTATACTAAATTTATCAATTTTTTTGGAGCAAGGTAGTAATTATTTTGTTATTTTACTACTTGTTTCAAATCCTACCTGTTGGTAAATAATTAAAAAAAAAAAAAAAAAAGATTTAATGTAATAATTATACCCTATAATAATTATTACATTGTCTGTGGCAGTGGAGTGGTCTATTGTCGGTATCAGCCAGACAGCACGAGAGTCTATCCTCCTTTAATCAATGCTTGGCCAAGGAGATTGTTTTTGCATCTGAGGTAGAGCGCCAAATCTACTGGCAGCTCATCACTTTACTGCACAAATCAGATTACCGAAGCTGTGCTACTCATGCGCTGATTTGGCAGGGACCAGTATTGAACCTGGAACCTTGCAATTCCTAGGCGGGTGATTGACATATAAATATACTAAATATAACAATGATTATGGGATAGGGAATTACTAATATCTCAGCTTATAAATCTGATTTATAAATTTGAGATATAAATTAAAACAATTATATATGATTTAATCTACATCTAAATCTAATGAAATAAATAAAATTAATTTAGATATAAATATATTCAAATATAATTGAATTTATAAGATATATATATATATATATATATATATATATATAATATATAGATTTAATATACTGAATGTAACAATTATTATTAAACAGGAATTATCAATAGCTCAATCCTATATATTTAGTATACTAAATGTAACAATTATTATAGGCTACAGCTATTAATATCTCAATACTATACATTGTTATGAATTTAATATATTAAAATGAAACAATTGTGCGACTGCAGTGTTATAAATATCACAGCCATATAATAATTGTTACATATAATAACTGGCATATGAATTTAATATACTAAATTTATCATTTGTTATAGGACAGAGGTAGTAATTATTTTGTTGATGTCTGTTTTAACAGTTGCTTTTACTACTGAATCGTCTTATCGAATAAACACAATTACATGGCTTCATTATAAACAGTAAACATTTGGCTAATATAGCAAGACCATACTTTCGTAATTTGAAGTTTGTTGGATAAAATACGAAAAAATAACTCACCATATTGTTTAGAGACGATGTGAGAAAAAAGTGAAAATGCTGTTCAACGATAAAAGAAATGTCAACACTGTCGAGTCAAGCTGAGCTGGGGGAAAAAAGTCGGAGTGTCTGCTTCAAAATTTTATTGGTTTGGAGATTTCAGTATTTCCAAAAAATCCGTCTAAAGTGTGACGTACGACCGGATGACACCCTTGATGCTAAGAAATCCGTAAATTACCCCCCCAAGCTGCTAAAGGCAGAGATCAAAATATGGTGTGTTAATATATTTTATCAAGTATTCCTGTCAACAGCTTTAGATAATTATGGCTCAGTAATATTTATTATAATGGATCAAATTTGACGACCTTAGAGAACTCATCAAATATGGGCAGCTATAGATAGACGAGAAACCTAACAGGGTTAATTTTTTTTTTTTTTTTTTTACTGATCCGCAAAAAACAAACTGAAAACAAGCTTATAATGACTTGAAGCCACTGATAATCCGCGTCTCCCACCATTTTAATAAATTGAAATACTTATAGTATAGTGCAAGGTTAAAGCTGTGTCGTGTGTGTGTATTATATACTATCGAACTGATACTACTAATCTTTTTAATTGTAATTGGTTCTCTAGTGACATTGGACTCAGCATTTTGATGAATGAATTAGATCAAGGTCATTGAAAAACTGTTGGTTTGACTCTTCATCTTCTATTACTACCGAACGTTTGACCCAACTTCCATCAATACCGGTAATGCGCTTTCAAAGTGTTGATGTAGTGCGCATGTTGGGTGCCACTTGCAGGTAATAAAAAAAAAAAAATGGGGCGACCCCAGGAGATATACTTGCCCCCCAAAGGCTGGAATCCAGCAAGAAGGTGGTCAGGTTAGCAAAATTTTTCATTGTCACCTTTCCTCTGATTATGCACATGGTCCCTTTGTGCAAATTGAACCGTGATCTCCAGTGTCACTCATTTCCATACAGAACGTAAAAGGCGATTGCAAAAAACTGTTTTGTTTTTACTCTTTCATCCCCCCCACCTTTCTGTATATCAACAAATACTTCTGATATATTCTGTATGTAAATTTCAACCTAATATTAGGGAATTGCACAATGTGTAAGATATAAACTAGGCCTTAGGCACATCAACGAACGCTTCTGATTTATATTGTATATATACACATATTATGGGAATTTATAGGATCTAAATTTCAACCTAATAATAGGGAGTCGCACTATATGCAAAATACAAACTATGCCTTAGGCACGTCAACAAAGGCTTCTGATATATACACGCATATCATACAACATTCTGAGACTTAAATCTTAGCCAAATAAAAGGGGGTCGTACTATGTGTAACATACAAACTTTGCTCAAGTAAATAATTGGGCAAGGCTAGGCCTAGTTTATATTTTGTCTATGGTGCAACCCTCCTTATATTAGGCTAAAATTTAGGTCTCAGAAAGTTGCATGATATGCGCGATACATCAGAAACCATCGTTGATATGCCCAAAGCCTAGTTTGTTTATATGTGTATGGTATGACCACCCTAATTTTAGGCTAAAATGTGGGTCTCAAAGTTAAAGATATACAAGTATATATGGTATAAGAAACTTTTATTGATATGCCCCAAGTTAGACGTTATTTTAAGTAACTTACCGTTTGATTTGGTTTGGTTTTACGGCATATCAACCTCAGTGGGTCATTTAATGCCGATAAAGTTTTGAAATAAATCAATTCTTAATGGATAATACAATTTTTTTTATAAATACATTTTTCTATTTAACCCATGGATGGGACCCTAACAGGTACTACCACTTCTGGTAACTTACTGTGTATGACAATAAAATTGTGTATGCCTATTAAATACTGAAGTATCACTGATCTCTTCACAGATCTACAAAACATTATTGGAGGTTGTCTTTACTCTTTAACCCCTAGGCCATCAGATTATTGGAGGTGGGCTTGTCTTTATTCTCTCCCTCCCTCTAAATGTTTCTAGTGTATAAACATTAAATTTGACAGTATCATCAACATCCTCACAGATCACCTGTTCTCTTCAGTCATGATGTATAGGTACATAATAGAAGTATATATATTGTTAGAACATTTATATATATTCATACTCTTGTTCCTTATTCTTCTGACCATTATCATTCTGCAACCTTCTGGTTATATATATATATATATATATATATATGAAAATGGAAAAGGAATTGAATCCGACAAGATGAGGAAAAATGAGTAAAGAAAAGAAATGTAGATGGATAAAATGAATTTAATCAATATCACATTAATAGATATCACTTACACATGTGTTTCGGTCAGTTTATGTGTGTGAAAATATTTCGCACACGTAGAAGATTCGACCTTCATCAGAGTGAACATTTATTTTGAATGAAAAAATTTGTTGGGAAAAAAACAACAGAGATTTTTGGAAATATTCGAAAATCGAATTTTTAAAAATTTGGAACGCTGAAATAGAATGTTGAGATAGACCGTTATGATTTGGATATTTGGTTTTTCTAGGGGTTATGGTAGAAAATAGTTTTTTATTACAAATATATATATATATATATATATATATATATATATCCTTATTGGATCTGAACTTTCACTATATAATGCTTGATCTTATAAAAATGAAAAAAAAAAGTTGCATTAAAGGGTGATGTTTATTTAGCCCACACCACAGCATTTCAGTTTGTTTATCAATCCATTGTTGGGCCCATCGTTTATGTAAAAAAATAAATTATTAATAAACAGAAGTCTGCAAGCCTCAGCTTTTAGTGTATGGCAGATTCTGTTGGTATTCAAAGAGAGAAAAGACATAATTTAAAATGCCACATTAAAACCGTGTAACATAATTTTATTTGAAAACTGTTGGAAACAATTTTTTAAAATTAATACCTTAGTCAACATAAGGTATTTGAATTGGTAAGGGGATCAGTTATAAAAACCGGGTCTTTATTTAATTGTATTATAATTTAAAATAATACTAGATTACATAATTTTTCTCAGTTTTTGTTGTGTATCTTAACTAACATTTAGAATTTAAAATTAAAGAGGTGTTTGGTTTCCTGATAATGTTTGATTAATGAAAAAGTATTTAATAAAGTGCATTGACAGGAAAAAATAATCTGTTATTTAAGATAAATGCTTACTATCATAAGGCTATGAAAATATTGATATATATATATATATCAATTGGTGTATCATATATATATATATATATATATATATATATATATATATATATATATATGGTATAAGGGTGTCCCATTGTGGTGTAATGGTTAACAAGCTAGACTTGCTGATCCATTATTACTACTCAATAGAGAGTTCAATCCTTGCTGGATGCCCCATACTTGTGACTTTGTATACCATCCTACCCATGACAAACGGGTTGGTTAAATACATAAAGTGTCTGATCATGGTGTAATGGTTAGCAAACTAGTCTCACTGATCCATTACTACTGAATAGAGTGTTGGATCCTTGCAGGATGCCCCATATTTGTGTAACATCCTACCCATTATGATGGGTTGGGTAAATACCTATTTATATATAAGGAGCTTAGCTCAGTTGGAAAAGCACCTGCTTTGGAATCGTAAGGTTCTGGATTCAATACCAGTCCCCGCCAACTCAGCACATAAGTAGCACAGATTTGGTAATCTTATCTGTGTGGTAAAGTAGGGAGCTGATGGTAGGTTAATGCTTTACCTTAGCAAAAATATGTGTATGTGTGTGTGTGTGTGTGTGTGTATATATATATATATATATATAATATATATCTTAAAATTATTTCAATATTTGAATACCGTGATATTTCCTCTGCCCTTGTGTATATGGTCCAAAATACATATGGAAGTGTGGATTTCACCTTGGCTTCTTATATAGATAGATGAAAATTGTATAACTTCTATATTTAAGTAATATAAATGAAAGAAAATTTTGATATAATTAGATGTACTTACAATTGAAGGCCAGATATATATATATTCATTTTGTTTGCCTGAGGAAGGGATTAGGTATCTCAAAATATATCAGCCTAAACATTTATTTATTTTTTCTCATGCTTCATTCTATATTCCCTTTAGTACATTTCATTTTTTTTCAACATTTGCAACATTAGTTAAAATAGCAAAATAAAAAGATGCCCTTCGGGCGATGTAAAAATAAATTTTTGAAAGATATTGCCTGAGGGGACAGGAGCTGAAAATTTAATGTCATATAGTGTATACCATAAGTATGTAAAATCATCAAATTTATTAAAGGAGTAAAAAAAAGTTCTTTTTTTTTTACTCCTTTAATAAATTTGAGAAAGAAAAACAATTTGAAATGGAAACAGTTCCGATAACTTTAAATATATATAAAACAAACTATATATAAATATATAACGCCGGGCATCTATTTATTGAAATAACGAGGATTGTCTAATGTTGCATGCTCACATTTTGAGTATATTTATTCTATGTTATGACGTTGGATTATGTGTTGGGTAATGTGATGTAAGCTGTGACGCAGTTTTTGTTACAGACAAAAAGAGAGTGAATCTCCATTATTAATAGATATATAGGTCATATGATTTTCATATATATATATATATATATATAATGTTAGTCTTAACCACGCAGTATTCTGTACATATATAAAGGGCAGTTGGTGTGTATGTTTGGATGGGTGTATGCATGGAGGAAACTACGAAAATAAAACAATTAACAACAAAGTAAATATATATATACACATTAAATATCAACGGTTCCTGCTTTTTGTGCAAAAATTATGAAGATTTGATTTATATTTGAAGATATTTAAAAATCAAAATATACATAGAAATAGCATTGAAATTCTACTTAAAAATGTCCAGCATTTGTGAATCTCATAAGTAAACACATCAATACACTAGAGTCTCCCCCCTCCCATACCCAGTCGATGTTGAGTAGCCACTTCTAGTAATAGATAAATCACAAATTTCATTATAAACACTAGCAATATAAAAAATGTTCTCCGGGCGATTAAAAATAGATTTTTGAAACATATTGCCTGAGGGACGGGAGCTGAAAATTTAATGTCAGCGAGTTTGTACCCTAAGTAAGTAAAATCATCAAATTCATTAAAGGATTAAAAAATAAAACAATTTGAAATGTAAACTTTAAATATGTATTAAAATAAAACAAACTATATATAGATATATAATACCAGTCATGTACTTGTTTTAAAAAAACAATGAGAACTGTCTAATGTTGCATGTTCAAATTTTGAGTGTATTTATTCTATGTTATGAAGATTTTGGGTAATGTGACGTAGGCAGTGACGTAGTTTTTGTTACAGACAAAAACCGGAAGCAAATCTCCATTATTAATAGATATTGAGAATCTGAACTTTGTCTCTTATATACAGTACAACATTTTTATGAATTTTAATCCTCTGATGTAAATATTTTATCAGATTCTCTTAGATGGGAAAATTATCATTATTCATTTGACGAGTATCTTCATCTTTGTTATTATAGTCACAATACTTTGACTTGGGTAACTCCAGCAATTTATTTTTTGAAATCAATGTCACCCTAAGACAAGGTCAATTGGTTGCCAGAGGCAAAGGGTTACAGCATGACATATAAATAACTGATTGATTTTAATAGTGTATCAAGCATTTTTGGTTATTTTATGCCTTGAGGTTAGGGAATTGCATTCATTGTACGTTCATATTTACATTTTTTGTGTAGTTATTTCTTAAGTAGGGGGTCGGTTTAGTTCAGTCGGTAGATCAACTGCCTAGGAATTGCAAGGTTCCTGGTTCGATACCAGTTCCTGCCGATTCAGCGTATGAGTAGCACAGATTGGATAATCTAATCTGTGCGGTAAAGTGGGGAGTTGATGGTAGGTGTGGAACTCCACCTCAGGAAGAACAATCTCCCTGATCTTGTGCTAGCAAAAAGAGGATGGACTCCTTCGCTGTCTGGATGAGACTGACAATAGGTCACTCTGCAAACTTTACTTGTTATTTCTTAATTGTTTCATATATTTTTTAAACACTATCAAATATGAATCATTTTTAAACAGATATATTTGATCATAGATGGGACAATAACAGCTATTACTACTCCGGGTCAGAGTGGACCTGGGAGTAATGGTAATAAAGGGATACTGCACACACAAACTAGATCTTGAGCCTCACCATCAGATGTAATTTAGTCTCATACTCAGGACACCTCTTGGATTCTGACCCCTGTGCTGAGGATACAGTTAGCGTATTCTAACCCCTGTCAACAGGGGGGGGGGGGTCAAATTGTGGTTAGGATTTAATAAGAGAGAATTATTATAAAATAAATTTTTAAAACTTTCAAATAAATCATTAAAAGTTTAATCTGTAAGTAGTCATGGTCCAATAGACTGGAATTTTCTTGGGAGAGGGGCGGTTCTATTTTGTTGATGAATGTATATCTCTAAATAAAAGTAGTTATTTTAAAATGTGTTGGATCTGCTTCATGGTAAATATATGCTATATACCTTAAAACACACACACACACACACACACACACACACACATATATATTGTTACGTTTAATCAAATGATCAACAATTAGAAACCTGTAGAATATTCTTAGAGACTGGCTGACGCCAGGCGGGGGGGAGTCCTAGAAAGTGATCCCAAAGTTTACCAACCCCTCCGCACGAGAAGGATGCAACACTAGGTCAATTTTTTAAGCGGAGTTTGAATTCAGAGTTTTCCTTCTCCTAGACCGGTTGCCTAACCAAGGTTAAAGAGCCTGGTCTGCCCTACTATTTACCCATAGCTGGAGGGAGAGTAGGATTCATACCTTTCCCAAGGTAATTAACGCTAAGTGAAATCCAATTACCACATCCAGGATTTGAACTCAGGGCGACAAGTCCATTTCCCATGACTTTAAGCATTACACCACGCGCTTCCTTATATAAGTATGTATATATGTATGTATCTGCTATATTTTGGGATAACCATTGCATTGGACATAAATGTGCATCATTTCTAATTTACTTAGTCCTATACTGGATGCTTCATACATACGATCATATGTCACATCCAGTGGTGAATGGTTTTAGTAAATATTGTTCGATCCTCACTGGATGCCTCATACTTGAGACCTTGTGTCACATCCCACCCGTGGTGAATGGGTTGAGTAAATACTTACAGTATTTTAAAATGATAAGTATTACTTTGTATCCATCGTATCATAAATCTCACAAGTGATAAAACTTAATTGCACAGTTCAAGAAAAAGCCTTCTTGCTCTTTTTTGTTTTTAAGAAACCTTAGTAAACTGTTACTTGTATGTATTTATGAGATTTCATATGAATAAATTTTTATATTTCTGACTGTTGTCCCCATCTTTATTGTGGATAAACACAACGTTCAGGCCACTGTAACCTCTTAGTCTCCTTAAAATAAGTCATCTTCACATGATTACCCATGAATTCAACTTCATCTCCGAAAACCATGTTTGAATTCAGGGCTAATCGTCTGAAGATTAATTATTTTAAGGTAATTAACACATAAACAGACTCAGAGGTTACAGTGGCCTCAACTTTGTGTTTATACACGATAAAGATGATGGTTTGGTTTACGGCATATCAACCTCAGTGGGTTATTTAATGCTGATAAAGTTTTGAAATAAATCAATTCTTAATGGATAATACAATTTTGTTTATCAACTCATGAACCAGGGAGCAATGGTGATAAAGGGGCGCTCCACATTCCCCAAACCTCTAGAACTGGAACCTCACAATCAGATAGAGTTTAACGTTATTCCCAGGACATGAAGACCCTCAGCCACTGCCTTCTAGTGCCCATATGATAAAAAGGGGTTGGGGCTTGCCATAAGAGCAATAGGGTTGAGGAACTCATATATTTGCTAGGGCTTGACGTGACCAGCCGATTGATTGGAGGGGGCTTCTGACCACCTGTCTAGCCTAAGTAACGGTCTAAGTGGAGTGTTGCATGTCATTGACTGCTCATCCACTATGACTCCATCCT
>CM042155.1:60198545-60261045 GCA_023376005.1 Doryteuthis pealeii | reverse complement strand
GGATAGACCAGAGATTGAACCCTCATCCACACTTTCATCTAATGGCCTGTCAGATAGGTTAGAAACCTTTTTGTGTCTCATCTATGTTACCCTTAATTTGGCAAGTGTCTTTGTTTGTTTTCGGATTGTATTACTATTGACACTTTTGTCTTCTTTTGTTGAAAGACTAAAAAAAAAGGAGGGTGGGCTAGTTCAGGGTGGCTGGGTCAGTTGACACTTGCTAAGAGAACAGACCTGTTTCAAGTGGTGCCATTGCCCTAATTATATCCACCATTGTTGTCATAGTAACCAGCTCCAATCAAATCCATGGAAATACCATCAGCTGCTTCGGACATTTTAAGTGTAGAAAACAATGCAGTCGTTGTCTACTTTAGAAAATGCGTCTCTCTTTTATCAAACAAAGTTGCGAGACAGGTATTAACATAAAACCCTTTTGCGGACGGTTATTTTAACCCTCCTCTGACCTTTCAGTCTGGAGACAGAAATTAATGCTATTAATAAAACTAAAACAAATCAAGTCGCTTTTTACTCAATCTGTTCAGTTGTTTTTCGCTAATAATTGGTCTTTAACAATTCTTTTTTGTTTTTCTCACACACATTTCATCTCCATCCATTTTAGTCAGATTTGTCAAGTGAGTTATTTGCAGGTTTATAAGGAGGCGTGTGGCATAATGGTTAGAATTATGGGAAATGGATTCTTCGACCAGAGTTCAATTCCTAAACATTTGCATTTCACATAGCGCTAATACTCTTGGGAAAGGTATGAATCCATATATTCTCCCTCCAGCTATGGATAAAATAGTAGGGCAGACTGGGCTCTTTAATCTTGGATTGCTAACCAGTCTAGGAGAAGGAAAACTCTGAATTTGAAAAACCTGTGTGTTGATTAGGTTTGTGGTATTCCTTGTGCACCAATTCTTTCCTATCGACTGTACCAAAAAGTGTGGATGGTCCAGCACAAGCCTTCACCACTATAAAAAAAAAACACTGTGTAGGTTGTTCATTGGATGAACAACCTACACACTGTTGAAATCAATGAGAGAATCCATTTTTAAGGTTTATAATAGAAATTAACAAAATTGTTGAAAATGTTTTGGTAAAGACATATTAGTTAATAAAGTATATCAACCAGGGTCAGCACATACTACCATACATGAAAACATGGAGTAGAGCTGGGACCCCATATCATAGATTCAATGGAGGGCTCAGTAAAAAAAAAAAGGGCTGAATTTAGCAAACCTGATTGACACAAAGAAATGATCTCATTTAGCATAACATTTAGAGTTTAGATGAAAACCTTCATTAAAAAGTTGAGGGTCCCGTTTAAAAGTAGACAATTTGTTGACCTTCAGCTGAAAAACAAAATGACAAAGAAAAAAAAAAACATTTGGGGAATTATAATAAGATATTAATTGTTGTCATTTGGTTTGTTTTATGGCATATCAACCTCAGTGGGTCATTTAATGCCGATTAAGTTTTGAAATAAATTAATTCTTAAATAGATCCACAATTTTTTTTTATAAATACATTTTTCTATTTAATCCATAGATGGGACCCTAACAGGTACTACCACTCTGGGTCAGAGTGGACCAGGAACAATGGTGATGAACATCCACATTCCCCAAACCTCCAGAACTGGAACTTCACCATCAGATAGAGTTTAACGTCATTCCCAAAACATGTAGACCCTCAGCCACTGCCTTCTAGCACCCATATCATAAAAACAGTTAGGGCTTGCCATAAGGGAAATAGGTGCTAGGGCTTGACGTGATCAGCTGATTGATCGGAGGAAAACATTTAGGGAATTATAATAAGATGTTGATTGTTGTCATATAAGATTCATTAAGTTTGAATTTTAGATTAAAAAAATTATAAGATATTCATATATTTATTTATTCATGATATTCCGTATATGTAAAAATTATATATGCAAATCTTTATATGTATATTTGAATTCTCAATATTTGGTTGAATCCTATCAAGGAAACACTTGATACCTATATATATATATATATATATGTGTATGTGTGTGTGTGTGTGTGTGTGTGTGTGTGTGTGTGGTCTGGTTGCCTCTTTAATGTTTCTGTTGTTGTGGCATTAGTAATTTATTCAAGTGTACTCAATAATTCATAAAAAGTAGAGCTATAATAATTATACTCTTAAATTCTAACTGGATGCACAAGCTATTATTTGTAATAGTAATTAACTTCAAGGAGAAACGATACAGAGATAAGAACAGGAAAAGAAATATTTAGGCTGAGCACATCAATAAAAATCATAAAAAGAAAAACACGATTACAGTCAGAAAAATAAAAAGCAACTCCATTTAGAGATTAGAATAAAAAATCACAAA
The DNA here is from genome assembly GCA_023376005.1 of Doryteuthis pealeii. Classification (NCBI taxonomy): domain Eukaryota; kingdom Metazoa; phylum Mollusca; class Cephalopoda; order Myopsida; family Loliginidae; genus Doryteuthis; species Doryteuthis pealeii. Next base: position 60,258,692 of record CM042155.1, on the reverse strand, counting down.
AAGAGAAAAAAAGATTCATTAGTTTAGTGTTAACTATATTATAGTAAAGTTATAGTAGAATATTAGTCCTTCACATTTATATTAATCATAAGTTTTGGAGGTACCTGATTTGATTTGTTTTGACTTGTTTTACAGCATTTCAACCTCAGTGGGTTATTTAATGCCGATAAAGTTTTGAAATAAATTCATTCTTAATGGATACTCAATTTTTTTTTATAAACACATTTTTCTATTTAACCCATAGATGGGACCCTAACAGGTACTACCACTCCGGGTCAGAGTGGACCAGGGGGAGGTACCTGATGTAATGGTTATCATTGTATAAAATGGACTGGGCAACTTGTGTTCAAATCCTAGACAAAGCCGATTGCATTTCACAAAGCACTAAAACCCTTAGGAAAGGTATGAATCAAACTATTCTCCCTCCAGCTATGGGTAAAATAGTAGTGTGGAGTGGGTTCTTTAACCTTGGCTAGGCAACCAGTCTAGGAGAAAAAAAACACTGAATTCAAACTTGTTGAATTCTGCTTAAGAAATTGACCATGTGTCACATCCTACTTTTGCAGAGAGGTTGGTGTGTGTGTGTGTGTGTGTGTGTGTGTGTGTGTGTATATATATATATATATATATATATATATATATATATATATAAAAGTAAAGTCAGTGCATTAACCTATTGTCAGTATCAGCCTAGCAATCTGGGAGATTGTTTTTGCTGAGGTGGAGCACCACACCTACCGTCAGCCTGCAGATGCTGCTCTGCCACACAGATCATATTACCCAATCTGTACTACTTATGTGCTGAGTTGGTGAGGAATCAGTATTGAACCCAGAACCTTGCGATTCCTAGATGGATCTTCTACTGGGCAAAGAAATTGACAGTTAATTTTTGGTTGATCACCGTTTCAATCAGTATCATCTATCGTGTATCTGTTACGAGAATAGTTTTGTTTTTTTTCTTCTTTTAGAGGAGAGGTACAATTATACGTGGTGGCTCAAAAACACCTGACAATTTTTTGAAGTTATTATTAAAGAACTTAAAATTAAAATTAAAATTAAAAAATTGATATTATTTTGAAATTTTATAACTTGGCCAATTCTCGTACATATGATCTGAAATTTTAACAACATTTGTAGGATCAACTCAAAATTCGATTTTTAATGTTTAAATGATTTTTCTTTTCTTATGAATACAATTTCTATAGCTGAAAAGAAAAAAAACATTCTAAGAACTGACTGAAACAATAACTTAAAATATTGCATTTTCTTCACATTAATTTGAGTTTCATATTGCTACCCCACCCCCCACAGGCTTTTTCACTGTCTAGTGATTGTGTAGCCACATGAAAACTCTAGTTACAGTGAAGCAAGTGCAATATTCCAAGTTCACTTTTAGTTCATTCATTTATATATATATATATATATATATATATATATATATATATAATTTTTTTTCACTTACCTGTCTAGTTTTGTAAAGTCAGTATTAGGTTGCTGGGTATTTCTGATATTCTAAGTCTTTTGTTTTCCCAGAATGCTGTGCAAATATTTCTTATGAAATAGTTACTTTCTGATAGGCTAATTTACAACATGTGACATACTTTCTATGTTTTCATTGGCTAAAACCAAATCTTATTGGAGAATTCTCTTCTTGTGTTTGTCTTTTGTCGTTCATTATTGTTGACTATTAATTATGTTAAATTTGATCGACTGGAATCTTTTCAACCTTTTATGGCAATTGTAAATTATGAAGTTAAAGTTTGTCTATGCTGAGGGTAAGTGTCTGCTTCTTGCTTTCTTTTTATACTTGAAAAATACGTGTGGATAGACATTTCCTATGTGTTGATTAGAGAGAGAGAGATTTCATCCTTTTTGAATTTCAATCAAGTTCCATGTGAACTGTTATATACACAACATTTTAGCCTTCAGAATGAGAACAATCTACTCCAATGGATTAAATGAAGGGTTTGGTTCAAAGTTCCATAAAGGCTCCCAATTATGACAAGAAACAGCTGAAGAAGGCTGGAGAGCATATCAGCTGAAACTTTGTGTACATAACAATAAAGATGAGGACAACAGCCCCAAAAATCTAAATAATCCTTATCATGTGAATGTGTGTATGATGTTCTTAAGAGATATGAATGTTTGTGAGAGACTTACATATTTGAGAAATGTGTCTTAGTTGTTGGTTGTGTGTAATTAAATATGCCTGTGTAAGTAAGTAAACTTAGGACATTGTATACTGTGTACCATTTTGTAGTGTTATGTTTAATGTGACACAAGGTCAACTTGGGATGAAAAGTCCTTGTCCCTGAGGACAAGACAGTTTTTGTCTCAAAGGCATTCTGCTGGTAATTAGGATTACTTTCTCATGCCTCTTTCTTATATAAGACCTTGGTAACACTATCTAGCAAGAAATTCCTTGACAGACAAGTGTGCTAATCTGACATATTGTTATAATTTTTTTTTCTTTTTCTGATTTTGATATTTTTAAGAAAGTTGGGTTGCCTCCCTTTGATCACTTTGAAAATGACTAAAATCAGAATGAAAAACTAACTCTATCCAATAATAGTTACATTTAGTGTATAAAATGTATATGTAAATACAAATTGTCTACAAAGTTTTGAAACAGTTTTCAAATTGAACATTTATGAACTCACATTGTACAAATTATAAAATCTTTTAGTAAAAAAAATATATAAAAGTTCAACTCTTGAATTTTTTAATATTGATGTACTTTTTGATTCTCTTATTTCAATTTCTATCTTTGTTGATACATTTTCAACTTTCTACCGGACTTTATAGACAACCTGTATAACAATGGATATTGGGACAGAATTAGTATTTTATGGTTTTTTTTTTTATTGTCTTATCTTTATCATTTTGCATTTTTACCAGAACTTTTCTTGAGAGGTCGGATGCCACTACCATAGCATATAATAATTGTTATTGTAATTTTGTTTGATTGTAGCGACCCCGCCATCCCAGCGTGTCCAGTTTTTGCTTGGTGAAGGAGATGAAGCTGATGAAGAGCACAGGCCACACGACATTTTCTGCGAAATGGCAGAACTTCATTATGTCGATGGCGAGATGGAATGGAAAGAAAGTGCCAGGTAAGGGGGGGATTTTTTGTCTTCTTTTTTTTTGGGGGGGAGGGGTTATTTTCTGGTCATGCAAATATTTGGCCTTAAACTTGAAGCTCAGTCTGTAGAGCGTTCAGCTAAAAACCACAAGGTTTCTAGTTCGATGCCGGCCCTCGCCAACTCAGCATATGAGTAGCACATGGATACATGTGGTAAAGTGGGGAGCTGATGATAAGAGTGGCACTCTGCCTCAGATGCCCAAATAATCTCCTTGATCTAGCACTACTGAAAAGGGGATAGACTCCCTCACTGTCTGGCTGATACCAACTTTTGGCCATATCAACCTCAGTGGGTCATTTAATGCCGATAAAGTTTTGAAATAAATTCATTCTTAATGGATACTCAATGTTTTTTGTTATAAACACATTTTTCTATTTAACCCATAGATGGGACCCTAACAGGTATTACCACTCCGGGTCAGAGTGGACCTGGGAGCAATGGTGATGAAGGGGTTCTCCACATTCCCCAAACCTCCAAAACTGGAACCTCACCATCAGATAGAGTTTAACATCATTCCCAGGACACTAAGACCCTCTGCCACCACCTTCTAGTACCCATATGATAAAAAGTGCTGGGGTTGCCATAAGGACAATAGGGTTGGGGCAATCATATAGGTTGACATGACCAACCAATTGATTGGATGGAGCTTCTCGATGGGCGATCGGAGAGGCTCCAAAGAAAGGGCCAAAGTGGAGTATTGCAAGTCATGACCTGCTCAACCACCTGGGTTCGATCCTTAAGCATCACAGGTTGCCACGCATGGCCAACAGGTGGCCCCAATTGGGGAGTCTGTAGAGGTGCAGTCGGTGTATTCTAACACCCCAGCCAACAGGTTGGCCTGTTCATTAGGAGAGTTTGGGTAAATGCATATATTCAAAATGATAAGTTTAGCCTCAAGCTGATAAATAGGTAAATCTTGCCATTTACCACAAAAAAGTATTAAGTCCACATTTTCTTTTAATCGATTTTCTTGTGTGTTTATTTTGTGTATATTGAAAAATAAAAAATGCTTTTTTCTCCCTTTGTTCTCAGATGGATTAAGTTTGAAGAAGATGTGGAAGAAGGTGGTGACCGATGGTCTAAACCTCACGTTGCCACCCTATCCCTTCATTCGATATTTGAATTGCGTTGTGCCATCATGAACGGAATTTGCATGTTAGACATGGATACAGCAAACATGCAACAGGTTGCCGGTAAGAATCTTTCTTTTATTGAATTACTTATATAAATTACTTATAATTACTTATATACACATCTTGACTTTTTAGAAATAGAAATATTTATTTACAGATAGATAGAATTACAACCAAATTCATAAATATTAGTAAATTACATCCATAAAAATTAGTATTACATTCATGAAAAATTTGTATATTACATTCACAAAATGGTAGTGTAATTACATTCATGAAAATTAGTATATTACATTTGTTAGGTGGAGTTCTCTAAGTAGTTTAACTAACGAGAAGAGAGACCCTTAAAGTTCAAAAATAAAATAAAAACATTTCTAATAATAATCAAATTAACTTAAATATCAATTTAATATGTGTAATATTTCAAATCACAAAAAAAAAAGATTATTTACGTGCTTCCTTACATACACACCTGTGTAAGTTAATTGGTTTGGTGTTTAATGGCATATCAACCCTTATGGGTTATTTAATGCCAACTACTTTTCTTTTTTTGCGTACCTGTTAAAAGGGGAGGGTACCCCAGTGTGCCCAACATTCAAAGTACAACTTACAACCAAGCATATCCTTCTAAATTGTAACAGACTTAAACATATCCATGCTAATTACTATCAAGCAAGAAACCTGAGAGACATCTTTAAGAATACAAACCCTGAAAATATTTTAAATTTTATAAAAAAAAAAGCAACCTTTTCAACAAAATATAACAGAAAATAACCAATTATCTCAATAGAACCACTACTTTAAAGACTGAAATCCAAAATAATCTTTTTGGCATTAAATGACCCACAGAGGTTGATATGCCATTAAACAAAACTCAAACTCAAATTTCATGTGTATTAATAGTAGATAATTAATTAAATAGTGACACTTGAAACCATATAACTGTGTGCAAATAAATGACTGTTATTGAATAGAAATAATTACTTGAAACCATATAATTATAAATATTAGATAAAACCATATAAATTACTTAATTACTTAAAACCATATAAATTTGTGTTAATAGTTACTTAAACAAATGACAATTATTAAATAGAAATAATTACTTGAAACAATAAATTTATTGATATTAGATAAGAACACTTCAAACCATATATGAAGGATTATTATTAGTTACTTGGAACTATATAATTGTGTGCAAACAGATGAATATTATTAAAATAATTACTCGAAACCATATAATTGTTAGTATTAGATAGGAATACTTATAACCATATAACTGTGTGCAAATTATTTGTATTAGATTGGAATACTTGAAGCCACATAACTATCCCTTGTTTTTTTTTTTGTTTTTTGTTTGTTGCTCCTGTTCTAATATCAATGTTTTAAGAAGCATTGTATTAATCTAGTTTAAAATGATTTTATTTCCTATTCTTATAGATTTAGCATTGGACAACATGACACTGAGTCTCCATTATAATAAGATTAGATAGGAATACTTGAAACCATTTTCCAATATCAATGTTTTAAGAAGCAATGTTTAAAATGATTTTATTTCCTGTTGTAGATTTAGCATTGGACAACATGGTGGCGAACAAGCAACTTGCTGAAGAAAATCGAGATAAAGTGAGAGAAACACTGCTGAGTCGTCACAGACATCAACACGAGAAACGTCATCGTAAAGCTGAAGAAGGAGGAAGTAAACTCCATCTTCCAATCATCCGATCTTTGGCTGATATTGGGAAGAAATATTCAGAACCAAAGAATCTCAGCCAAAATGGTACGTATATTCTTTGAAATTCTTCTTTAAGATATTTCAAAAACTTTATTTACAGGATTTTTATTTTTTAAAAGAATTGTTAACCATTACTCATTTGGTTAGTATGAAACTTGGTTTAAGTTGCTTTATTTACACTAGTATTACCAGTAGTTGCCGGATTACCTGTAAGGTATAAGCATAGTTTGAAAAGTCTTGCGTGTGTTAGACTCTTGCAAACTGGGCAACCGTGGACATGATCTTCTCACTACACCAGCTGCAGGAAAAGTGCCAGGAGAAGCAGATGCCACTCTACACCACATTTATAGACCTAATGAAGGCATCTGACCTGGCCAGCTAAAGTGTTCGCAGTCACTGCACCAGAGATTGCCATTCAAAAATTGGGCTGTTCAGCAGTTGCAGATAAAAAATAAAATAAAAGTGGACACTACGCCATCGTCTTTAGTAGACAGTAGGATACCAACCATAAGCCGTACGAAAAGTCACCAGTTATATTTATAGATTTTCCCAAATAGTTTGAAACTAGTTGAGAGAAATCTACAAAAATAAATATTCTTTGGGATTTTTAAAAATATTTCAAAGACTTTATCACTATGATTTTTATTTATTTATTTTTTATTTATCTTACACAAAGAATTGTTAACCATTAGTTATTTTTAGTCATTAATTTTTATCTAGTATTCACCCTAATTTTAGTTACTTTATTCACACTAGTAGTACCAGTAGTTGCTGGATTATCTGGAAGGTATAAGCTGTACGGAAAGTCACCAATTATATCTATAAAAAAGTAAATAAAGTCATCGGGGTGGCCTAAAGTCGGCATCAGCAAATCAGTGAGGGAGTCTATCCCCTTTTCACTAGCGCTAGACCAAGGATATTGTTTTTGCATCTTTACTGCACAGATCCCTCTACTACTCATACGCTAAGTTGGTGAGGGCCTGTATCGAACTAGGAACCTTGTGGTTTCTAGCTGAATGCTCTACCAACTGAGCTAATACAGCCAATTGTCCCAAATAGTTTCAAACTAGTTGAGAGAAATCTAAAAAAAAAAAAAAAAATATATTCTTTGGGATTCTTTAAAATATTTCAAAGACTTCTATTTCTATGATTTTTATTTATTTATCATTTATTTATTATACAGAAAACATCGTTAACCATTAGTTATTTTTTGTCATTAATTTTTATCTAGTATTCAACTTAATTTCAGTTACTTTATTCACACTAGTTGTATCAGTAGTAATATTTTGGATTATTTGGACTATTGTCCTGATCTTTATTGTTATATACACAAAGTTTTGGCTGATGTGATCATCCTTCTTCAGGTGTTTCTGGGTGAACTCAGGGGCCTTCATGTCATGAATGGGAGGCTTGTGTATATAAAGATGAGGACAATAGTCCTAATAATACAAATTATCAAGCCTAATCTCAAAAATTACAAAATACCATACAGTGATCTTAAACCAAAAATCAAGCAAATAATGACAATCAAATGGCAGCATTTATGGGATGTTCATGTTATTAACCGTTAATTTTTATATGTGCGTTTGTTTACGAAAGCCAATGACGTGATCATTGCATGTGCAAAAATGGAATGTGAAGATCATAGGATGACGCATGCAGACACGTGAATAAGCAGAGAACGAAAGGCTAGCAAATATATGACATATTTTATATGGATATTAATGTTAGAAAAATAAGAAGATTAATAAATAGAACGTTTAATAATATATATAAAGAACAAAACAATACATAAATACATATATATCGATATATACGCAGATCCATAGATCTTATTTTTCTAACATTAATATCCATATAAAATACGTCATATCTTTGTTAGCATTTCATTCTCCACATATTCACGTGTCTGCATGTGTCATCCTATGATCTTCACATTCCATTTTTGCACCTGCATTGATCACGTCATTGGCTTTCGTAAACAAACGCACATATAAAAATTAACAGTTACTAACATCATATTCACATATTCACTATACACTGAACATTTTTCATTTTATCCCTTACAAAAGCATTATTTAACAGTGTCCTGAAGATAGTATAATATACCGAAATGCTTAAGTATTGACACATAAAATTGTTTCCCCTTGTTAACCTGCACTTTCTCTCTTTGCACGTACGATGTACCTGAGGTGGGGGGGCTAAGTGCCCATTAGAAGATAAGATTAGAAAATAGAAGTTAGAAGATAAAAGTCTACGTCTTTACACCCCTGATCATAACATCCTGTATTATCTGTGTTATTCGAACTATTGTCCCCATCTTCATTGTTATTTGTACAACGTTTCGGATGATATACCCTCCGGCCTTCTTCAGGTATTTCTTATCGGACTCGGGGGTTATCGGCCGAAACGTTGTACAAATAACAATGAAGATGGGGACAATAATCCGAATAACACAGATAATACTAATCTTCAAGCCTCATCTCAAACATTCAGAGAAATAATAACATCCTGTGTTTGTTATATTTTTAAAATATTTTCTTCTCATATTGTCGGATTAATTTCCTCACTGTATTTCCATATAGAACTATTTGCAATAGCTCTTAAGTAACCATATCAAACGTTGTAATAATTAAATTATCATCATATGATGGTATATCTACATGTCCTGCTATTTGTAGTTTTTTATTAATTCACCGTATTTCCATATTGAACTAAATGCAATAGCTCTTAAGTAACCATATCAAACGTTATATCTACATGTCCTGCTATTTGTAGTTTTAATTAATTTTTGTTTCTTGTTTCGTTTTTTAAATCTTTTAGAAGAGAAAACTGGTACAAAAAGCACTCCAAATTTGGGACTGTCTCGCAATAACACATCTGGAGGCATGTCATCCATATCTCCCACCTGCAGCTCTTTACAGCCTAGTCCATCCTTCACCAATGCAGATTTACAAGAGGTCCCATCATCTCATAAGGTCAGTCTACCTCTCTCTCTCTCTCTCTCTCTCTCTCTCTCTCTCTCTCTTGTCCTCCTCTCAATTTTATAGCCTTTTCTCTTTTTCACTTGGTAATTTATGAGGAAGTGCATTCTGGTCTCCTGCCTCAAGAGTTGCTGCCCGGTGACTATTAAAATAACGACCCAGCTCAAGCTATTCAAAACTATCCATCTATCTATCTATATCAATTTGGTCATATTTATCTATATTACTTTAAATACTTTAAATGTTTTTTTATTCATGTTTGTTTAATGTCTTGTTTTTAGTTTAGATAAACAAGAATTATGACAAAAAAAGAAGCGACCCCCCCCTCCAATACATTTACTTGTCGAAAATATCTATCTATCACCATTTGTTCATATCTATCTATATTATTTTGTTTGTTTATCTATCTCAGTCTATTCAAAACTATATATCCATCTTTATATCTAAACAAGAATTACGACAAATTACGATAAATAAACAAGAATTACGACAAGCTGGGGTTGTTATTTTGATAGTCACCGAGTAGCGGTCTTTGAGGCGGGAGACCGGGATGCACTTTGTCATAAATTACCTTTTTCTTCCTCAGTTTTATAGCCTTTCTTTTTTACTCTCTCTCCTTCCCTTCTTAATTGTATTTCCTTTTTTTTCTTTCACTCTCTCTTTCTCCCCTCATTTATACTTTACACCTTTCTCTCTTTATCACTTTCTCTTTCTCCTTCTCCTCCTCACTTTAATATCCTTTCTTTTTTTTCACTCTCTCTTCCCTCCTCTTAATTGTATATCCTTCTCTTTCTCTATCCCCCCTCAGTTTTATCTCCTTCTCACCCCCACTCTCTCTCAATTTGTATCCTTCTTGCTTTTTCACTCCCCCCCTCTCTCTCTCTCTCTCTCTCTCTGTTATATATCCTTCTCTCTCTTCTTCCTCTCTGTATAAATAAAAACTCAGAAGAATTATATTATCCTGTAAACATGGACATCTTTCCTTTCCCTTCTCCTCTTTACTATGCACTCCATGACTTTTCTTTCTTTCTTTTCTATTCCATTTTCTTCTTCTTCTTCTTCTTCTTCATCTTCATTTGCCCCCATCCTCTATTCATCTTTTTCCTTTTTTTCTCTCCATCTTGTCTCCTCTCAGTATTCACTTCATAATTTTTCTCTTTCTCTTTCGGTCTCTTTTTTAAAAATCTTTCTCTCTCACTCTCTCTCTCTCTCGTCAATATTTTTCTTTATAATCCTTCAACTTTTTCTCTCTCTCTCTCTCTCTCTCTCTACTGTATTTTCTTCTCCTTCACACCCTTTTCCTCATCTTTTCCTTTTCTCTATCTTCTCAACTCAATATTCATAACCACACACCCACACCCTACAAACACACACACACATCCCATATGCATTTACGCACACATACAAAGACAATTTGACCCCACCAACATCTCTCTCTCTCTCCCACTATTGTATCCCATTTTCTTCTTCTCCCTATACTATTCCCCCCCCCCTTCATCTTTTCTTTTTCTTCCTCTCTTCACGATTTTATCACCCCCCCCCTCCAGTCTTTCAATACTCTCTCTCTACTTCTCCTACTTTGCACCTACTTCCTCATCTTTCCTGTCAATATTTTACCCCCCCCACTTCTAGAACTTCACTATTCCATTTTCTTCTTCTTCTCCTCATTCCATGTTGTAATCTCTTCTTCCTCGCTCTCTCATCTCTGGTGAATATTGTACTCTATAACCTTTCATTACTTTTTTGGTCTTTTTCTTTTTATTCTACTTTGGATTCTTACCAATTTTCCTCACATCACTTTCTTCTTCTTCTTCTTCCTCTTCTTGGATTTTGATTTTTCCTTCAGTTATCAAATGACTCAAGAAATTGAAACCAGACACAACTGATGATGATGATGATGATGACGACATATCTTTGATCCAATCTTTCAGAAATTATTCTGCTGTTAGTCAATACTAAAAGAAATATTGAGTTTTTTTTTCGAAAAAAGATACAATGCACATTGTGACTATCAAACTGTGTAAAATGTTTCAGTATATTTGTTCAGATGGAAAAAAAAAAGAAAATGAATGTCTGCTTTTTTAGTTGTCTCTGATTGACTAGAACAAAAAAAAATCTAATGGAATTAGGACGTGCGGGAAATAATTTTGTTAGTATTTTCTATAATTATTTTGAACTGTCTGTACTTCCTGTTTGCAAATATGTCAATCAGTCAATCAATATTATGAGCATTAAACTTTGCATTGATAAATAGATATAACTTATAGATGTGTTCAATTCCAAGAATGGTTATAGATGTGTGCAAGTCTGAGTGTAATTATAGATGCTTTAAGTCTGAGGATGATTGTAAACGCGTTCAAGTCTGAGGATGATTGTAAACGCGTTCAAGTCTGAAGATGATTGTAAACACATTCAAGTCTGAGAATGATTGTAAACACATTCAAGTCTGAGGATGATTGTAAACGTGTTCAAGTCTGAGGATGATTGTAAACGCGTTCAAGTCTGAGGATGATTGTAAACACATTCAAGTCTGAGGATGATTGTAAACGCGTTCAAGTCTGAAGATGATTGTAAATGCGTTCAAGTCTGAGGATGATTGTAGATGCATTCAAGTCTGAGGATGATTGTAAACGCGTTCAAGTCTGAGGATGATTGTAAACACATTCAAGTCTGAGGATGATTGTAAATGCATTCAAGTCTGAGGATGATTGTAAATGTGTTCAAGTCCGAAGATGATTATAAATGCATTCAAGTCTGAGGATGATTATAGACACATTCACCTCCAACATGTAACCATCAACAGTTTTTAAACAATTAAAATGAATAGAAATGTTTGTAATAAAACTATGAATGTTAATTAAAATTAAAATTAAAAGTGAGAATGATTTTTTATTAATTAGTTGTCTAATTAATTCCCAATGGATAAAGTTCCAATTGGAAGAAATAATTATGGAAGTCAGTCAGTTAGTATACTGTTGGTTTGGGTGATTCCAGTCCTGATTGGCTGCTTGGTTTCTATGATGTTATGAGGCTTCATAAATACACTGCCATTCTGCAGTAGAATTACAACAAAATTAGATCCGTATTCAGTTACGGCTACTTGTTGCTTTGTCTTACCAATTCGATGGTAATTGGAACTTAGTATAATTATTCTATGATAACAGAAAGTAAAAAAAAAAAAAAAAGAGGAGGAACAAAAGAAAAATGAGATTTTATTGATTCATTTGTAGAAGATTTGCCAAAATGGACATCAAAATTCTTCTTGGTTGTCACTAATATAACTATGAAATACTTATTAGAATTGTTCACTTCTTAAATAGAAGGATACATATCATTATGGACTGCAGTTACTATGGAAACAACAGGTTCATGGGTCATTGTGTTATACAATAAAAATGTCTAGTAAAAATATAAAATAACTTAAAGATTTCTGATACAAATTCAGTTAGTAACTGGCTGGCTGGTTGGTTATTTTATTTAATGGCTTATCAAACCCTTGTGGGATATCTAATGCTAAATTTGGTTTTTATATATCATTATTAAAACTGTTTAATGTTTGACTAAACTATTATTTTGTTTTTGTCACCAAGGTGACACTAAGCAACAGTAGCAGTTTAGTTTTTAAATATTTCTATTCTTAATACACGAATAGCAAAGGCATGGTCGGCCACAAACAAATTGTCAGTTATATGGAGGTCCGATCTCCCTGACAAGCTAAAGCGACAGTTCTTCCAGGCTGTGGTTGTATCAGTGCTGCTGTATGGCTGCACCACTTGGACCCTAACGAAGCATCTTGAGAATAAGCTAGATGGAAGCTGCAAAAGAATGCTGCAAGCAGTCTTGAACAAGTCGTGGAAGCAGCACCCCACGAAGAGGCAGATGTACGGTCACTTGCCCCCCCCCCCCATCTCACAAACTATCCGAGTGAGACGGACAAGGCATGCAGGATACTGATGGAGAAGCAAGGATGAACTCATAAGCAACGTTCTCCTGTGGAAGCCAACACATGGACATGCAGGTGTGGGGCGCCTGGCAAGGACCTACATTGACCAGCTATGCGAGGATACTGGTTGCTCCGCAGAGGACCTCCCAGGTGCAATGAATGATAGGGAAGGTTGGCGAGAGATTGTCATGGATATCCATGCTGCAAGCACAACATGATGATGATATATATATTATAAAAAGAAAGTCTACAAAATGGATTATGTTTTCTTTTAAATTTTCTAAGTATCTAACCCCTCCCTCCCTGTTTGGTGGGAGTGTAGAGAGATTTAATTTGTAACATCTTTGTTTTAGCAGGTGTTTTTGTTCCTGGGTGGTAGATCATACATTTTAATTTTAAGGTCTTGAAATTTTATGGTTGTCTATTTGTTTATATTAATAGCCAAACACCTTCTGATGTTGTTTGTTAGATTTATGATATTTGATAGGTTGTGTGTGTGTGTGTGTGTGTGTGTGTGTGTGTTTGTAAGTTACTTTTTGTTCTAAAGAATTTGTGTGTGTGCTTTTATGTATATGTGCCTGTGTTCATAGTTGTGTTGGGTGTATGTGTATCTATATACATAAAAAATAAGATTGATGTATATCTTTTACATTACACAGTTTGCACACACACACGCACACACATACACACACACACACACACACACACATATATATATATATATATTTTATTTTTTTTAATTTATTTATTTTTTTTTGAGAAGTAAAAAATTTTTCAATTATGCAATTCAAATAACCTGATCTTCCATCTGATGAGACTGGATTTTGGGGAGCTATATTAGATCAACTTAGATTTATATAGGCCCCAATTTTGGATGAAATAAATTTATTATGGAATTACGGTGTTGAGTTTTTCCTTCCTTTCTAAGATATATATATATATATATATATATATATATATATATATATATGGAAGTGAATCCGACGGTATGTAGTATATTAAGAAAAATGAAAAAACACAGATTTAAATGGGTTAAGTGGTGAGTTTATTGGCCGACACTGCAGTGTTTCGATCTATTAATTAGATCATCTTCAGGGCATTTGTTGGTATATGGAAGGTGATAAGAAATTTTTTATCACAGAATAACGAGAAAAGCGAGTGGTAGTCCTTGTTATTCATCTGTTTAAAAATTTTTTGAGGTTTGAAAATATATATATATATATATATATATATATATATATAATCTAATTACTGCTTTAACGTTTTTAGGTATATATATATATATATATAAATGTTTCTTATGTCTTTGTAATTGTTAATTTTCCTTTTGATTTTTTCTCTTTTCCTATTAGATCAACATCCACTTTATGAAGAAGATCCCTCAAGGGGCGGAGTCTGCCAACATTTTAGTTGGTGAAGTGGAATACTTAAACCATCAAGTTACTGGCTTCATCCGGCTAAACAAAGCCCTCATTCTGGGTGACTTAACAGAGGTTCCCGTGCCAACCAAGTTCATCTTTTTTCTTTTGGGTCCGCTAGGAAATAGCAACAGATATCATGAAATCGGTCGTTCTATTGCCACACTTATGTCAGATGAGGTAAGTATAATAAATTCAAACTTTATTCTCAGGATAGCGAGAATGGTAGACCACCCTTGTTTTTTTTTTGTTCTTTTTTTTAGATTTTATCAAATTTTAATTTTTTAAAGATTTATGTTGCAATAACTAAACTGGCACAATTTAAGGTGATGTGATACTGAACTTCAGCACTATTGTTGCCAAACTGAATTGTTTTTTTTTTTGGGGGGGGGGGGCTTTTCTTTGCACCACAATGGCAGTGTGGAGAGGGGAGACCTGCTGCTTGGGTAATATCTCATCCATGTCTTATTCTCACCTGACAATACCTTTTCCATGGTCGGCTTTTGTCTGGTGAAGAAAGTCCAAGTTTAGTAAAAAATGCCAACGTTGAGTTGGTAATAAATCCTCAGCATCCGACTTCAATAGAAAATACATCCATTATCCATCCATTCCTGATATATTGTTCTCGTAGATCTTCATATTTTTCCAACTTATGCTGATGTGCTCAGTCAAGATTTTCCTAGAAAGGAACTGTTAACTCAATAATGAAATTTTTTTTTTTTTTTTATTAACAAACCAGATGACAATATCAGGGCACTGGGCTGTTAACCTTATTTCAGTTGGAAAAACGAGTTGATGTTCCAAGTCACATACAATGCACCAGTCCGTGGAGCCTTCAAATATATATTTACTTTGTCGTTAATTTTTTGAATTTTTATAGTTTCATCCGGACATACATACACACCAACTGCTCTTTATGTATAGATTATTTTATCAAAATTTGTGGAAAGCACTTTCTAAAGAAAAACTTTAAATAGAAAATAATTTTAAATAGAGAAATATTTTCGATATAAGATTAGGTTGGATTGTGAAATTTTGAAATTTCTTTCACTCACTAAACTAAAAATGGAAGTGGATTTTTTAAATTTTTAAATTACACTGGTTTACAAAGAAATTGAGGTAAGCACAAAAAATAGCTGTTTTAACCTAATTTGGAGGTGCTGAATTCAGATTTGAAATCCGTTTTTACTTATCACCTCTAGTTTTTTAGATATGCATACTGTACATTTTGTACACATACTGTACATAAAGGCGTATATGCATTCAGGGTTAATTTCTAATATTGTGTGACTTATGGCTTCTTTTTTAGTTATTATCTAATAAATGTAAGTGATAGCATTACATTATATATATATATATAGCTATATATCAAGACGGATTTTGGCAGTTAAGCGTAGACAGCACATCTCAATCAACAGCCAGTAGTGCACTGGCTGTCAGCGCAGGAGGTTGTCGTCCCTCACAGCACAGGAGGAAGGTGTCCCTCGAAAATTGTGTTACACAATCTTTTGGGTGTATATTTGTATTACAATTTCCAACGACGCACAATTTATTGCCTTACATATGATTTAATTTTACTTTGTTTTTTTTTTTTTTTCATATTCTCCAATGGCTTCAAACTCGTCAAAATATCGAGGATGCCTCAACAAGGCCAATTCTTTCTGAATTGTGTACATTGTGTCATCCAAGTATATTTATTCCATCAATGTTCTTTATCTATCCTGTTTTATCTGTAATAAGCTGCTGCAACTGTTGAAATAAGCACGTATATACTTTGTATATACTAAAATGAGACTATTTAAAAGACAGAAAACTAGAGGTGATAGAGCAAAACTGTTTATAAATTTGAATTCAGCACACCCAAATTAGTAAAAAAAAAAAAACATCTATTCACATTCTTGCCTCAGATAAAAAATATTTTTTTGTAAACCAGTGTTATCATTCTTAAGATTTTTGACATTACCGTTATTTCAGTTGGAAATCTCTTTGTTTGTTTCTTTTTTTTAGGTGTTTCATGATGTTGCTTATAAAGCAAGGAATCGGGATGATTTACTGGCTGGCATTGATGAATTTTTAGACCAAGTAACAATTCTGCCTCCTGGCGAATGGGATCCCAGTATCAGAATAGAGCCACCCAAAAGTGTTCCATCGCAAGTAAGTTTCATTCAAAA
This sequence comes from Doryteuthis pealeii, assembly GCA_023376005.1. Taxonomy (NCBI): domain Eukaryota; kingdom Metazoa; phylum Mollusca; class Cephalopoda; order Myopsida; family Loliginidae; genus Doryteuthis; species Doryteuthis pealeii. The sequence goes on along the minus strand of CM042155.1, from coordinate 60,242,165 downwards.
TTTCTATTCTTCTCATCTTTTTTTTTTTTTTCAAACTCCTGCAACCTCAGTTTTCTGTACATTGGCAAAGTTAAGTGGAAAGATACAGAGAATTTGAGTGACACAATGTAGCCCTGTATTGATACCTTCTCTGATTTACCACTGTGAATCTTACTTTACCCACTTATCACATGGCTCTCTAAGCCAATGAGAACTCTGTGACAGATAAACCAGAGATGAAACTTTGTCAATCAAAACTAAATCCGGTACTGTATTTGTTCACTGTGTTACCATTAATTTTAAAATCTATGCTACACTTCCTTACAAAAATGATAGGCTATGCCTATGCCATTGTATAACACAATTTTACTGATGATTATGATGAAGTTAATTGTAATCAGAACAGAAAACAATTCTGAATTTTTCTTGTATTTGTAGTTAGCCTTTTTGTTTCTTTGTTACAGGAGGGCCGTAAAACCCCTGGATCTGGTGCCCACCTCCCCAATGGGAAAGCCATGTTAGAAGAAGAGGAAGATGAGCATACTGACGAGACATTAGTTCGAACTGGAAGGTAATAGTTTATTTCACAGTTTTCAGCATTCACCTTGTATTTCATAAATACAGAAACTGCCTAGAAAAAATACCCTGCCTAGGGTAATGGGGCCCCAAGTCTTCTTGGGACCTAATAACACTTATCTCCACATCTGTTCCTCTTCTCAGAATTATTTACAAATTTGTATTTTTAGGATCACCATCTACTGCTTTGTCACATTCTCCTTAATCTCATCCATGGTATTTAAATGATGGTTTTAGTTTGGTTTGTTTTACGGCATATCAACCTCAGTGGGTCATTTAATGCCAACAAAGTTGTGAAATAAATTCATTCTTAATGCATAATACAATATAGACTTTCTCTTCTATAAAAACAAATGTATGATGCACAGATGTTCAAATTAACGACTGAAGAAGTCTTGCTCAATGCAAGACGAAATATATCCCCTATATCTACCTGTTTGAGTTGTTTTTTTGTCCACATTTTCCCTCTATTCATTTACCACATTCTGTTGGATTTACTCCAATCTTCCTACCCTTATATACACTAGCAAATATATGCACCCTCCGGGTGCAAGTATTTAAGTTTAAATGTAATAAAATATTAGATTAAATCAGAAAGGCTAATGAAACTAATTAAGAATTCAAATAAAAAGATTTGAAACGGAGGGTGTATAATCGAAAAATAGAACAACTGAAACTTACTCTTTCATCACTTCCGTTTTTCAATGCTAAATTTTCCTAGTTTAACTATTTAGTTAAAATAGGAAGTAAAGAATAAAATTACAGTTATTTCTTCTTGTTAATGAATTTCTTTTAGGATTTATTGAAGAGATTTTTACTCATATTCATTAAGATAAAACCAAACAATTAGAAATCAATAATACCAATCACATTTTTATTAAAATCAGTTTTTTTAATATCAATATGCAAATTAGCTTTATGTTTACACTGAAAACTGGTATTTTGTTGTATATATAAATACAATTGCATGTCATTAGTATTTAGGTAAGGCCAACAGTATTAATAATGTCAAACAGTTTTATTATTAATTGAGGTTTAAATAGAAATAGAATCATGGAGAATGTGACGTAAATAACTAAGGGAATTGTGACATGAGTAGTAATATAGTTTCGGTTACAGACAGAAAAACACACAATCTCCATTATAATAAGATATATGTCCATTTCCAACAACAATATCCATTAGACTATACACCTCCACAGTCACATGATGGACGTGACACAAACTAGCATGTATCAAAATATTGCAAAACTTTTTCACCTGAGTATTAATGAACTTTTCCACTTTTGAGTTTTGATTTGTAATGACTTTTTAAAAAATTTTTATTTTTTATTTTGTCAGGATATTTGGTGGCTTGATTACAGACATCAAGCGCAAAGCTCCATTCTACCTAAGTGACATTACAGACGCCCTCCACGTACAATCGTTTGCATCGTTTGTTTTCTTATACTTTGCCTGTCTCACTCCAATCATCACTTTTGGTGGTTTACTTGGAGATGCAACCGAGCAAAACATGGTTTGTATTTTTGTCGATTTCAAAAACATATCTTAAAATGTTTATAAATCAGATTTATTTTGCCAATGAAGTATTTAGAAAAAAATGTCCTCCCTAGGGTAATGGTGCCTTAGTTCCAAAGTTCTCTCTTTAGGACGATACACAGGAAGAATATAAAATCTAACACTATCTCAAAAGTAATAATTATTAATGATTAAGTATTTTTAAAAATAGCCTCCCTAGGGTAATAGTTCCCTTCAAAGTTCTCTCCTTAGAATGGTACACAAAAATGGAAGAATATAAAATCTAACACTATTTCAAAAATAATGATTTTTTAAAAATAGCCTCCCTAGGGTAATGGCACTTTAGTTCCTTTCAAAAGATAATCTGTCTACAGTAGTCCATGCGTCCCCTATGCATACATTAATATTGATTTCTGTGGATGAGATATTACTATCTAGGTACATGAACTGGTCCACTAATTTTAGAGGCTCTCCATCAAGTGTGATGTTACTTAGTCTATAAATTTAAGTGGTGGATTGCATTAAGCCTTATATATAAAAAATAATCCAAAATAGATCTATTTTAAAATTCTATATATAATTTTTAAACCTATGTGTGACCTTGCTTAGTCTATAAATTAAAGTGGTGGACTGCATTAAGCCATATATAAAAAATAATACAAAATAGATCAATTTTTAAACCTATGTGTCTATAAAATTAAGAAAGTTTTGTATTAATATCTTAATGACTTTTGGGAACAACCTAATGAGATATCTTGTGAAAAAAATCTTTTTATGATGCTTAACCTGAAGGCAATTGTTTTTCGACCTTATTTTTCCAATGTAGGTATCATTCGGAAATGGGATAAAAGTTTGAAAATTAAATCTTAGAAAGAAAATACTAGCCCAAGTTCATATTTATAGTGATTGACAATGTGTCCTCTAAGAATAAATAAAATATTTGTTGTTTTTTTTTCCTAAAATAATTTTTGAGATGAGGCTTGATAATTAGTATTACTTGGATTATTCAGACTGTTGTCCTCATCTTCATTGTACAATGTTTTGGCCGATGTGCCTTCTGGCCTTCTTCCGGTACAAAAAAGAATTACCTTTTTCTCTGAATTTTTTAGATGAGGCTTGATAATTTGTATTACTTGGATTATTCGGACTATTATTCTCATCTTCATTGTTATCTGTACAACGTTTCGGCCAATGTTCCCTCTGGCCTTCTTCAGGTACTTCTTGTCCAACTCTGGAACCTTCTTATCATAATTGGGAGCCATCATGGAACTTTGAACCCAACCCTTTATTCTGTCCATGGAGGTATCCTGTTCTCATTTCGCTTACCATAGCTGGGGTACAGGTGTTAAGTTGTGTTAATTATTATTATTTTATCTACTGCCCCTGACTAGGATTGAACCTGCAGTCTAGAGATAACTGTCACTTAGAACTGTCTTAACCTAACTCCTTTATCCACTAGGCTATGTGTCCAATTAGAATAATCCAAATAATACTAAGAATTACCTTGTCTTTTTTTTTTTCTTCAGGCCGCCTTTGAGAGTATTCTTGCTGGTGCCATCTGCGGTATTGTATATTCACTTCTTGCGGGTCAACCCCTTACTATTCTGGGGAGCACAGGTCCTGTCCTAGTATTTGAGAAAATTCTTTATAATTTCTGTAGGTAAGTATTCTAAGACAATTACTTTCATCAATTCTTTGACAAATTACTTATATGTACTTGTGTTGCATAGTGGATTCTTCAAACTCATGTCGCTAAATTCGGCGTACGTATATCATAGCGGGTATCGTCATTAACCCTAGATGATATATGTAGTTGTCGTTTAATGAAATCTACAACACATGGCATTAGTAAGACTTGACTTTATTTCTCTTCTCGGCTGTGGGTGGCGAGCATGACAATAGGAATGCCCAAGGGTTGATGATCACTACTACTACTACTACTGTTGGGATCTGGCGATGTTGAGGTAAAGGGGTGGACGAACCTCACTGCCCGCTGGCAGCGATGGCCTGTGTCGACGGTCACTCCTTGTAGCACTGTTCGCCGTCCGCTCTGACCGTCTAACTACCGACTCGATCCTCTGGCTTTTTGTATTGACGACACGCCTACGCATCTTTATCTTTTGATCTGATAACGGACGTTTGTTATATATTTCTTTATCCTTCCCCTGCTTCCTTGACCGGAAAGCCTCGCTTTTGTTTTCCCCTTTTTTAAAATATATATTTTTATATTTCTCTTTGTCTTTTTTCCGGAAGCTTTGTTTTCCGGCTGAGGACAATAGAACACTTACTACTCGCATAAATCCCCAAAAGGGTTAAAAGAAGCTCCTTAACCTTGGTCGGCAACCCATCAAAGTCAAGGAAAGTCCAGCACAAAACCTCTGCTGCCTTCAAGGAAAGGCTAGGGGAGTAAACCCTGAAAACAAATCAGCAGCCGGAGTCCTTAAGGTAGTGTGATGCTCAAATCCCGCACTACTCATCAACTCCTGCAACACTAACACTGCCAGACCGCATTGGTACCTTACCTTTCCTTTGGATCACAGCCACAGTGTGGAGAAGGGGGTGCTGCATGGGCAACAGCTTATCCTCCATACGAACCTGCCCAGGCTATGTAATTCAAAATAAAATAAAAAAATTTAAAAAATTGATACTACTCCATCGTCTCTTGTAGACAGAAGGCTGTCAACAACAACAATTATCATGACCAGAAAATTCGGCAAACACTGTGTTATACATGGGGAACACTGGACAGCTGTTTTGCCTTTATTAGGTCTCATCAGGAGTGTATACCATGATCCCAGTCACTTGAGATTGAACCAACGACCACAGAATGCAGAACTCAAACTCTACCTCTGAGCCACCAGCCCATACCACACATGCCAAATCATCTAGTCATGTTAATCGCACAACTACTTAACTTTTGATATTATTAAATTATCATTAAACTTTACAGTAATCTGAAAATTAGCTACATAAATGAGAGTAACCTCCCCTTGTTTATTTCACTTTGAGGTAGCCTTATGCTTTGGTCGGCCATTTTCATTTCACTGTAAATCTACTCTGAAAATACAAATTTGTTTGAATCACTAAGAATGCATATAAAAAAATTACTTATTTTGATAATATTTTAATTGGTTTCTGTATAAAATCAATCATAGGATTAATTTTAATACATTGGAGAATAAAACAATAATACTAAAGATCAATAACAGCAAGTAATTATTTATTAAACCCGGTTTTGTTAAAACAGGTATGCAAATTAACCACACCATATATTATGTAAACCTTTATTTCTTAGTAATATATAAGCCACATTGCATGATTTTAAATGCACTAATAACATGAGCTGTTTTGAGGCAAATCTGACTCCGATTTTAAGAGAGACATCATTCATAACTAAGATTTATTCTATGAATTAATGATTTTGACTATAGATTTAATACTCATAAACTTACGCAATTCCTTAGGGTATTGTCATGTAAGCAGTGATGTAGTTTCAGTTTCAGGTCAACAGACAGTGAATTTCCATGATAATAAGAATTAGTTTTTAACTTTTTCTTTTCCAGTAATTAATATATTTTATTCTTCTTTTTATCATTTCAGTGACTACAGCCTCGATTATTTGTGTTTCCGCTTGTGGATTGGTCTATGGACGGGTGTCATTTTACTTATCATTGTCGCTTTTGATCTCAGTGCTCTCGTACGCTACATAACGCGTTTTACCGAAGAGAGTTTTGCCGCTCTCATATCTTTGATTTTCATCGTAGAGTCTTTGGTGAAGCTTTTCCATATCCTGGATGATTATCCCATTAAGACAAGCTATTCAAAAGAGTTGCCTACCAACTGCTCTTGTTTGGAACCTAACATTACGCTCGTGACGCCCAACGCTACCTCAATTAACTGGGATTTTGTTACCAAGTCCAATTGCACAGATTTAGGAGGGAAATTAATTGGTGACGGTTGTAAGGTCCATCCGTACGCTGCTGATGTGTTTTTCTTGTCCTTTCTGCTTTTCTGCGGAACTTTCATCATTGCTATGGCCCTGAAAGGAATACGGAATGCACGATTTTTCCCTTCCGTTGTAAGTAGATCGAAATCCAAAGATTCTTTTCTTCTCTCTTTTTTTTTTTATTGACATTAAATTTTTTAATTTTTAATTTTTAATTTCATGTTCTGTAGTATTACCTATGTACTCCACCCTGTTGTTAGAATACACTGACTGCACCTCTGCAGAGGGGTAAGTCACCACCTGTTGGTCGTGGGTTGTGACCCAGGTGGTTGAGCAGTCCATGACTTGCAATACTCCTCTTTGGTCCTTACTTAGACTAGGGCAGTCAGAGAGACCCCCTCCGATCAATTGGCTGATTATGTCAAGCCCTAGAACCTATATGATTGCCCTTATTGCAAACCCCAACCCTTTTTATCATATAGGTGCTAGAAGGCAGTGGCTGAGTGTCTTCATATTCTGGGAATGACAAACTCTATCTGATGGTAAGGTTCCAGTTCTGGAGGTTTGGGGAATGTTCAGCACCCTTTCATCACCATTGCTCCCTGGTCCACTCTGACCCAGAGTAGTACCTGTTTGTATAGAAAAATGTGTTTATAAAAAAACAAATTGAGTATCGATTAAGAATGAGTTTATTTCAAAACTTAGTTGGCATTAAATGACCCACTGAGGTTGATATGCCATAAAGCCAAACACCTTTATACGCATGAATGTAATTTAGAAATTTCCGAGGAGTGCTTAATGAAAATGTTCTCATCATAAGAAATGAATTTGGCGACACGAGTTCAAATCCTGGAAGAGTATTGTGACTGAGTTACATTAAAATCCGAAATGGTTAACAGTTTATAATATAATTGTATGACCATTACCATCTTGCAACATTCTCTTGTTAAAAATGAGACCATCCAAATCATTCAAGATGAAATGCAAAAATGTAAATCCTGATTATCTGGTGTTGTTCATTCACCGAATTATTTATTATTTATATTTATTATGAGTGTCATCAGGTCATCAGGTCAGCTGAATAATAGTCCATTCCGTTTTTATTCTAAAGAAAGGGGAAAAAAAGACATGCTACACAGAAAAATATAAGAAAGAAAGAAAGAGTTGAGGAAAGATAGAGAAAGGGGGTTAGCATGTGGAAATGATAACGCTAATCTGTTTCAATTTAACAATGAAAAGATGGAAAGAAAGAAAAAAAGAGTGAGAGAGAGTTAAATGAAGATTATTATATTTTTTACATATTGAAATATTTCGCAATAGCTCTTAAGTAAACATATCAAACATTGTAATAATCAGAATACCATACTGTGGTGTATCCACAGGTTCTGCTAGTGATTAATAAAGAAATAAAACATTTTTTAAAGTTAAAATTGAGAAAACTATCTTCCAAGAGTTATTTCCCTTGTTCAATGAAATCTCTTCATTCCATAGAGGGAGCTGCTAATTATTTTCACAAATGAACTAAAATTTATTCGCTAAATAGCAACTAAACAGACAGTTAAATCAAGATTATCATACTTTTTACATATTGAACGATTTAGAAGTAGCTCTTAAGTAAACACATCAAATGTTGTAATAATTAAATTATTATACTGTGGTATATCCACAGGTCCTGCTTGTGTATTTATTATTTTTAGGGCATTACTAGTATATTCATCATTTCTCTTCACATTTCATTTTCTCTCTCTCTCTCTCTCTACTTTGCTCTCTTTCTCTCTTCAACTCTTTAGTAATTGTTTCTTTCCTCTTTACTCTCTTCACCTCTCTCTCTTCACCATCTCATTTTATTAGTCTATCTTTTTTTATCTCTCTGTCCCTCTCTGTCTTTGTATGTCTCTCTCTCTCTCTCTCTCTGTGTGTGCACACACTGCACACCAATATGCACCCTGTCGCTTCTTTCAGCCTATCATCCATTAAGCCTCAACACTTCTCACCCCAGGTTTTAAATGAGTAAATCTTTTGACCCTTGACCTTTTCATTCATTTTCAGGTACGTGCTATCATTAGTGACTTTGCTGTGATCATTGCCATCGTTTCTATGGTCACACTCGATGCATTAGTTGGTGTTGGAACTCCAAAACTTCTGGTGCCTACGGAATTTAAGGTGAGATTTTTATGCATAGAGGTTAGGGATGCACATTCATTGTACTGGAATTATTTGTGTATCTATGGGTTTATGAGGGTTGGCTGAAAAGTTCATAGACTGACCAAAATACTCTCATAGAATGTGACCAAATGAGGTTTATTTGAGGGTTGGCTGAAAAGTTCATAGACTGACCAAGATTCTCTCATGGAATGTGACCAAATGAGGTTTATTTTTCAACAGTCCGCATTGTGGTCCACCCACTTGATGTTGCAATGTTTGGATCCCATTGAGTAAAAAAACTCAGCAGCAGCAGCACATATGATATCATCATATGAATGTTTCAGCCTATCCTTATATATAGGTTGAATGTAACATTATCTGCGTTATTCAGACTATTGTCCTCATCTTCATTGTTATTTGTACAATGTTTCAGCCGATATGCTCTCCGGCCTTCTTCAAGTATATCTTGTTGGACTCGGGAACCTTCCTTTCGAACTCGGGAACTTTCTTGTCGTAATCGGGAGCCATCACGGAACTTTGAAACCTAACCGAGTCCGAGAAGGTTCCCGAGTCTGACCAGAAATACCTGAAGAAGGCCGGAGGGCATATCGGCCGAAACGTTGTATAAATAACAATGAAGATGGGGACAATAGTCAGAATAATGCAGATAATACTAATCATCAAGCCTCATATCAAACTTTTAGAGAAATTGAATGTAACAGTTAAATAAAACCCAAGGGAAGTAACTGTGGAAATCAAATATACTTTTATATGCATTCCATAACTAAAGAGTTGCTAATATTATCAATGTATAATGTTGGCTTTATAAGATATCTATCACGTAAAGGTCATTCCCTTCTTATACATAGGTTGGCTTATATTTATATATATATATATATATATATACGATAAAGGCAATGACTTATTGGTAAAAAATATTGAGTTAATCCCAATATTTGGTTAATACAAGTATTAACCGGATAAGTCAGTATTATAACAAATATAATGTGCTCAATATGTTAGTAGAGCGGATTTAGTATTACAGTGAGTATTGAAATAACCAACTCAAGTTTCACCATAAAGATCTTCAGGGTTAATTCCAATGAATTAATCAAGATATTGATTAATTACAGAAGTTAATATTGCAATTATATCTGTTCTTGATTAATTCATTGGAATTAATCCTGAAGGTCCTTATGATGAAACTCAAGTAGGGTATTTCAATACACACTGTAATACTATATATATATATATAGATATATATATATTGGGAGAATATGTGCTTAATTGAAGTCATACCTAATTTTGAAAATTAATTAATAAAATGAAAGTTAATTAATAAAATAATCTAAGTAAGTCCGGTTGGTGTAGGAGTTAAGATGCTCACCTGTCAGCTTGACAGTCGGGTTTCGAATCACGCACAAGGGGGTCTTCCTATCTATAGCTCTGCTGATGAGGCCTAATAGGCCGAAATGTACATACAGAGATTGATTTTTCTTGATTTGTTTAGCCTTACATTTAAATAGGTATGCCCACCTAATTAATTAATTATTAATTAATTAAGTTTCAAAATTAGGTACGACTTCAATTAAGCACATATTCTCCCAAAAATTGTCGGCTAAAAAAAGACATCATAAACACATTGCTAATGTGTATTTACTTCTCATATAATATATATATATATATATATATATATATATATATATAGAGAGAGAGAGAGAGAGAGAGATAGATAGATATTATGGGTGCTATATCTATAAGTCAACAAAGCTCAATATCATGGATAGAAAATATAATTTGAAAAAATCATTTCTTGCTTATAGTTTGAAAGAAATCACATTGGCAAGAACTTGTCAGTAACCAAAAGGTTACTTATATAATTTGCATTGATGGGTGATGTTTATTAAGTTGATGCTATAGCATTTCGGTTTGTTTATCAAACCATCATTGGGACCATCATCTGTGTCAAAAAGAAATTATTAGTAACCAGAAGTCAGTTTTATAGCAGGATAATTTCTTTTTTTTTTTTCCGCAAATAATTGTCCCGATGATGATTTCAAACTGAAACACTGTTGTGTCATCCTAAAAAACATCACCAGTCAATGCAACTTGGTTTTTCATTTTTATAAATTTACATACTGTTGGATTCACTTCCATTTTTACCTTATAAATATATAAGCTGGGAAAATTTGGCTCAAGACCGCCCTCGGTGGCGGCAGAATCTCCATAGAGGACTGTACATGTCAGAAGTCACCCTGATACAACATCATGAAGCTAAGAGGTCCATAAGAAAGCAACGGCAACAAAGCATCGGAACATCATCATCTACAGGGACAACTTACAAATGCAAAATCTGTGGTCGAGAATGTTTCTCAAACATAGGACTTCATAGTCACAGGAGGCGCTGCAACCTCAGGGCACACAAAAACTTTTATCATAGTCTTTCGAGACTGAATTGCCAATGAATATATATATATAAAATTGTTTTATTGTCTCTTTGATGGTGTCTTATTTTTCAAATAATTTATTATCTTTTTTTTTTTGTCAGCCCACCTTATCGACACGTAGTTGGGTTGTGAACCCCTTCCGAAACCCTTGGTGGACAATCCTTGCTGCCGTTATTCCAGCCTTACTATGCACGATTCTAATCTTCATGGATCAGCAAATTACTGCTGTCATTGTAAATAGAAAAGAAAACAAACTTAAAGTAAGTAGAATTCAATGTTGCACACAGATACATATTTTTGTGTACACATTTTGGATATTGTTCATCATCTTCTCTCACTTCCATCTTTCATCGTGTTACAAAATTGACAGATACCCTATTAATCATGTACAGAAGTGTAGCGTAGATTTTAAAATCCCAGTTAATGGAATGATACAGGAGGGATGATGGACACCCCTTAACCCTGTGTTGACCTACAATCCTGGTTTGCAAGTGGGAAGTTAGCTGAAAAAAATCAGTTTGTTGCTTGCCAACTGGACAAGATGGACCACCATGCCATCTCTCATCCTAAATTCTTGCATGTGTGTTGCGGATCTGGGATCTTAAATAAAATATATAAGCTCAAAACACAGCAAAGTCTACATGGTGTACAACATCAGGGGGGTGGGTATGCTTCTCTGTATTCCATCTTTGTCCTTTACTCATGAAACACGGAGACATATTTGTGTGTACACATTTCTATTTAATTCCCACAATACATTATTTTCTTTTTCTTGTTAAAAAAACAACCAAAATTATGATTAAGAAAAATACCTGTTAAAATTATTAATTATGATTAACAAATATTTATCCAAAAATTTATCCAAATATAGATAAATAAAAAATACATTATTAACACACATCATCAAGTTGTACTGATAGCATGGATTCCTTTCACACTCTCTTGCCATCCATCCCTATTGACTATTGCTCTTGGCAGGTCTTCTAGGCTGCATCCAGTGCCCACACCGAGCTGATGAATGTAAGTCTCTGCTGGGTGGCCAACACTGGTGTGTCCATTTCTAAATGGGGAGACCCAACTGATACTGACATTCTGTATACTTTATTATAGATAACCACTGTCTTACACAAATAACACTCTTGAACATTATTCCCTCTATTCAATTGGCTGGACACCTCAAACCCTAGCACCTATATGATTGTCCCAACGATATTGCCCTTATGGCAAACCTCCAACACTTTTTATCATATATGTGCTAGAAGGCAGTGGCTGAGGGTCTTAGTGTCCTGGATATGATGTTAAACTGCATCTAGTTCTGAGAGTGTGGAGTACCCTTTAACCATTACTGCCAGGTCTACTCTGACTTGTAGTGGTAGTACCTGTTAGAGTCCTATCTATGGGTTAAATAGATAAAAAATGAGTTTTAAAAAGTTGAATTAAAAAAATTAATTGAATACCCAACAAGAATGAATAAAACAAAACATCTTTGGCATAAAATAACCTGTGACAGAGAACACGAGGTGAGTGGCCTGCCGTATTCTCGAAGGAAGCAGGCTAGGCTTTGCCTGGCATGTGGAATCAAACCCGCGTCCTTCGGAATGCGAACGGGCGACACATTGGCACTGAATTCAAGATACTATTGTTCCAGATGTAAGCGCCAGGTGCCCGGATGATGGCTACGAAGATTCTGGCAGCCGGGATTGGCTCGGGAATCTTGTGCGTGGGGTGCAGACACCCGGATGTTGAAGGAAAAACTGTATAAGTAGAAGTGGGGTGACGACAGCAAGCAGTTGCGATTTTTCAGCTGCTGAAGATATTTGAGTTCGTGATTTTACGACGATGACGGATTTTTGGTGCTATAGATTTTGTGATGGCAACGACATTGTTGACCCCCCCCTCTTCTCTTCAACAAGTCGAATTTATTCTTCCCCTCTATTTTTTTTTCTTTTTCATACTAGATAACCCAACAAGGGTTGATAAGCTGTAAAATTTAACCAACCTTAAAATTCTGAATTTTCTTTTCTTTTCTGTGTAGAAAGGCCATGGCTACCATTTGGATTTGTTTATTGTGGCCAGTCTCATTATGATTTGTTCAATACTTGGACTGCCTTGGTTTGTCGCAGCGACAGTTCTCTCCATCACTCATGTGATGAGTTTGAAAAAAGAATCACAGTGTACCGCTCCTGGAGAAAGACCCAGGTTTCTGGGAGTCAGGTAAGAATCCGATCTTTTTTTTTTTCTTTCCTTAGATTACTGTATATATTTATATACTAAATATAGGCTCCCCACTCCTAGTAGGTTGAGCTCTCTGGAGGAGAAATTCACTGCCAGCTGCGAATTATGATTAAATTGCAAGGCTCTCCTAAAAGACGGATAACATTATTAATCTGTTTCAATCAAATAAGATAAAAAGAAGTAAAAAAGAAAAAAAAGAGTTAAATCAAGATCATTATACTTTTTACATATTGAATTATTTCATGATAGATTTTGATTAAACATATCAAACATTGTAATAATTGAATTATCATACTGTGGTATATACACAGGTCCTACTTGTCTATTATTTAATGTGAGTTGTAATTTCTTTTTAAATGTTTAATTCTTAACATCCTGTTGATCATTTTTTTAAGTTCAGAGTCCCATTCCTATAAGGATCTATCAAAAATGCTAAAAATGGCCTTTTCATTTAAAGTTATCTGTTATTTCCCTTAAGATAAAGACTTCTAAATATGTTTAATATTATATTTAAACAAAGGCTATCGTTTAGGGCAGATTAGGAAAACGAATGTGACTTCCAGCCAGGCGGAATGAGGTGGTATAGGATGTTAAGAGTTAAATTCAAAATTATTTGCATGAATTAATATTCATATCATTTTTCTTTTCATTTTTTTTTTCTTTTTGAATCCAGGGAGCAAAGAGTTACAGGTACTATGGTATTCCTTATGATCGGAATTTCCGTGATGTTAACATCTATTCTTATGGTAAGTTAAATTTTCATCATATTATTAGGGAGATTTTGTGTCTGTCTATAACTGAAACTACATCACCACTGTTGTCACAATTCCCCTTGCTATTTACATCATGTTTTTCAGGATTTTATTCTTATTTAAATCTCAGTTATTAAGAAAATCATTTCTCTGAATTTTTGAGATGAGGCTTGATGATTAGTATTATCTGCTTTATTCAGACTATTGTCCTCATCTTCATTGTTATCTGTACAACGTTTCGGACGATATGCCCTCCGGCTACCTTATCCACTAGGCCATGTGTCCAATTGGGAAATCCAGTGTGAATTTTGGGAACATATAAACCTAATGTCTTATTTTGGCTAGAATATCTACCTATTCATTTTTATGTAGGATTTTTTTACCTAGACTCTTTGTGTGTGTTTTTTTTTCTTTTTTTTTCTTTTTAATCTGATCTAGCCTTTTTAATTATGGGTTCCCATATTGTATTCGAGAAGGTTCCCGAGTCCGACAAGAAATACCTGAAGAAGGTCAGATGACATATAGGCTGAAACATTGTACAGATAACAATGAAGATGAGGACAATAGTCCAAATAACGCAGATGATACTGTTCTCCTCATCTTTATTGGTACAATCTTGGTCTAGTGCTAGTGAAAAGGGGATAGACTCGCTTGCTGTCTGGCTGATACCGACAATAGGACAGTCTGCATAGTTTATTACATTTAAACTGAATCATAGAACACTGGATAAGAGGACCCTAACAGGTACTACCACTCCGGGTCAGAGTGGACCAGGGAGCAATTGTGATAAAGGGGTACACATTCCTCAAACCTCCAAAAGTTGAACCTCACCATCAGGTAGCCTCATTTGGGGGGAGTCTTACCCATCTGCAGAGGTGCATTCTAACGCCCCAGTTGACAGGGCCAAAACTGGAATGGCTGAAATCATCTCGGAAAGACCTGTTGTGAGAAAGAAGATCCGACTGAATTCTTTTGTATTCACAATTTTATTTTCAAAAGGCAGCGTTCACCCAGTCAAGACAGAGACTGGGGGTAGATAAACGGGTTTGACAAATTCTTTAGATGCAGGAACCCTGAGCAAAGTTGCCTGTTTAGAGTCTATCTGCTTCTGGGGGAGGGAAACCCATAGCTAGTCGGGTCTCTTTATGTAGATACTGCCTCTGTTTTTTTTCCAGAATTGCTCGAGACTCATCAATCATAAGTAGGTTCCTCTCGAACAAATCCACTAATTGGTGCTAGCTCATATAATTTTACACTATTTCATTGAAAAACCTTGTTAATCATTGTTTTTTTTTTTGTTCTTCTTCTTCTTTCAGAAAATCCCCATGCCTGTTTTGTACGGTGTATTCCTGTATATGGGTGTGTCATCATTACGTGGTATGCAGTTGGTGTGTCGAGTAATGATTCTATTTATGCCGGCCAAATACCAACCTGACTACATGTATCTAAGACATGTTCGAACAACTCGAGTTCATCTTTTTACTTTCATCCAATTAGTGTGTCTTGGAATTCTTTGGGTGATCAAAACCATCAAGAAAATCTCCATTGCTTTCCCTCTCATGGTTTGTAACTCTCTTCATTCATCTCTCTATTTATCTCTATACATATACTCACACAATCAATTTATATATAGATCTATGTACACACTTTATATATATATATACATATGCATATATATATATATATACACATATTTAAAATGTAACAACATATATATACACACACACACACACATATAATGCAACATATATATACACACATACAAATATATATAATGCAACATATATATATATATATATATATATATATATATACATACACACACAACACACACACATTTAGAATGCAACATATATATATATATATATATATATATATATATATATACATATATACACATATATACACACACACACATTTAGAATGCAACATATATAATATATAATATATTATATATATATATATATATATATATATATATATATATACACATATACACACACATACACATAATCTTCATAACATCTTGCAGCAGTTCTGGAATTGAAAATTAATAACTTGCAACATTTAGTAAAAAATATATGAAAGTTAAACTGATATAGTTTTATTTCTTATTTACTTTTTGATCATTGCATTTCAACAAGACTGCAAGACTTAATAAAAGTCCTGCATATATATATATATATATATATATATAGTCATAAAATAGTGTGCCAAGTAAATAGTACTCAATATCATTGATTGAGCATGTATATCTAATAGTAGCACTATCCTAGGTTTATATATATATATATATATATATATATATATATATAAAAGATAATTAAATGACAAAAACATCTTAATAAGTCTACCTGTAATTTTAAGATATCTTTATCTTGTTTCTTTTTTTGGTTTATGAAGAAATTGTTGTCAACTAGGAATCCAACACTTAAAAAAATTCAGACAGAAATTAAATTCGAGATTCCAGCTATAAATCCCAGCACCTGATTGTCATCATGATTGATTCTATTTTGAAAATTCACATTTGTTTTGTTTTTTTCCCCCTCGTTGCAGGTGTTGGCCATGTGTTTTGTGCGTAAAGCTATGGATTACATCTTTACTCAACGAGAATTAAAATGGTTGGACGATATTATGCCAGAAGCGCATAAACGAGCTAAAGAAGACGCAGAAAAACAGATGCAAGAGGTAAAGAAAAAAGAAATAAGTTGTATTTTTACAATTTTTATTATTATTATCATTATCACTTTTCTATATGGTGGTCAGAAAGTTTTGTCACCCATTACATATCTTTTAGAGGTAAAATACTTCTATAGTACAACCCAATATTCTAGAAAACAATTAAATTTTTAAAATACTTTTTTTACATAACTTATATATTATAGTTAAAAGGAAAAAAATTGTAGAATAATCATGCTAAGTTCCAATTACCATCGAATTGGTAAGACAAGGCAACAAGTAGATGTAACTGAATACAGATCTAATCTTGTTAAATTTTGATATTTGGTCAGGGCTAGATAAGCATCTTCAAAAACATGCATTTCTTCAAATGTATAATGATCCATGTTTTTTAATGTTACTAGATTCTCTTTGTAAATAAATCAGTTGCTTATCCACAATCCAATGGTCGGGCAGAGTTAGCCGTCAAGACAGCCAAAAGGATAGTGAATGGCAACACAGGACCCCAGGAATCTCTGGATAATGACCAGGCTGCAAGGGCAATCCTTCAATATCGGAACACGCACATTCAGATAGGCAACCAACAATATATATATATTGAAGTAATTCAGTCAGTCAATCAGTATACTGTTGGTTTGGACAACAGAAACAGGCTAAGCACCACTGAACTAGGCCCAAAACAGCTGGTGCTTATGGAACTCAAGAATAGTCCATTCAAAAATAAGTTAAAACAATATGTAAGGTTGACTAGACTTTCGGACCACCCTGAATTATTTTTTCTTAAAGTGTTATTTTTGTTTATTTTCATTTATTATCTTGCTTTTTGTTTTTATTGTTTTTTTCATTATTATTATTTTATTGATTTTTTTATTTCATTTTTATCCTTTTTCCTTGATTTTGTTTATTTTTTTGTATTTTTATTTGCCGTATTTGACGTCTTACAAGATGCAAAAATCCCAGAAAATCCCCCTGCATCTTATAGGGTCAGCTTTGGTTTTCTAGCAAGTAAAGTTCTATTTTTGCCCAAATTTAGGTGTGTTCTATAATAAGCCGATGCATCTTATAATCTGTTAAATACAGAATTTCATTGTTAAGAAAAAAGAGAATAGGAATCAAATCCAATGGATTTAAAATTGATTAATCTTTAAGAAAGAAAAAAAAGACAGATTTTCTCTTTACAATGTCACACAGTTCAACAGGTTACTGATTTGTGGAGTTCTAGTGCATCAGTGACCCTTAAATTAAACTACAAATATTTCTATAAATGTAAATAAATTGGTGATTGTTTCTACACCAAAAACAACAATTCTTTTTCTCAGGTAACAAAATATAAGAAAAGTAATTGTACTTTATGTATAATAGCAGAAAGAAAATGAAGGGATGACTCTTAACCCTGAATGGTACATAAATCTTTTTAAGGTTTTTAAATCTAAAATATTGGGATTTAATCAAGATCTAAATAAATATGAAACTTTAAAAATAATCTCGTAGTTAACAAATATCAGGTGGCAACCTTTAAATTGACATTCATAGTTTAAGTCCATTTCTTTAGATTTCTTCTAAATACTTGTTCAAATTCAAGAATGTCTTATTAGCTGATGCATCTTAAAACCTCTCAAATTTGGTCATTTTTAAAAATTATTTTGCTTCTTTTTGTACATTTCTTTTTTTAATTTATTACTGCTAATTTACAAAACATTAGTCTGACTTACTATTTACTAGAGGGAAATTAGTACCATTTGAAATACAATCCCCACCCTTTTTTAATAGCATATCAACCTTCATGGGTTATTTAATACCAAAACAGTAGTGGATTCAACCCATAGTTCGAGACTAATACTTTTTCCAGTGGGATTAATCTGAAAGTGAACGTTATAGTGTGACTGAAGTTAGACATCATTTACTATATCATAATCCAGTATGTTAGTCACTATGCCATGAGGACTCCACCCTTGTGTGAAATGCAAACAGCCTTGTCCAGGATTTGAACTCTGGTCACTGTGTCCATTTCCTTTGACGATAACCATAACACCATGAGCATTTCCATAGAGAAAGGTTTATGAACAAAGAAATTATGTCTTCAGTATTCACATTAAAACAAAAACAAAAAAAGAAACTCATGTGCTTTTGTTCTGGCCATCTAAATATTTTTCTTTTTTTAGATATTTTGAGATTTTATAAATGCAAAAAATAATTTCTGAAATATTTATGCAAAGAATGTCAAAAAGATTCCCCACATTTATTGAATGGTTCTTGTATATAGGAATTAAGTCCCATGAGAACTGCTGGAATATATTTAACATTTGAAGCAATGGCAATTCACATATCTTCCATGTATAACGATCCATATGTTTCTTGGGGGTCAGGCATCCATATGTTTCTTGGGGGTCAGGCATCTCTAATAATAAATGCAAATGTCAGTGCATCACATTTTTTCAATTTTACTCCTAGAGGCCATAACCCAACATATCATACCATTTTGGAATCAGGCCAACTCCATGAGAAAATAAAAAAAACATTTCAGGCTGAATCCAGACCCGCAATCCAGAAATTTTGGATTCCCAAGTTTTAATTACTGTTTTCGGAAATTTTTTTTTTTTTTTTACATGGTTTCTGTGACAAATTAAAAAAAATTTTTGTTTTTTTTACAATTTTTATGTATAGCTTGGAAATAATTGCGAAATCCAGTAAAAGTCGCAATGAAATAGAAATAATTGTTTGTATGGAAAGTAAGGACCTATGTACATCAAATTGTCTTTAACCCTTAATGTCCTAAACTGCCTCACTCCGCCCAGTCAGAAGTCACATTCATTTTCCTAATCTACCCCAAATGATAGCCTTTGTTTAATTGTAATATTAAACATTTAGAAGTTTTTGATTTAAGGGAAATCACAGGTAACTTTAGATGAAAAGGCCATTTTTAGCCATTTTTTGATAAATCCTTAGAGGAATGAGGATCTGGACATAGAAGATTTTCAACGGGATGTTAAGAGTTAACTCTAAATGGCAAAACCAAGAACATTATCGTGCAGATTTGCAATAAGTTCCAAATAGACAAATTATATTATTATTTTGATGAAAATGTTTGTTTTTAATAAATATTGTTCAAGTTTAATGTCTACTCAATATATGGAGTGTTATTGTTAGGCCAAAACCCCAATCAAGAGCCCTCCACAGGAGCGAGCTTGATTGCTGCCTGATAAGGTAGCTTTTAAGCTAATATAATAATAGTAATAATAAAAGTTATGCTATTTACTGAATGACCGAGGAATCTTTTACTTAGCAAATTTATTAGTAGAGAGAGACTATCTAGAAAAATGGTAGATTCAAAAAGTTCTATTTAGTGAAGAGGAGGAAATGAATATTGGTCTGCCCAAGTCTTCTTTGAAAT
The DNA here is from genome assembly GCA_023376005.1 of Doryteuthis pealeii. NCBI lineage: Eukaryota > Metazoa > Mollusca > Cephalopoda > Myopsida > Loliginidae > Doryteuthis > Doryteuthis pealeii. The sequence continues at coordinate 60,222,497 of CM042155.1, read as the reverse complement.
ATTGGCCTTTTCCTGACCTCTTCTGCTAATGGTGAACAAGAATAAAAATGAATTTTAAAGCTAGGAACTTGTCTAAAATGATAAGTAGTAACATAATAACCATCATTAAAATAAGAAAAATATCATTACATATGCAGTTTATTTTTAATAGACTTAAAACGATTTATTTTGGTCAATTTTGACACAATCCGCCATTCTGTTTCTTTTTCAATGGTTTTACGCGCTTGTTTACAATTTTAATGTAACATTCGTGATTGCAAAAAAATTTACCAAAAATCAGGTAATTATCCGATTTTAATGAAATTTTCAGTATTAATTTATCAATTAATGAATTTTATAATGCATCAGTTATTTTATTTCAAAACTTTAATTTAGTATTTTTGCTATGAAAAATTAATATATAAAATTCATTTGAAATATGAAAAGCCTGATATTAAGTTTTAAATGTTATATATTTAGATTCTAAAAATAAATATCTATTTAATGCAAACCTTATTTTATTACATCAAAGTATACTTTTTGAAGATAAACTCAATTGAAAATGTACCCTTTTTAAGCAGAAAAAATATCGATGTATAATTTTTTCTTTTATAAGATAATAGCCAATTAAATAATTATCGAAATGAGTAAAAAAGAAATCTCCAAAAAATTAATTATCTATTATTTTTTTACATTTTATTTTTCGGTACTTAATTTCTCATAGAAAAGCCACTGTAAAAAAATTTTTATGTTTCTATTCATAACTTTGGTCTTTTATCTCTTTATTTATACTGTAATTAGAAAACTCTAAGACCAACTTGAAAAAAAAGTTACACCCCCAACATAAGGGGGGTCAAAATTAAGTGACCTGAAAAAAATGATAAAGTTTTGAAATAAAATAAATAATGCATTATAAAGATCATTCATTGGTAAAGATTCATTGAAAATTCATTAAAATCGATAATTCCCTGATTTTTGGTAAATTATTTTCTTAGGGGTGGGGGCTAAAGTCATTTGTCAAAATGCAGTTTAGCCTCATTTTTGGTATACCTAGAATATAGATATATTTTTATTTTTTAACATCCAGGAAATGCTGGGTAGCTCTGCTAGTAAAGAATCATTTTTGTGTCTTTTACAAGAACTTGTTAGAGTTACAAGAGTTCCACTAGAAAGGAAGTAATCATGTTCTGATTTTATATAATTTCATCATTTATTTATTTTTATCAAATATATCAACAAGTGTGAGAAATCTGACAATAGGCAGTTGCTGAAGAACAATTTGATAAGGACAAACAAAATCAAAATCTGGTTTGAATGAAGAAATTTCTTCATATTTTTTTTTTTTTTTTTTGTTTTTTTTAAATCCTAGAAAGAAAAAGAATAAACAAAAAAAAACTTTTCTTTTTTTTTTTTTAATGTTTAATCGTCATTTATTGTTTGCCCCGTTTAGGAAGAAATGAAACTGATGGAAGGAGTCGACCCTAACATAGGAGTAACGTGATAGGTATGCCCTTGGAAGGGATGACAATCAGCTCAGAATTGGATTCTGTGAACATCACAGAAGAGATGACCAAGACTGCCATCTGGAAGACCATTGTGGCCACAGATCAGTCAAGTATTCCTCAAACTGACCACCCCGAGAAACACACAAAAAGTGACCGTACTGAAAACGGCAAAAAGTAAGTGTCCTTCCATTTGTGTGTTATGTGTGAATGGGGGAGTCGGGCCACTTTTATGAAAACGGGGGGGGGAGTCGGGCCACATTAGAAGTGACCAGTGCAAGTCTTTGTTTTCATTTTTGGTTTTTTTTACCTTGTCTCATATGCCAGACATTTCATTTTCAAAACTAACAGCACTACTAACAAGAGGACACAGTTTTCAAGATCTTCTAAGACTGTGTGAATGGGAAGGGGGGGAGGTCGGGTCAATTTCTAAGTGACCAGTGCACGTCTTTGTTTTCATTTTTGGATTTTTTTTTTTTTACCTAGTCTCATTGCTGACGAGAGGACAGGGTTTTCAACATTCTATAAAACTGTGTGAATGGGTAGGGGAAGGGTCAGGCCATTTTTACGAGAAGGCAGGGGGTTGGGCCTGTTTAAAAGTGACCAGTGCATGTCTTTGTCTTCATCTTGGATTAAAAATCTTCTTTTTTTTTTTACCCGGTCTCATATACCAGACATTTCATTTTCAAAACATTTGGCACTACTGACCAGATGACAGGCTTTCCAAGATACTATAGAATGTGAACGAGGGGTTGGGCCACTTTACAAGAAGGTGGGGGTCGGGCCACTTTAGAAGTCACCAGTGCACATCTTTGTTTTCATTTCCGGATTTATTTTTTTACCTGGTCTCATATGTCAAACCTTTCATTTACAAAACTACTGGCACTACTGTCAAGATGACAACATTTTTCACGATCATATAATCCAGATGAAACTGAGGAATTTTCAGTTGGAAGTATCAAAAAAGATTTAAATATTAAAAGCGATAAGTGATATCCATTTTTCGACATCATCATCTCGAGGAAACAACTCCAGGGATTTAGTCACCCACATTTGAAGCACATTCTTCACTGATGTTTATTTGTTTGTTTAGTTGGTTGGATTTTATGGCATGTCAACCCTTGTTGGGTTATTTTATGCCAAAGATGTTTTGATTTATTCATTCTTGATGGGTACTCATTTTTTATAACATTTTTTCTATTTAACCCAAAGATGGGACCCTAACAGGTACTGCTACTCTGGATCAGAGTGGACCTGGGAGTAATGGTGATGAAGGGGTACTCCACACTCCACAGAACTCCAGAATTGGAACCTCAGCTTCACATAGAGTTTTAACATCATAACCAGGACATTAAAACCCTCAGCCACCATATTCTAGCACATATATGATAGAAAGGGTTGGGGGGGGTTTCCATGATGGCAATAGGGCTGGGACAATCATATAGGTGCTAGGGCTTGATGTAACTAGCATTGATCAAAGGGGGGCCTCGCCGACCACCCAGCTAGCCTAAGTAAGGACCAAAGTGGAGTGTTGCATGTCATGGACAGCTCAGCCACCAGTGTTCCATCCTTAAGCATCATGGGTCACCACCCCCTGCCAACAGATGGCCCCATTGGGTGTGGTCTTACCCCTTTGCAGAGGTTCAGTCGGTGTATGGGCTGCATTCTTGGGTGATGAGAATGTCAGATGATGGTGTCATCAGAATGATCAATTTCTATTTTTATTTTTCTTACTTTTATTCATATAAATTCTGTTTACAATTTCTTATGGTGTTCGACAAGATTGTTACTTTGGAAAAAACCTTAGAAGGATTAGAAGTGCTGTTATGTTTTTTTTTTTAATAAAAAAAATTTATTCGCAATATGAGGCAAGGTAAAAAAATAAATCAAAAACATTTCCAAATTAGGTAGGCAGTGTGTTTTATATTGTCCCCCCCCCAATCCATTCTCCCCTGTGGAAGTGTTCCCCCCCCTTTGGATTTCCTTACTAACTTCAAGATCCCTAGATTTCTTCAGATTTTACTTGTCTTTTTTTTCTTCTTACAATCAAATAATGGATCAGTTTAAAAAAAAAAAAAGAACAAAAATCAAATAAGGATCAATTTTAAAAATCAAATCAAAGGTCAGTTTAAAAAACAAAATGGATCAATTCTAAAAATCTAATGATGGGGCAAAGTTTTTTTTTTAAATTTCAAATTAATGATCAATTTTTTTAAAAATCCTTTTAAAAAGATGGATTAAATCAAAAAAATTATAATCAAATAATGTTTCAGCTTTAAAAAAATCAAACTAAGGATCAAACTGATGAGTCAATATAATAAATGGATCAATTTAGGGAAAAAAAATTCAAATTGATGGATCAGTTTTAAAAATCAAAGGATCATTTAAAAATTCAAATACTGGATCAATTTGAAGAATGAAATAAAGGATCAGTTTTTAAAATCCAAATTATGGATCAATGTTAATCATCAAATTAGGATCTGTAATGTTCGATGGGGGTGTCCTTATAGAAGGTCGGACCACCATAGCAGAAATTTGGGGATTCTTTCCACCGCCACCCCCACCCCTTTTACAGCAAAAATATAAAAGCATTAATCAAGCTATTTACCTGGAAAGCAGTATCCACCTTTCAGGTGTGATTTGACCATGTTGGTATTTTTTCAGCCTCTGAGATTTGCATCCCAAGATTTAGTTTAGGAGGGTTTTTTTTCTTTTTATGGCGTGGGGATCAAGATTTTATTGCCAAATATGGAGTTGTTAGAATTTTAGGATTTTAAACATTTTTCTAGAATAATCTTTTAAAAAAAAAAAATTTAAAAAAATTGATTGGATTTTTTTGTTGTTTTGGTTTTTGTTCATTTTTTGTTTGTGTTCTTATTTGACTCTTTTTCTGTTGCAAGTTATTAAAAAGTATTTTTGTTGTCACTCTGGCCTTCCATACTTCTCTCTTCTACACTGTCCAATCATAGAAATTCTCAATCTCACCAAAGAAAGAATTCTTTCAGCTTTTATCTGTGCCTCAGTCAATCATTCAAATTTTCTTCACACTCACGCATGGCAACAGGTGACCAATGAGCTTCTTACGTTAAGGAGAGAGTCTTTCACTTTGGAAAGAATTCTTTCGGTTTTTATCTGTGCCTCAGTTAGTCATGCTAATTTTCTTCACATCCACATAGAGCACTTGATTAGTTCTGAGACACCAGGTAATTTGCATGTCTGCGCATGGCAACAGGCCACCTCGTTGCCTCTTACATTGAAGTGAAAGGAATATGAGTAATTCACATTTATTTCATACCCCACCTCACCCATCCAATAACTTTTCCTTTCCAAACTGCACTAATTTTGCACTTTTTACTAACTGAAGCATCATTCTGCTGCACCTGCACACCAATATTTTAAAAGTTGTTCATCTCATTCTAGTTTTACATTTAAAAATGTCTAACCTAAGTATGGGTTAAAGTGGAGTGTTGTATATAGAGTGCTCAGCCATGAGAATTCCATCCTTAAGTATTATGGGTCACCACCCACACTCAACAAGTCGCCCCATTGGGGTGGAGGGAGTTCTACCCCTCTGCTGAGGTGCAGGTGAGGTATTCTACTGTACCAGGCAACAGGGCTGCAGCATAAGTTGTTGGGTTTTTTTTCAAATCCATGGAGTAAATCTGCTTTTCACAGATTTTATTAAAGTTTTGAATGGATATTTGTTTTCTGTGGGAAAAGGGTTCATAAGAAATGCTAATGAAAACTAATAGCATTTATCACTTTGTCTTTTTGTCTAAAAATGTGTAAGATAATCTAAGTGGGTTTTTTTTTTTAAAAGTTAACTTGGAGGCAGCAAAGGTGCACTGAGTGGTTGGGTAATCGATCTGTACCTGATGACCCCACAAGCAAAATATTACACTGGAAAATTCTGATAATACTTATATGAATGTAGATTACTATAATTGTAATAATTTTATTATTTCTTATTTTCACAGGAATAAATTTGCGCCCGATGACAGGCGCAAGTATTTAAAGTTTTAATGTAATGAAATATTTATTAAATTTGAAATACTAACAATTCATATTTAATACAAATAATTTGCATGCAGTTGTACAATATCAAGTATCCTATCTAATACAAACAATTTGCCCACAGTTATACGATATCAAGTATTCCTATCTAATACAAACAATTTGCACACAGTTATACGATATCAAGTATTCCTAAATACAAATTTGTTTGCGGTTATATATCAAGTATTCCTATCTAATACAAATAATTTGTTTGCGGTATACGATATCAAGTATTCCTATCTAATACAAATAATTTGTTTGCGTTATACGATATCAAGTATTCCTATCTAATACAAATAATTTGTTTGCGGTTATACGATATCAAGTATTCCTATCTAATACAAATAATTTGTTTGCGGTTATACGATATCAAGTATTCCTATCTAATACAAATAATTTGTTTGCGGTTATACGATATCAAGTATTCCTATCTAATACAAATAATTTGTACGCAGTTATACGATATCAAGTATCCTATCTAATACAAATAATTTGTACGCAGTTATACGATATAACTATTCCTATCTAATACAAAAAATTTGTACGCAGTTTACCGATTTATTCAACTATTTAATACCCACGCAGTTATACGATATCAACTATTGTATCTATACAATAATTTGTACGCAGTTATACGATATCAACTATTCCTATCTAATACAAATAATTTGTACGCAGTTATACGATATCACTATTCCTTCTAATACAAATAATTTGTACGCAGTATACGATATCAAGTATTCCTATCTAATACAAATAATTTGTACGCAGTTATACGATATCAAGTATTCCTATCTAATACAAATAATTGTACTCAATCATATGGTTTCAAGTATTCCTATATACAAATTAATTTGTACTCAATCATATTGTTTTCAAGTACTTCCTATCTAATAACAAATAATTTGTACTCAATCATATGTTTCAAGTATTCCTATCAATACAAAAATTGTACTCAATCATATGTTTCAAGTATCCTATCTAATACAAAATAATTTGTACTCAATCATTATGGTTTCAAGTATCCTATGCTAATACAAATATTGTACTCAATCATATGGTTTCAAGTATTCCTATCTAATACAAATAATTTGTACTCAATCATATGCGTTTCAAGTATTCCTATCTAATACAAATAATTGTACTCAATCATATGCTTCAAGTATTCTATCTAATACAAATAATTTGTATCAATCATATGGTTTATTCCTACTAATACAAATAATTTGCTACTCAATCATATGGTTTCAAGTATTCCTATCTAATACAAATATTAGCATGCAGTTTTATGTTAGTTAAGTAGGGTGTGCGTATGTATTGGTTATCCATCATTGAAAATGACACACTGACTCGAGTTAAAATCCTAGACAGACTAGCTTGCCATTTACATAGTGCTAATACCCTGCGGAAAAGGATGCATCAACATTCTCCCTCCAGCTATGAGCAGACTGGAATCTTCAACCTTGGTTAGCAACCAGTCAGGAGAAGAAACTCTGAATTCAAACCAGCTGGGCTTCATTTAAAAATTAACCCTGTCAAAAGCCCATTGGTAGAGAAGTAGAGGTAGTATAATACATAGATGATACCCTAACAGGTACTCCATTACTGCCTCATCAGAGATCGTTGGAGTATACATAAAGTGAGACCATAATAATTGGTTGGATGTATCGGCATGTCAACCCTTGTCGGTTATTTTATGCAAACTTTTTTAAATTATTCATTCTTGATAGGCTACTCAATTTCAACTCATTTTTTCTTCTCTTTAATTCATAGATGGTATCCTAACAGATACCTACACTTTGGGCTCAGAGTGACCTGGCGAGTAAGTAGGGATGAAGGGGTATTCCACATTCCCCAGAGCTCAAAAAAATAGTACAAATAATACAAAATTATCAAGCCTCATCTAAAAAATCAGAGAAATATGTAGATAACAAAAAATGAGGAGATGAGGCTTGATAATTTGTATTATTTGGATATTTCGACTATTGTCCTCATCTTATTGTTATCTACACTATTTCTCTGAATTTTTTAGATGAGGCTTGATAATTTGTATTATTTGTACTATTTTTTGAAGCTCTGGGAATGTGGAATACCCCTTCATCACTATTTACTCCCAGGTCCACTCTGACCCAAAGTGGTAGTATCTGTTAGGATACCATCTATGAATTAAAGAGAAGAAAAAAAATGAGTGAAAATGTGAGACCTATCAAAATGAATAAATTTTCAAAAAAAGTCTTTGGCATAAAAATAACCCGACAAGGGTTGACATGCCATACATCCAACCAATTAGTTATGGTCTCATTTATGTATTACTCAACCTCTCTGCCATGAGCGTAATGGTAGTACCTGTTAGGTATCATCTATGTATTATTACTACCTCACTTCTCTACCATGGGCTTGACACAGGGTTAATTAAATGAGCCCAGCTGGTTTGAATTCAGAGTTTTCCTCTCCTAGACTGGTTGCATAACCAAGGTTGAAGATTCCAGTCTGCTCATACTGGAGGAGAATAGTTGGATGCATACCTTTCCCAAGTATTAGCACTATGTAAATGCAAGCAGCCTTGTCTAGGATTTTAACTCGAGTCAGTGTGTTCATTTTCAATGATGATAACCAATACATTCACGACACCCCTACTTAATAACATAAAACTGCAATGCTAATTATTTGATTAGATAGGAATACTGAAACCATATGATGATAAAATTATTTGATTAGATAGGAATACTTGGAAACCATATGATGAGTACAAAAATTATTTGTATTAGATAGGAAATACTTGAAACCATATGATTGATACAAATTATTTGTATTAATAGGAATACTTGAAACCATATGATTGAGTACAAATATTGTATTAGATTAGAATACTTGAAACCATATGATTGAGCTACAAATTATTTGATAGATAAATACTTAAACCATATATGAGTACAAATATTCTGTATTAGATAGGAAACTTGAAACCATATGATTGAGTACAAATTATTTGTATTAGATAGGAATACTTGAAACCATATGATGAGTACAAATTATTGTATTAAGTAGGAATACTTGAAAACCATATGATAGTACAAATTATTTGTATTAGATAGGAATACTTGAACCATATGATTGAGTTACAAATTATGTATTAGATAGGAATACTTGATATCGTAAACTGCGTACAAATTATTTGTATTAAGATAGGAATACTTGATATCGTAATACTGCGTACAAATTATTGTATTAGATAGGAATACTTGATATCGTATAACTGCGTACAAATTATTTTATTAGATAGAATAGTTGATATCGTATAACTGCGTACAAATTATGTATTAGATAGAAAATAGTTGAATCGTATACTGCGTACAAATTATTTTATTAGATAGGAATAGTGAATCGTATAACCTGCGTACAAATTATTTGTATTAGATAGGATAGTTGATATCGTATAACTGCGTAACAAATTATTTTGTATTAGATAGGAATAGTTATGATCGTATAACTGCCGTACAAATGTATTTGTATTAGATAGGAATATATATCTATAACTGCGTACAATTATTTGTATTAGATAGGAATAGTTGAAATCGCTAAACTGCGTACAAATTATTTTATTAGATAGGAATACTTGATATCGTAAACTGCGTTACAAATCATTTGTATTAGAAGAATACTTATATCGTATAACCGCAAACAAATTATTTGTATAATAGAATACTTGATACGCTAAACCGCAAACAAATTATTTGGATTAAGATAGAATACTTCATATCGTATATAACCGCAAACAAATTATTTGTATTAGATAGAATACTTGATACGTATAACCGCAAACAAATATTTGTATTAGATAGGAATACTTGATATCGTTAAACCGCAAACAAATTATTCTGTATTAGATAGAATACTTGATATCGTATAACCGCAAACAAATTGTATGAGATAGAATACTTGATATCGTATAACTGTGTGCAAATTGTTTTGTATTAGATTAGACAATACTTGTATCGTTAAACTGTGGGCAAATTGTTTGTATTAGATAGAATACTTGATATTGTACAACTGCATGCAAATTATTTGATTAAATATGAATTGTTAGTATTTCAAATTTTAATATAATATTTCATTACATTAAAACTTTAAATTACTTGCGCCTGTCATCGGGCGGCAAATTTATTCCTGTGAAAATAAGAAATAATAAAATTATTACAATTATAGTAATAACTACATTCATATAAGTATTATCAGAATTTTCCAGTGTAATATTTTGCTGTGGGGTCATCAGGTACAGATCGAATTACCCAACCACTCAGTGCACCTTTGCTGCCTCCAAGTTAACTTTTAAAAAAAAAAAACCCACTTAGATTATCTTACACATTTTTTAGACAAAAAAGACAAAGTGATATAAATGCTATTAGTTTTCATTAGCATTTCTTATGAACCCTTTTCCCACAGAAAACAAATATCCATTCAAAACTTTAATAAAATCTGTGAAAAGCAGATTACTCCATGGATTTGAAAAAAAACCAAACACTTATGCTTGCAGCCCTGTTGCCTGGTACAGTAAGAATACTCACCTGCACCTCAGCAGAGGTTTAGAACTCCCTCCACCCCCAATGGGGCGACTTGTTGAGTGTGGGTGGTGACCCATAATACTTAAGGATGGAATTCTCATGGCTGAGCACTCTATTAACAACACTCCACTTTAACCCATACTTAGTTAGACATTTTTAAATGTAAAACTAGAATGAGATGAACAACTTTTAAAATATGGTTGCAGGTGCAGCAGAATGATGCTTCAGTTAGTAAAAAGTGCAAAATTAGTGCAGTTTGGAAAGGAAAAGTTATTGGATGGTGAGGTGGGTATGAAATAAATGTGAATTACTCATATCCTTTCACTTCAATGTAAGAGGCAACGAGGTGCCTGTTGCCATGCGCAGACATGCAAATTACCTGTGTCTCAGAACTAATCAAGTGCTCTATGTGGATGTGAAGAAAATTAGCATGACTAAACTGAGGCACAGATAAAACCGAAAAGAATTCTTTCCAAAGTGAAAGACTCTCTCCCTTAACGTAAAGAAGCTCATTGGCACCTGTGCCATGCGTGAGTGTGAAGAAAATTTGAATGATTGACTGAGGCACAGATAAAAGCTGAAAGAATTCTTTCTTTGGTGAGATTGAGAATTTCTATGATGGACAGTGTAGAAGAGAGAAGTATGGAAGGCCAGAGTGACAACAAAAAACTTTTTAATAACTTGCAACAGAAAAAAGGTCAAATAAGAACACAAACAAAAATGAACAAAAACCAAAACAACAAAAAAATCCAATCAATTTTTTAAAATTTTTTTTTTTAAAAGATTATTCTAGAAAATGTTTAAAAATCCTAAAATTCTAACAACTCCAATTTGGCAAAAAATCTTTGATCCCCACCCATAAAAAGAAAAAAAAAAACCCTTCCTAAACTAAATCTTTGGATGCAAATCTCAGAGGCTGAAAAATACCAACATGTCAAATCACACCTGAAAGTGGATACTGCTTTCCAGTAAAATAGCTTGATTAATGCTTTTATATTTTTGCTGTAAAAGGGGTGGGTGGGCGGTGGAAAGAATCCCCAAATTTCTGCTATGTGGTCCGAACCTTCTATAAGGACACCCCCATCGAACATTACAGATCCTAATTGATGATTAACATGATCCAATAATTTGGATTTTAAAAACTGATCCTTTATTCATTCTTCAAAGTTGATCCAGTATTTGAATTTTTAAATGATCCTTTGATTTTAAAACTGATCCATCAATTTGAATTTTTTTTCCCTAAATTGATCCATTATTATATTGACTCATCAGTTTTGATCCTTAGTTGATTTTTAAAGCTGAAACATTATTTGATATAATTTTTTTGATTTAATCCATCTTTTTTAAAAGGATTTAAAAAAAATTGATCATTAATTTTGAAATTAAAAAAAAAAAACTTCTGCCCCATCATTAAGATTTTTAGAATTGATCCATTGTTTTTTAAAACTGACCTTTGATTTGATTTTTAAAATTGATCCTTATTTGATTTTTGTTCTTTTTTTTTTTTTAAACTGATCCATTATTTGATTGTAGAAGAAAAAAAAAGACAAGTAAAATCTGAAGAAATCTAGGGATCTTGAAAGTTATAAAAGGAAATCCAAAGGGGGGGGGAACACTTCCACAGGGGAGAATGGATGGGGGGGGACAATATAAAAACACACTGCCTACCTAATTTGGAAATGTTTTTGATTTATTTTTTTTACCTTTGCCTCATATTGCGAATAAATTTTTTTTTATTAAAAAAAAAAACATAACAGCACTTCTAATCCTTCTAAGGTTTTTTCCAAAGTAACAATCTTGTCGAACACCATAAGAAATTGTAAACAGAATTATATGAATAAAGTAAGAAAAAATAAAAATAGAAATTGATCATTCTGATGACACCATCATCTGACATTCTCATCACCCAAGAATGCAGCCCATACACCGACTGAACCTCTGCAAAGGGTAAGACCACACCCAATGGGCCATCTGTTGGCAGGGGTGGTGACCATGATGCTTAAGGATGGAACACTGGTGGCTGAGCTGTCCATGACATGCAACACTCCACTTTGGTCCTTACTTAGGCTAGCTGGGTGGTCGGCGAGGCCCCCTTTGATCCAATGCTAGTTACATCAAGCCCTAGCACCTATATGATTGTCCCGCCCCTATTGCCATCATGGAAAACCCCCCCCAACCTTTTCTATCATATATGTGCTAGAATATGGTGGCTGAGGGTTTAATGTCCTGGTTATGATGTTAAAACTCTATGTGAAGCTGAGGTTTCCAATTCTGGAGTTCTGTGGAGTGTGGATACCCCTTCATCACCATTACTCCAGGTTCCACTCTGGATCCAGAGTAGCAGTACCTGTAGGCGTCCCATCTTTGGGTTAAATAGAAAAAATGTTATAAAAAATGAGTACCCATCAAGAATGAATAAATCAAAACATCTTTGGGCATAAAAACCCAACAAGGGTTGACATGCCATAAAATCCAACAACTAAACAAACAAATAAACATCAGTGAAGAATGTGCTTCAAATGTGGGTGACTAAATCCCTGGGAGTTGTTTCCTCGAGATGATGATGTCGAAAAATGGATATCAACTTATCGCTTTTAATATTAAATCTTTTTGATACTTTCCAACTGAAAATTCCTCAGTTTCATCTGATAATATGATCGTGAAAAATTGTTGTCATCTTGACAGTAGTGCCAGTAGTTTTGTAAATGAAAGGTTGACATATGAGACCAGGTAAAAAAAATAATCCGGAAATGAAAACAAAGATGTGCACTGGTGACTTCTAAAGTGGCCCGACCCCACCTTCTTGTAAAGTGGCCCAACCCCTCGTTCACATTCTATAGTATCTTGAAAAGCCTGTCATCTGGTCAGTAGTGCCAAATGTTTTGAAAATGAAATGTCTGGTAATGAGACCGGGTAAAAAAAAAAAAAGAAGATTTTTAATCCAAGATGAAGACAAAGACATGCACTGGTCACTTTTAAACAGGCCCAACCCCCTGCCTTCTCGTTAAAATGCGCCTGACCCTTCCCCTACCCATTCACCAGTTTATAGAATGTTAAAACCCTGTCTCTCTCGTCAGCAATGAGACTAGGCTAAAAAAAAAAAAAATCCAAAAATTGAAAACAAAGACGTGCACTGTCACTAGAAATTGACCCGAACCTCCCCCCCTTCCCATTCACACAGTCTTAGAAGATCTTGAAAACTGTGTCCTCTTGTTAGTAGTGCTTGTTAGTTTGAAAATGAAATGTCTGGCATATGAGACAAGGTAAAAAAAACCAAAAATGAAAACAAAACTTGCACTGCGTCACTTCTAATGTGGCCCGACTCCCCCCCCGTTTTCATAAAAGTGGCCCGACTCCCCCCATTCACACCATAAACACACAAATGAAAGGACACTTACTTTTTGCCGTTTTCGTACGGTCACTTTTTGTGTTTCTCGGGTGGTCAGTTTGAGGAATACTTGACTGATCTGTGGCACAATGGTCTTCCAGATGGCAGTCTTGGTCATCTCTTCTGTGATGTTCACAGAATCAATTCTGAGCTGCATTGTCATCCCTTCCAAGGCATACCTATCACGTTACTCCCTATGTTTAGGGTCGACTCCTTCATCAGTTCATTTCTTTCCTAAACGGGGCAACAATAAATAAGACGATAAAACATTAAAAAAAAAAAAGAAAAGTTTTTTTTTTTGTTTATTCTTTTCTTTCTAGGATTAAAAAAACAAAAAAAAAAAAAAAAAATATGAAGAAATATTCTTCATTCAAACCAGAATTCCTTGATTTTTCCTTATCAAATTGTTCTTCAGCAACTGCCTATTGTCAGATTTCCTCACACTTGTTGATATATTGATAAAAAAATAATATGAATGAAATTATATAAAATCAGAACATGATTACTTCCCTTTCTAGTGGAACTCTTGTAACTCTAACCAAGTTCTTGTAAAGACACAAAAAATATTCTTTTACTAGCAGAGCTACCAGCATGTTCCTGGATGTTAAAAAAATAAAAATTATCTATATTCTAGTTATACCCAAAATGAGGCTAAACTGCATTTTTGACAAAATGACTTTAGGCCCCCCACCCCCTACAGAAAAATAATTTACCAAAAAATCAGGAATTATCGATTTTAATGAAATTTTCAAGAATCTTTACCAATGAATGAGTCTTTAATGCATTATTTATTTTATTTCAAAACTTTATCATTTTTTTCAGGTCACTTAATTTTGACCCCCCTTATGTTGGGTTTGTAACTTTTTTTTCAAGTTGTCTTAGAGTTTTCTAATTACAGTATAAAAAGAGATAAAAGACAAAGTTATGAATAGAAACATAAAAATTTTTTACAGTGGCTTTTCTATGAGAAATAAGTACCGAAAAATAAATGTAAAAAAATAATAGATAATTAATTTTTTGGAGATTTCTTTTTACTCATTTCGATAATTATTTAAGTTTGGCTATTATCTATTAAAGAAAAAATTATACATCGATATTTTTCTGCTTAAAAAGGGTACATTTTCAATTGAGTTTATCTTCAAAAAGTATACTTTGATGTAATAAAATAAGGTTTGCATTAAATAGATATTTATTTTAGAATCTAATATATAACATTTAAAACTTCAATATCAGGCTTTCATATTTCAAATGAATTTTATATATTAATTTTCATAGCAAAATACTAAATTAAAGTTTTGAAATAAAATAACTGATGCATTATAAATTCATTAATTGATAAATTAATACTGAAAATTTCATTAAAATCATAATTACCTGATTTTGGTAAATTTTTTGCAATCACGAATGTTACATTAAAATTGTAAACAACGCGCGTAAAACCATTGAAAAAGAAACAGAATGGCGGATTGTGTCAAAATTGACCAAAATAAATCTTTTTAACTATTAAAAATAAACTGCATATTGTATATATTTCTTATTTAAATGATGGTATATGTTACTACTATCATTTTAGACAAGTTCCTAGCTTTAAAATTCATTTTTATTCTGTCACCATTAGCAGAAGAGGTCAGGAAAAGGCCAATATTTCAAAGAAGCTGGGCAGACCAATATCATCCTCCTCTTCACTAAATAGAACTTTTTGAATCTACCATTTTTTCTAGATAGTCTCTCTCTACTAATAAATTTGCTAAGTAAAGATTCCTCGGTCATTCAGTAAAAATAGCATAACTTATTATTACTATTATTATATTAGTCCTTAAAAGCTACCTTATCAGGCAGCAACAAGCTCGCTCCTGTGGAGGGCTCTTGATTGGGGTTTTGGCCTAACAATAACACTCCATTATGAGTAACATTAAACTTGAACAATATTTATTAAAACAAAACATTTTCATCAAAAATAATAATATAATTGTCTATTTGGAACTTATTGCATTGCACGATAAGTTCTTGTTTTGCCATTTAGAGTTAACTCTTAACATCCCAGTTGAAAATCTTCTTGTCCAGATCTCATTCTCTAAGGATTTATCCAAAAAATGGCTAAAATGGCCTTTTCATCTAAAGTTAACCTGTGATTTCCCTTAAATCAAAAACTCTAAATGTAATATTACAATTAAACAAAGCTATCATTTGGGGCTAGATTAGGAAAATGAATCTGACTTCTGACTGGGCGGACAGTGAGCAGTTTAGGACATTAAGGGTTAAAACAATTTGATGTTACATTAGTCTTACTTTCCATACAAACAATTATTCTATTTCATTGCGACTTTTACTGGATGTCGCAAATTATTTCCAAGCTATACATAAAAAAATTGTAAAAAAACAAAATTTTTTTTAATTTGTCACAGAAACCATGTAAAAAAAAAAAAAAAAATTTCCGAAACGTAATTAAAATTGGGGAATCCAAAATATTCTGGATTGCGGGTCTGGAATTCAGCCTGGAATGTTTTTTTTTTATTTTCTCATGGAGTTGGCTGATTCCAAAATGGCTATGATAGTTGGGTTATGGCCTCTAGGAGTAAAATTGAAAAAATGTGATGCACTGACATTTGCATTTATTTATTAGAATTGCCTGACCCCCAAGAAACATATGGATGCCTGACCCCAAGAAACATAGATCGTTATACATGGAAGATATCGGAATTGCCATTGCTTCAAATGTTAAATATATTCCAGCAGCTTCTCATGGGACTTAATTCCTATATACAAGAACCATCAATAAATGTGGGGAATCTTTTTGACATTCTTTTGCATAAATATTTCAGAAATTAATTTTTTGCATTTATAAAATCTCAAAATATCTAAAAAAGAAAAATTTTAGAATGGCCCAGAACAAAAGCACATGAGTTTCGTTTTTTTTTTTGTTTTAATGGAATACTGAAACATAATTTCTTTGTTTCATAAACCTTTCTCTATGGAAATGCTCATCGTGTTATGGTTATCGTCAAAGAAATGACACAGTGACAGAGTTCAAATCCTGGACAAGGCTGTTTGCATTTCACACAAGGGTGGAGTCCTCATGGCATAGTGACTAACATACTGGATTGATGATATAGTAAATGCATGTCTTAAACTTCAGTCACACTATAACGTTCACTTTCAGATTAATTCCCACTGGAAAAAGTATGCTCTCGAACTATGGGTTAATCCACCTACTGTTGGTATTAAAAATTAACCCATGAAGGTGATATGCTATTAAAAAAGGCGTGGATTGTATTTCAAATGGTACTAATTTCCCTCTAGTAAATAGTAAGTCAGACTAATGTTTTGTAAATTAGCAGTAATAAATTAAAAAAAGAAATGTACAAAAAGAAGCAAAATAATTTTTTTAAAAATGACCAAATTTAGAGGTTAAGATGATTCAGCTAATAAGACATTCTGAATTTGAACAAGTATTTAGAAGAAATCTAAAGAAATGTCGATTAAACTATGAATGTCATTTAAAGGTTCCACCTGATATTGTTAACTACGAGATTATTTTTAAAGTTTCATATTATTTAGATCTTGATTAAATCCCAATATTTTAGATTTAAAAACCTTAAAAAGATTTATGTACCATCAGGGTTAAGAGTCATCCCTTCATTTTCTTTCTGCTATTATACATAAAGTACAATTACTTTTCTTATATTTTGTTACCTGAGAAAAAGAATTGTTGTTTTTGGTGTAGAAACAATCACCAATTTATTTACATTTATAGAAATATTTGTAGTTTAATTTAAGGGTCACTGATGCACTAGAAACTCCACAAATCAGTAACCTGTTGAACTGTGTGACATTGTAAAGAGAAAATCTGTCTTTTTTTTCTTTCTTAAAGATTAATCAATTTTAAATCCATTGGATTTGATTCCTATTCTCTTTTTTCTTAACAATGAAATTCTTATTTAACAGATTATAAGATGCAGTCGGCTTAGTTATAAACAACACCCAAATTTGGCAAAAATAGAACTTTACTTGCTAGAAAGACCAAAGCTGACCTATAAGATGCAGGGGGATTTTCTGGGATTTTTGCATCTTGATAAAGAGCGTCAAATACGCAAATAAAAATACAAAAAAATAAACAAAATCAAAGGAAAAAGGATAAAAAATGAAATAAAAAATCAATAAGAATAATAATAAGAAATAAAACAATGAAAAACAAAAGCAAGATAATAAAGTGACAAATAAACAAAAAACCACTTTAAAAAAAATAATTCAGGGTGGTCCGAAAGTCAGTCACCTTACGATTATTGTTTAACTTATTTTGAATGACATTCTTAGTTCCATAGAGCACCAGTCGGCTTTGGCCTAGTTCAGTGGTGCTTAGCCTGTTTCTGTGTCCAAACCAAACAGGTATTACTGATTGACTGACCTGAATTACTTCAAGTAGTATATATGATTGTTGCGTGCCTAATCTGAATGGCGGTTTGCTTCCGATATGAGGGATGCCCTTGCGAGCCTGGTCGGAATTATGCCAGAGATTTCGCTGGGGTCCTGTGTTGTCCATTCCACTATCCTTTTGGCTGTCTTGACGGCTAAACTCTGCCTAGCCGACCATTGGATTGTGGGATAAGCAAACTGATTTATTTACAAAGAGAATGCTCTAAGTAACATTAAAAAACATGGATCATTATACAGTTTGAAGGAAATTGCATAGTTTGAAGATGCTTATCTAGCCCTGACCAAATATCAAAATTAAACAAGATTAGATCTGTATTCATTACATCTTCTATTTTGCCTTGTCTCACCAATTCGATTGGTAATTGGAACTTAGATGATTATCACAATTTTTTTCCTTTTAACTATGAATATATAAGTTATGTAAAAAAAGTATTTTAAAATTAATTTGTTTTCTAGAAGTAGTTTGGGTTACTATAGAAGTATTTTACCTCATAAAAATATGTAATGGTTGACAAAACTTTCTGACCACCATATAGAAAAGTAGATAATGATTAATAATAATAAAAGATTGTTAAAAATACAACTTATTTCTTTTTTCTTTGTACCTCTTGCATCTGTTTTTCTGCGTTCTTCTTTAGCTCGTTTATGCGCCTTCTGGCATTAATATCGCTCCAACCCATTTTAATTCTCGTTGAGTAAGATGCTAGATCCATAGCTTTACGCACAAAACACATGGCCAACACCTGCAACGAGGGGAAAAAAAACAAAACAAATTGTGAATTTTCAAAATAGAAATTCAATCATTGATGACCAACTCA
Organism: Doryteuthis pealeii; assembly: GCA_023376005.1. NCBI lineage: Eukaryota > Metazoa > Mollusca > Cephalopoda > Myopsida > Loliginidae > Doryteuthis > Doryteuthis pealeii. The sequence continues at coordinate 60,203,758 of CM042155.1, read as the reverse complement.
GGTAGCTGGGAGATTTATAGCTGGAATTCTCGAATTTTAACTTTTTGTCTGAATTTTGTTTAAGTGTTGGATTCCTAGTTGACAACAAATTTCTTCTATAAACCAAAAAAGAAACAAGATAAAATATCTTAACAATACAGGTAGACTTTATTAAGATGTTTTTGCATTTTAAATTTTAATCCCCTTTTATTAATATTTTAAATTAGATAATTAATTAAATAAAATTTTAATTATATATATATATAAAACCTAGGATAGTGCTAACTTATATAAGATATAAATGCTCAATCAATGATATTGATTACTATTTACTTTTGGCACACTATTTTATGACTATATATATATACTAATATATATATATAGTATATACTATAATATATGCAGGACTTTTATTAAGTCTTCAGTCTTGTGAAAATGCAAATGATCAAAAAGTAAATTAAGAAATAAAAACGTATATCAGTTAACTATATATTTTTTTACTAAATGTTGCCAACGTTATTAATTTCAATTCCAGAAACTGCTGCAAGATGTTATGAAGATTATGTGTATGTGTGTTGATATCATGTTGTATATATATATAATATATATATATACTTATATATTAAACTATATATATAATATATATATATGTTGCATTCACTAAATGTTGTGTGTGTATATATGTGTATATGTTATGTATTATATTTATATAATAATATATAATAATATATATATATGTTTCATTCTAAATGTGTAATGTGTGTGTGTGTGTGTATGTACTATATATATATATATATATATATTATATATATGTTGCATTATATAAATTGTATGTGTGTTATATATGTTGCATATATGTGTGTTGTGTGTGTATATATATGTGTTACATTTTAAATATGTGTATATAACTATATATATGCTATGTATATAATAATATATAAGTGTGTACATAGATCATATATAAAATTGTTGTGTGAGTAATGATATAGAGATAAGATAGAGAGATGAAATGAAGAGAGTTACAACCATGAGAGGGAAAGCAATGGAGCATCTTGATGGTTTTGACACCACAAAGAATTCCAAGACACCACTAATTGGATGAAAAGCTAAAAAGCTGGAAACTCGATGTTGTTCGAACATGTCTTAGAACATGTTATTCAGGTGGATTTGGGCCGGCATAAATAGAATTCATTACTCGACACACCAACTGCATACCACGTAATGATGGACACACCACTATACAGGAATACACCGTACAAACATGGCATGGGATTCTCTGAAAGAAGCAAGAAGAACAAAAAAAAAACATGCATTAACAAGGTTTTTCAAGTGAAACTTGTGTAAAATTATATGAGCTAGCACCAATTAGTGGATTGTTCGAAGAGGAACCTACTTATGATGATGAGTCAGCGAGCAATATCTGGAAAAAAAACAGAGCCGAGTATCTACATAAAGAGACCCGAACTAGCTATGGTTTTCCCTCCCCCAGAATAGCAGATAGACTTCTAAACAGGCAACTTTGCTCAGGGTTCCTGCATCTAAAGAATTTGTCAAACCCGTTTTATCTTCACCCCCAGTTCCTGTCTTGATGGGTGAACGCTGCCTCTTGCAAAATAAAAATTGTGGAATACAAAAGAATTCAGTCGGATCTTCTTTCTCACAAACAGGTCTTCCGAGATGCATTTCAGCCATTCCAGTTTTGGCCCTGTCAACTGGGCGTTATAGAACTGCACCTCTGCAGATGGGTAAGACTCCCCCCAAATGAGGCTACCTGATGCTTGAGCGTTCAACTTTTGGAAGTTTGAGGAATGACCCCACCACATGCTCCACTTGCTCCACTCTGACCCGGATGTCCCCAAAGTACCTGCTCTAGGGTCCTTATCCAGTGGTCGTATGATTCAGTTTAAATGTAAATAACATGCAAAGACTGTCCTATTGTCGTATCAGCCAGACAGCAAGCGAGTCTATCCCCTTTTTCACTACACTTAGACAAGATCTTGTACCAATAAAGATGAGGAAGAACAGTATCATCTGCGTTATTGGACCATTGTCCTCATCTTCATTGTTATCTGTTACAATGTTTCAGCCTAATATTGTATCTGACCTTCTTCAAGGTATTTCTTGTTCGGACTCGGAGGAACCTTCTCGAATACAATCATGGGAACCCATAATAAAAAAGGCAATCAGATTAAAAAGAAAAAAAAAAGAAAAAAAAAAACACGACATCAAACATAAAAATCCTACATAAAAAATGAATAGGTAAGATTATTCTAGCCCAAAAATAAAGGACATTTAGGTTTATATGTTCCCAAAATTCACACTGGATTTCCCAATTGGCACACATGGCCTAGTGGATAAGTACGCCGGAGGGCAACGTCCGAAACGTTAGTACTGTCAGCATAACAATGACAGATGAGGGACAATAGTTCTGAATTAAAGCAATTAATACTAATCATCAAGCCTTCACTCATAAAAATTCAGACGAAATGATTTTCTTAATAACTGAGATTTAAATAAGAATAAAATCCTGAAAATATGATGTAAATAGCAGGGGAATCTGTGGACAACAGTGGGTGATGTTAGTTTCAGTTATAGAACAGACACAAAATCTCCCTAATAATATGATTGAAAAATTAAACTTACCATAAAATAGATGGTTAACATCACGAAATTCCGATCATAAGGGAATACCATAGTACTGTAATCTTTGCTCCCTGGATTCAAAAAGAAAAAAAAACATGAAAAGAAATGATTATGAATCATTAATTATGGCAAATAATTTTGAATTTAACTCAACATTCCTATACCACCTCATTCCGCACCTGGCTGGAAATCACATTCGTTTTCCTAATTCTGCCCTAACGATAGCCTTTGTTTAAATATTAATATTAAAACATATTAGACGTCTTTATCTTAAGCGGAATTAACAGATAACTTTAAATGAAAAGGCCCCATTTTTAGCATTTTTGATAGATCCTTATAGGAATGGACTCTGAACTTTAAAAAAAATGATCAACAGGATGTTAAAAGATTAAACATTTTAAAAAGAAATTACAACTTCACAATTAAATAATAGACAAGTAGGACCTGATGTATATACCACAGTATTGCATAATTCAATTATTACAATGATTTGATATGTTTAATCAAAATCATCATGAAAAATTCAATATGTAAAAAGTATAATTGATCTTGATTTTAACTCTTTTTTTCTTTTTACTTCTTTTTATCTTATTTGATTGAAACAGATTAATAATGTTATCCGTCTTTTAGGAGAGCCTTGCAATTTAATCATAATTCGCAGCTGGCAGTGAATTTCTCCTCCAGAGAGCTCAACCTACTAGGAGTGGGGCCTATATTTAGTATATAAAATATATACAGTAATCTAAGGAAAGAAAAAAAAAAAGATCGGATTCTTACCTGACTCCCAGAAACCTGGGTCTTTCTCCAGGAGCGGTACACTGTGATTCTTTTTTCAAACTCATCACATGAGTGATGGAGAGAACTGTCGCTGCGACAAACCAAGGCAGTCCAAGTATTGAACAAATCATAATGAGACTGGCCACAATAAACAAATCCAAATGGTAGCCATGGCCTTTCTACACAGAAAAGAAAAGAAAATTCAGAATTTTAAGGTTGGTTAAATTTTACAGCTTATCAACCCTTGTTGGGTTATCTAGTATGAAAAAGAAAAAAAAATAGAGGGGAAGAATAAATTCGACTTGTTGAAGAGAAGAGGGGGGTCAACAATGTCGTTGCCATCACAAAATCTATAGCACCAAAAATCCGTCATCGTCGTAAAATCACGAACTCAAATATCTTCAGCAGCTGAAAAATCGCAACTGCTTGCTGTCGTCACCCCACTTCTACTTATACAAGTTTTTCCTTCAACATCCGGGTGTCTGCACCCCACGCACAAGATTCCCGAGCCAATCCCGGCTGCCAGAATCTTCGTAGCCATCATCCGGGCACCTGGCGCTTACATCTGGAACAATAGTATCTTGAATTCAGTGCCAATGTGTCGCCCGTTCGCATTCCGAAGGACGCGGGTTTGATTCCACATGCCAGGCAAAGCCTAGCCTGCTTCCTTCGAGAATACGGCAGGCCACTCACCTCGTGTTCTCTGTCACAGGTTATTTTATGCCAAAGATGTTTTGTTTTATTCATTCTTGTTGGGTATTCAATTAATTTTTTTAATTCAACTTTTTAAAACTCATTTTTATCTATTTAACCCATAGATAGGACTCTAACAGGTACTACCACTACAAGTCAGAGTAGACCTGGCAGTAATGGTTAAAGGGTACTCCACACTCTCAGAACTAGATGCAGTTTAACATCATATCCAGGACACTAAGACCCTCAGCCACTGCCTTCTAGCACATATATGATAAAAAGTGTTGGAGGTTTGCCATAAGGGCAATATCGTTGGACAATCATATAGGTGCTAGGGTTTGAGGTGTCCAGCAATTGAATAGAGGGAATAATGTTCAAGAGTGTTATTTGTGTAAGACAGTGGTTATCTATAATAAAGTATACAGAATGTCAGTATCAGTTGGGTCTCCCCATTTAGAAATGGACACACCAGTGTTGGCCACCCAGCAGAGACTTACATTCATCGGTGGTGTGGGCACTGGATGCAGCCTAGAAGACCTGCCAAGAGCAATAGTCAATAGGGATGGATGGCAAGAGAGTGTGAAAGGAATCCATGCTATCAGTACAACTTGATGATGTGTGTTAATAATGTATTTTTTATTTATCTATATTTGGATAAATTTTTGGATAAATATTTGTTAATCATAATTAATAATTTTAAACAGGTATTTTTCTTAATCATAATTTTGGTTGTTTTTTTAACAAGAAAAAAAAATAATGTATTGTGGGAATTAAATAGAAATGTGTACACACAAATATGTCTCCGTGTTTCATGAGTAAAGGACAAAGATGGAATACAGAGAAGCATACCCACCCCCCTGATGTTGTACACCATGTAGACTTTGCTGTGTTTTGAGCTTATATATTTTATTTAAGATCCCAGATCCGCAACACACATGCAAGAATTTAGGATGAGAGATGGCATGGTGGTCCATCTTGTCCATTGGCAAGCAACAAACTGATTTTTTTCAGCAACTTCCCACTTGCAAACCAGGATTGGTAGGTCAAACACAGGTTAAGGGTGTCCATCATCCTCCTGTATCATTCCATTAACTGGTTTTAAAATCTACGCATCTCTCTCT
>CM042155.1:60184246-60198445 GCA_023376005.1 Doryteuthis pealeii | reverse complement strand
AACAGAGAGAGATTAGGGTAATGGTGCCTAGTTCCAAAGTTCTCTCTTTAGGAACGATACACAGGAAGAATATAAAATCTAACACTATCTCAAAAGCTAAATAATTATTATGATTAAGTATTTTTAAAAATAGCCTCCCTAGTGGTATAGTTCCTTCAAGTTCTCCTCCTTAGAATGGTACACAAATGAAGAAATAATTAAAATTCTAACACTATTTAAAATATGAATTTTTTTAAAAATAGCCTCCTAGGGTAATGGCACTTTGAGTTCCTTTCAAAAGATAATGTTGTCTACAAGTAGTCCCATTGGCGTCGCTTTATGCATACATTAATATTGATTTCTGTGTGATGGATTATTACTATCTAGGTACAGTGAACTGGTCCACTAATTTTAGAGGCTCTCATCAAGTGTGATGTTTACTTAGTCTAATAAATTTAAGTGGTGGAGTTGCATTCAGCCTTATAGTATAAAAATAATCCAAATAGATCTATTTTAAAATTCTATAATATAATTTTAAACCTTGTGTGACCTTTTTGCTTAGTCTATAAATGAAAGTGGGTGGATGCATTTAACAAGCCATATAGTAGAAAATAATACAATAAATACGGTATCAATTTTTAAACTATGTGTCTATAAAATTAAGGAAAGTTTTTGTGTTAATAGTCTTAATCGACTTTTGGAACAACTCAATGAGGATATGCTTGTGAAAAAAAAAATCTTTTTATGATGCTTAACCTGAAGGCAATTGTTTTTTCGGAGCCTTTATTTTCAGATGTAGCGTATCTTCGAATGGGATAAAGTTGAAGAATTAAATCTAGAAAGAAACATACTAAGAACACAAGTTCATATGTTTAAGTGATTGATCGTGTACTCTAACAGAATGAACTAAATATTGATAGTTTATATATATATATTATATATATTTGAAGATGAAGGCTTGATAATTAGTATTAGACTGTGGAATTATTCAGACTGCGTTGTCACCCTCGATCGTTCCATATGTCAACAATAGCATTTTGGCGTGTGCCACTCGGCGCTCAACTTCCGGTAACACCAACAAAGAATCTACCTTTCTCCTGAAATTTTTAGATGAGGCCTCTAGTAGATATATATATACTGGATTATTCGGTTTCTAACTTCCTTGATATATATAGTACAACAGATATATAGGCACATAGATATATATAGAGATATATATAGAGTACTTCTTGTCAACCTCTGGAACTTCTTATCATAATTGGGAGCCATCATGAAACTTTTGAAACCAACCCATTATTCTGTCAATAAGGAGTATCACATGTTCTCATTTAGCTTACATAGCTGGGGATGCAGGTGTTAAGCTCTGTGATTAATCTATTCATTATTATGTATTACCTGCCCAGCCTGAATACGGCTTGACATGCAGATATGAGTATGCATCATACATAGCACAATCGATTCACTAATACAACTCCTCTTATCCCACTAGGCTTAGTGTCCCAATTAACATACATCCCAAATATCTAAGATTACATGTCTTTTTTTGTTTTCTACAGGCCGCCTTTGAGATGTATCTCTATGACTGGTAGCCAATATAGCGAGTAATTGTATAATCACTTTATAGAGAGGATACAACCCTTTACTATTATCCTGTCGGGAGCAACAGGTCCCGTACCTAAAGTATTTGAGCAAATTCAATCTTATATTATCTGTAGGCTAACTATTACCTAAGACATAAATCATTCCATCAATTCTTTGACAAATTATTATATGTACTTGTGTTGCTAGTGGATCATCTCAAACTCATAGTCGCTAAAATTCGGCGTCAAACGTATATCATAGGGGTATGTACAATACATATAGATGATTATAGATAGATATGAGATTATATGAAATCTACAGACGCTGGATTAGTCACGACTTGCTATACATTTATATTATAGACTGTAGGCTGCGAGCATCGAGACATAGGATTGCGGGTTGGGTCTATGTACTACGTATAGAGAATTCTGGCGATAGATATAGAGAGATAAGGGGTGAGACTCATAGAGATAGAAGAAAGTAGTGGCCTGGTGTCGACGGTGTCCAAGTGCTTGTAGCACTGTTCGCACGTGCCGCTCTGACCGTCTAAACTAAGACTCGATCGCTTCTGGTTTTGTTGATTGACGACACGCCTATCGCATCTTTTATCTTTTGAGTCTGATAACGGACGGTTTGTTCATATATTTTTTTATCCTTCCCGTCTGCTTCTTGACCGGAAAGCCTCGCTTTTGATTTTCCCGCTATTTTAAAATATAATATTTTTATAATTCTCTTTGTCTTTTTCACGGAATGCTTTGTTTTCCGGCTGGAGGAAAAGATACAGTTACTACTCGTCTAATGCCCAAAAAGGGTTAAAAGAAGCTCCTTAACCTTGGTCGGCGCTTTCAACCCATCAAAGTCAAGGAAAGTCCTACAAAACCTCTGCTGCTTCATAAGGAAAGGCTAGGGGAGTAAACCCTGAAAACAAATAAGCAGCCGGAGTCCTTAAAGGGTAGTGTGATGCTCAATCCGCACTACTCATCAACTCCTGCAACACTAACCTGCCAGACCGCATTGGTACCTTATACCTTTCTTTGTCACAGCCCAGTGTGGAGAAGGGGGCATGGCTGCATGGGCACAGCTTATCTCGCTCATACGAACCTGCCAGGCTATGTAATTGCAAAATAAAATAAAAAAATTTTAAAAAAATTGATACTACTCCAATCGGTCTCTTGAGACAGAAGGCTGTCCAACAACAACAATTATCATGACCAGAAAATTCGGCAAACACTGTGTTTATCATTCGTGGGTAACACTTGGGAACAGCTTGTTTTGCCTTTATTCAGGTCTCATCAGGAGTGTATCCATGATCCCAGTCACCTTGAGATTTGAAACGCAACGACACAGAATGCAGAAGGCTCAACTCCTACTTGCTGAGCCACCAGCCCATACCACACGATGCTCAAATCATCTAGTCATGTTAAGACGCACAAAGACTCATTAACTTTTTGATTTATTAACTGATTTTTATCATTAAACTCTTACAGTAATCTGAAATTAAGCTACATAAATGAGAGTAACTCCGCCTTGTTTTTTCACTTTGAAGGTAGCCTTATGCTTTTGGTCGGCCATTTTCATTTTCAGCTGTAATCTAACTCACTGAAATACAGATTTTGTTTGAATCACTAAGAAATGCAATATAAAAAAATTACTTTACTTTTGTAATATTTTATATTGGTTTCTGTATAAATCAATCTATAGGATTAATTTTAATCAGATTGGAAGAATAAAAGAATACATAGCTAAGATGCAAAGCAGCAAGTATTAATTTATTAAACAACCGGTGTTTGGTTAAAACAGGTATGCAAATTGAACCACACATATATTATGTAAACTTTAAGTTCTTAGTAAATAGTAAGCCACATTGCATGATTTTAAATGGCACTAATTAACATGAGCTGTTTTGAGGCAAATCTGACTACGATTATTAAGGAGTACCAATCATTCATAAACTAAGATTTATTCTATGAATATAATGATATTTTTGACTATAGGAATTTATACTCCATAACTTACGCAATTCTTAACGGTAATTGTCATGTAGTAGCAGATTGATGTAGTTTCAGTACTCCAGTCAAACAGACGAGGTGAATTTGCATGGATATAAGATTGAGTTTTAACTTTTTGCTTTCGTAAATTAATATATTTTGATTCTTCTTTTTATCATGTTCAGTGACTATCAGCTCGAGTTATTTGTGTTTTCCGGCTTGTGGATTGGTCTAGTGGACGGAGTGTTCCATTTTACTATATCATTGTTCGCTTTGATCTCAGTGCTCTCGGTACGGTAACATAAGCTTTTACCGAAGAGAGTTTTGCCGCTCTCATATCTTTGATTTTCCATCGTAGAGTCTTTGGTGAAGCTTTTCCATATCCTGGATGATTATCTCCATTAAGTACAAGCTATTCAAAAGAGTTGCGCCTACCAACTGCTCTGTTTGGAACCTAACATTACGCTCGTGACGCCCAACGCTACCTCAATTAACTGGGATTTTGTTCCAAGTCCAATTGCACAGATTAGGAGTGAAATTAATTGGTGCGGGTAAGGTCCATCCGGTACGCTGCTGATCGTGTTTTCTTGTCCTTTCTGCTTTTCTGCGGAAACTTTCATCATTTGCTATGGCCCTGAAAGGAATACGGAATGCACGATTTTTCCCTTCCGGTTGTAAGTAGATCGAAATCCAAAGATTCTTTTCTCTCTCTTTTTTTTTTTATTGACATTAAATTTTTTTTAATTTTTAATTTTAATTTCATGTTCTGTAGTATTACCTATGTACTCCACCCTGTTGTTAGAATACACTGACTGCCACCTCTGCAGAGGGGAAGTCACCACCTGTTGGTCGTGGGTTGTGACCCAGGTGGTTGAGCAGTCATGACTTGCAATACTCTCTTTGGTCCTTACTTAGACTAGGGCAGTCAGAGAGACCCCCTCCGATCAATTGGCTGATTATGTCAAGCCCTAGAACCTATATGATTGCCCTTATTGCAAACCCCAACCCTTTTTATCATATAGGTGCTAGAAGGCAGTGGCCTGAGTGTCTTCTATTCTGGAATGACAAACTCTATCTGATGGTAAGGTCCAGTTTCTGGAGGTTTGGGGAATGTTCAGCACCCTTTTCATCACCATTGCTCCCTGGTCCACTCTGACCCAGAGTAGTACCTGTTTGTATAGAAAATGTGTTTATAAAAACAAATTGAGTATCGATTAAGAATGAGTTTTATTTCAAAACTTAGTTGGCATTAAATGACCCACTGAGGTTGATATGCCATAAGCCAAACACCTTTATACGCATGAATGTAATTTAGAAATTTCCGAGGAGTGCTTAATGAAAATGTTCTCATCATAAGAAATGAATTTGGCGACACGAGTTCAAATCCTGGAAGAGTATTGTGACTGAGTTACATTAAAATCCGAAATGGTTAACAGTTTATAATATAATTGTATGACCATTACCATCTTGCAACATTCTCTTGTTAAAAATGAGACCATCCAAATCATTCAAGATGAAATGCAAAAATGTAAATCCTGATTATCTGGTGTTGTTCATTCACCGAATTATTTATTATTTATATTTATTATGAGTGTCATCAGGGTCATCAGGTCAGCTGAATAATAGTCCATTCCGTTTTTATTCTAAAGAAAGGGAAAAAAAAGACATGCTACACAGAAAAATATAAGAAAGAAAGAAAGAGTTGAGGAAAGATAGAGAAAGGGGGTTAGCATGTGGAAATGATAACGCTAATCTCTGTTTTCAATTTACAATGAAAAGATGAAAGAAAAAAAAAGAGTGAGAGAGAGTTAAATGAAGATTATTATATTTTTTACATATTGAAATATTTCGCAATAGCTCTTAAGTAAACATATCAAACATTGTAATAATCAGAATACCATACTGTGGTGTATCCACAGGTTCTGCTAGTGATTAATAAAGAAATAAAACATTTTTTAAAGTTAAAATTGAGAAAACTATCTTCCAAGAGTTATTTCCCTTGTTCAATGAAATCTCTTCATTCCATAGAGGGAGCTGCAAATTGTTTTGACAAATGAACAAAAGTTTATTCGCTAAATAGCAACTAAACAGACAGAGTTAAATCAAGATTATTATAATTTTCACATATTGAATGATTTAGCAGTAGCTCTTAAGTAAACACATCAAATGTTGTAATAATTAAATTATCTTACTGTGGTATATCCACAGGTCCTGCTAGTCAAGATTATCATACTTTTCACATATTGAACTATTTAGCAGTAGCTCTTAAATAAACATCAAATATTGTAATAATTAAATTATTATACTGTGGTATATTCACAGGTCCTGCTTGTGTATTTATTATTTTTAGGGCATTACTAGTATATTCATCATTTCTCTTCACGTTCCATTTTCTCTCTCTCTCTACTTTGTTCTCTTTCTCTCTCCTTTGCTCTCTCTCTCTTTTCAACTCTTTAGTAATTGTTTCTTTCCTCTTTACTCTTTGCACCATCTCATTTTGTTAGTCTATCTTTTTTTTATCTCTCTGTCCCTCTCTGTCTTTGTATGCCTCTCTCTCTCTCTCTGTGCACACACTGCACACCAATATGCACCCTGTCGCTTCTTTCAGCCTCAACACTTCTCACCCCAGGTTTTAAATGAGTAAATCTTTTGACCCTTGACCTTTTCGTTCATTTTCAGGTACGTGCTATCATTAGTGACTTTGCTGTGATCATTGCCATCGTTTCTATGGTCACACTCGATGCATTAGTTGGTGTTGGAACTCCAAAACTTCTGGTGCCTACGGAATTTAAGGTGAGATTTTTATGCATAGAGGTTAGGGATGCACATTCATTCTACTGGAATTATTTGTGTATCTATGTGTTTATGAGGGTTGGCTGAAAAGTTCATAGACTGACCAAAATACTCTCATGGAATGTGACCAAATGAGGTTTATTTGAGGGTTGGCTGAAAAGTTCATAGACTGACCAAGATTCTCTCATGGAATGTGACCAAATGAGGTTTATTTGAGGGTTGGCTGAAAAGTTCATAGACTGACCAAGATTCTCTCATGGAATGTGACCAAATGAGGTTTATTTGAGGGTTGGCTGAAAGTTCATAGACTGACCAAGATTCTCTCATGGAATGTGACCAAATGAGGTTTATTTGAGGGTTGGCTGAAAAGTTCATAGACTGACCAAGATTCTCTCATGGAATGTGACCAAATGAGGTTTATTTGAGGGTTGGCTGAAAAGTTCATAGACTGACCAAGATTCTCTCATGGAATGTGACCAAATGAGGTTTATTTGAGGGTTGGCTGAAAAGTTCATAGACTGACCAAGATTCTCTCATGGAATGTGACCAAAATGAGGTTTATTTGAGGGTTGGCTGAAAAGTTCATAGACTGACCAAGATTCTCTCATGGAATGTGACCAAATGAGGTTTATTTGAGGGTTGGCTGAAAAGTTCATAGACTGACCAAGATTCTCTCATGGAATGTGACCAAATGAGGTTTATTTGAGGGTTGGCTGAAAAGTTCATAGACTGACCAAAATACTCTCATAGAATGTGACCAAATGAGGTTTATTTGAGGGTTGGCTGAAAAGTTCATAGACTGACCAAGATTCTCTCATGGAATGTGACCAAATGAGGTTTATTTTTCAACAGTCCACATTGTGGTCCACCCACTTGATGTTGCAATGTTTGGATCCCATTGAGTAAAAAAACGCAGCAGCACATATGATATCATCATATGAATGTTTCAGCCTATCCTTATATATAGGTTGAATGTAACATTATCTGCGTTATTCAGACTATTGTCCTCATCTTCATTGTTATTTGTACAACGTTTCAGCCGATATGCCCTCCGGCCTTCTTCAGGTATTTCTTGTCGGACTCGGGAACCTTCTTTTCAAACTCGGGAACTTTCTTGTCGTAATCGGGAGCCATCACGGAACTTTGAACCTAACTGATTCCGAGAAGGTTCCCGAGTCTGACGAGAAATGCCTGAAGAAGGCCGGAGGGCATATCGTCCGAAACGTTGTACAAATAACAATGAAGATGGGGGCAATAGTCGGAATAATGCAGATAATACTAATCATCAAGCCTCATCTGAAACATTTAGAGAAATTGAATGTAACAGTTAAATAAAAACCCAAGGGAAGTAACTGTGGAAATCAAATATACTTTTATATGCATTCGATAACTTAAGAGTTGCTAATATTATCAATGTATAATGTTGGCTTTATAAGATATCTATCACATAAAGGTCATTCCCTTCTTATACATAGGTTGGCTGATATATATATATATATATATATATATATATACGATAAAGGCAATGACTTATTGGTAAAAAATATTTGGTTAATACAAGTATTAATCGGATAAGTCAGTATTATAACAAATATAATGTGCTCAATACGTTAGTAGAGCAGATTTAGTATTACAGTGAGTATTGAAATAACCAACTCAAGTTTCACCATAAAGATCTTCAGGGTTAATTCCAATGAATTAATCAAGATATTGATTAATTACAGAAGTTAATATTGCAATTATATCTGTTCTTGATTAATTCATTGGAATTAATCCTGAAGGTCCTTATAGTGAAACTTGAGTAGGGTATTTCAATACACACTGTAATACTATATATATATATATATATATATATATATATATATATATTATGGGTTCTATATCTATAAGTCAACAAAGCTCAATATCATGGATAGAAAATATAATTTGAAAAAATCATTTCTTGCTTATAGTTTGAAAGAAATCACATTGGCAAGAACTTGTCAGTAACCAAAAGGTTACTTATATAATTTGCATTGATGGGTGATGTTTATTAAGTTGATGCTATAGCATTTCGGTTTGTTTATCAAGCCATCATTGGGGCCATCATCTGTGTAAAAAAAAAATTATTAGTAACCAGAAGTCAGTTTTATAGCAGAATAATTTCTTCTTTTTTACGCAAATAATTGTCCCAACGATGATTTCAAACTGAAACTGTTGTGTCATCCTAAGAAACATCACCCGTCAATGCAACTTGTTTTTTCATTTTTATAAATTTACATACTGTTGGATTCACTTCCATTTTTACCTTATATATATATATATATATATATATATATATATAAATAATTGTTTTATTGTCTCTTTGATGGTGTCTTATTTTTCAAATAAACTATTATCTTTCTTTTTTTTTGTCAGCCCACCTTATCGACACGTAGTTGGGTTGTGAACCCCTTCCGAAACCCTTGGTGGACAATCCTTGCTGCCGTTATTCCAGCCTTACTATGCACGATTCTAATCTTCATGGATCAGCAAATTACTGCTGTCATTGTAAATAGAAAAGAAAACAAACTTAAAGTAAGTAGAATTCAATGTTGCACACAGATACATATTTTTGTGTACACATTTCAGACCTTGTTCATCATCATCTCTCATTCCCATCTTTCATCATGTTACATAATTGATGGGTAGCCTATTAATCATGTACAGAAGTAGATGTAGTGTTATTGTAAATAGAAAAGGGACCAAGTAACCAATAAGCACCCCAAATCATCAACTTATTGAAAGGTTCATATTTAACTCATCACTGGTAACTTTTGCTTCCAAATTTTTGTAAACAAATGATTTTAATCAGAAGTTTATGGAGATGTTGAACTCACAATAAAGCAAATAAATAGATGGTTGGTACACGTAATCAAATTAAAATTCAATAGCAAAATCTTTTTTTAAATAAATACTTTTTAATCAGAAATTTATGAATTTATAAAAAAAAAGACAAAAAATGTTTTTATACTAATGTAGTTTTTACTTAATCAAAAGAGAAATGCAATTATATTTATTTAAATAAGAATGCAGTTTTTATTTACAAAATAATTTTATGCTTATTTAAATAAAAATATGTTGTTTAGAAATAGTATCACACAATTTGTTTTTGTCAGATACAATATAATTGCAAGAAACTTACTGGTGTAGAGTTAAAATATGAACCTTTCATTAAGTTGATGATTTGGGGTGCTTATTGGTTATTTGGTCCGAGAAAAGAAAACAAGCTTAAAGTAAGTGGAATTCAATGTTGCACACACTTGGATTCTTCTTTGCTCTTCTAATTCCATTTCAGACATTGTTCATCAGCTTCTTTCACTCCCATCTTACATTAGTTTATATTGAATGGGATATATTCCGCATTGGGGGATGGGAGGTTGTATGCTTCTCTGCATTCCATATTTGTTATTTAATCATGAAAACACAGATACATATTTTTGTGTACACATTTAGGATATTGTTCATCTTCTCTCACTCCCATCTTTCATCATGTTACAAAATTGACAGATACCCTATTAATCATGTACAGAAGTGTAGCATAGATTTTAAAATCCCAGTTAATGGAATGATACAGGAGGGATGATGGACACCCCTTAACCCTGTGTTGACCTATAATCCTGGTTTGCAAGTGCAAACATGGGAATTTAGCTGAAAAAAAACAGTTTGTTGCTTGCCAACTGGACAATATGGACCACCATGCCATCTCTCATCCTAAATTCTTGCATGTGTGTTGCGGATCTGGGATCTTAAATAAAATATATGAGCTCAAAACACAGCAAAGTCTACATGGTGTACAACACCGGGGGGGGGGTATGCTTCTCTGTATTCCATCTTTGTCCTTTACTCATGAAACACGGAGACATATTTGTGTGTACACATTTCTATTTAATTCCCACAATACATTCTTTTCTTTTCTTGTTAAAAAAACAACCAAAATTATGATTAAGAAAAATACCTGTTAAAAATTAATTAATTGATTAACGAATGTTTATCCAAAAATTTATCCAAATATAGATAAATATAAAAATACATTATTAACACACATCATCAAGTTGTACTGATAGCATGGATTCCTTTCACACTCTCTTGCCATCCATCCCTATTAACTATTGCTCTTGGCAGGTCTTCTAGGCTGCATCCAGTGCCCACACCGAGCTGATGAATGTAAGCTGGTGGCCAATTTCTAAATGACCCAACTGATACTTACATTCTGAGCAATTGCTGACACCTCAAACCCTAGCACCTATATGATTGTCCCAACCATATTGCCCTTATGGCAAACCTCCAACACTTTTTTATCATATATGTGCTAGAAGGCAGTGGCTGAGGGTCTTAGTCTCCTGGATATGATGTTAAACTGCATCTAGTTCTGAGAGTGTGAAGTACCCTTTAACCATTACTGCCAGGTCTACTCTGACTTGTAGTGGTAGTACCTGTTAGAGTCCTATCTATAGGTTAAATAGATCAAAAATGAGTTTTAAAAAGTTGAGTTTAAAAAAGTAATTGAATACCCAACAAGAATGAATAAAACAAAACATCTTTGGCATAAAATAACCTGTGACAGAGAACACGAGGTGAGTGGCCTGCTGTATTCTCGAAGGAAGTGGGCTAGGCTTTGCCTGGCATGTGGAATCGAACCCGCGTCCTTCGGAATGCGAACGGGTGACACATTGGCACTGAATTCAAGATACTATTGTCCCGGATGTAAGCGCCAGGTGCCCGGATGATGGCTACGAGGATTCCGGCAGCCAGGATTGGCTCGGGAATCTCGTGTGTGGGGTACAGACACCCGGATGTTGAAGGAAAAACTTGTATAAGTAGAAGTGGAGTGGCGATTTGTCAGCTGCTGAAGATATTTGAGTTGGTGATTTTATGACGACGACGGATTTTTGGTGCTATAGATTTTGTGACGGCGACGACATTGTTGACCCCCCCCCTCTTCTCTTCAACGAGTCAAATTTATTCTTCCCCTCTATTTTTTTTTCTTTTTCATACTAGATAACCCAACAAGGGTTGATAAGCTGTAAAATTCAACCAACCTTAAAATTCTGAATTTTCTTTTCTTTTCTTTTCTGTGTAGAAAGGCCATGGCTACCATTTGGATTTGTTTATTGTGGCCAGTCTCATTATGATTTGTTCAATACTTGGACTGCCTTGGTTTGTCGCAGCGACAGTTCTCTCCATCACTCATGTGATGAGTTTGAAAAAAGAATCACAGTGTACCGCTCCTGGAGAAAGACCCAGGTTTCTGGGAGTCAGGTAAGAATTCAATCAGTTTTTTTTCTTTCCTTAGATTACTGTATATATCTATATACTAAATATAGGCTCCCCACTCCTGGAGGAGAAATTCACTGCCAGCTGTGAATTATGATTAAATTGCAAGGCTCTCCTTTTAGGATAACATTATTAATCTGTTTCAATCAAATAAGATAAAAAGAAGTAAAAAAGAATAAAAAAGAGTGAGATAGAGTTAAATCAAGATTATTATACTTTTTACATATTGAACTATTTCATGATAGATTTTGATTAAACATATCAAACATTGTAATAATTGAATTATCATACTGTGGTATACACACAGGTCCTACTTGTCTATTATTTAATGTGAGTTGTAATTTTTTTTTAAATGTTTAATTCTTAACATCCTGTTGATAATTTTTTAAAGTCCAGAGTCCCATTCCTATAAGGATTTATCAATAAATAGCTAAAAATGGCCTTTTCTTTTAAAGTTACCTGTTATTTCTCTTAAATCAAAGACTTCTAAATATGTTTAATATTACATTTAAACAAAGTCCAGATCCCCATTCCTATAAGGATTTATCAAAAAATGGCTAAAAATGGCCTTTTCATTTAAAGTTACCTGTTATTTCCCTCAAATCAAAGACTTCTAAATATGTTTAATATTACATTTAAACAAAGTCCAGATCCCCATTCCTATAAGGATTTATCAAAAATGACTAAAAATGGCCTTTTCATTTAAAGTTACCTGTTATTTCCCTTAAATCAAAGACTTCTAAATATGTTTAATATTACATTTAAACAAAGGCTATCATTTAGGGCAGATTAGGAAAACAAATGTGACTTCCAGCCAGGCGGAATGAGGTGGTATAGGATGTTAAGAGTTAAATTCAAAATTATTCGCATGAATTAATATTCATATCATTTTTCTTTTCATTTTTTTATTTTTTTTTATCCAGGGAGCAAAGAGTTACAGGTACTATGGTATTCCTTATGATCGGAATTTCTGTGATGTTAACATCTATTCTTATGGTAAGTTAAATTTTCATCATATTATTAGGGAGATTTTATGTCTGTCTATAACTGAAAACATCACCACTGTTGTCACAATTCCTCGCTTTTACATCATGTTTTTCAGGATTTTATTCTTATTTAAATCTCAGTTATTAAAATAATTTTCTGAATGTTTGAGATGAGGCTTGATGATTAGTATTATCTGCTTCAGAC
The DNA here is from genome assembly GCA_023376005.1 of Doryteuthis pealeii. NCBI lineage: Eukaryota > Metazoa > Mollusca > Cephalopoda > Myopsida > Loliginidae > Doryteuthis > Doryteuthis pealeii. The sequence continues at coordinate 60,185,618 of CM042155.1, read as the reverse complement.
TATTGTCCTCATCTTCATTGTTATCTGTACAACGTTTTGGATGATATGCCCTCCGGCTACCTTATCCACTAGGTCATGTGTCCAATTGGGAAATCCAGTGTGAATTTTGGGAACTTATAAACCTAATGTCTTGTTTTGGCTAGAATATCTACCTATTCATTTTATGTAGGATTTTTTTACCTAGACTCATTGTGTGTGATTTTTTTGTTTTTTTCTTTTTAATCTGATCTAGCCTTTTTAATTATGGGTTCCCATATTGTATTCAAGAAGGTTCCCGAGTCCGACAAGAAATACCTGAAGAAGGTTGGAGGACATATCGTCTGAAACATTGTACAGATAACAATGAAGATGAGGACAATAGTCCAAATCCGCAGATAATACTGTTCTCCTCATCTTTATTGGTACAATCTTGGTCTAGTGCTAGTGAAAAGGGGATAGACTCGCTTGCTGTCTGGCTGATACCGACAATAGGACAGTCTGCATAGTTTATTACATTTAAACTGAATCATAGAACACTGGATAAGAGGGTTATTGTCCTGGTTGGCTTGCAGATGCAGCTTCTTGGATGATAGCTTGTGAACACTGAATGCAGAATAAACTGGAATGGTTTGTTTTGCTTTATGGCATATCAACCTCAGTGGGTCATTTAATGCTGATAAAGTTTGGAAATAAATTCATTCTTAATGGATACACAATTTTTTTTATAAATACATTTTTCTAGTTAACCCATAGACGGGACCCTAACAGGTACTACCACTCCAGGTCAGAGTGAACCAGGGAGCAATGGTGATAAAGGGGTACACATTCCTGAAACCTCCAAAAGTGTAACCTCACCATCAGGTGGCCTCATTTGGAGGGAGTCTTACCCCTCTGCAGAGGTGCAGTCGGTGCATTCTAATGCCCCAGATGACAGGGCCAAAACTGGAATGGCTGAAATCATCTCAGAAAGACCTGTTGTGAGAAAGAAGATCCGACTGGATAATTCTTTTGTATTCACAATTTTATTTTCAAAAGGCAGCGTGCACCCAGTCAAGGTTTGGTTTGTTTTGTTTTACGGCATATCAACCTCAGTGGGTCATTTAATGCCAATAAAGTTTTGAAATAAATCAATTCTTAATGGATAATACAATTTTTTTATAAATACATTTTTCTATTTAACCCATAGATGGGACCCTAACAGGTACTACCACTCCAGGTCAGAGTGGACCAGGGAGCAATGGTGATGAAGAGGTGCTCCACATTCCCCAAACCTCCAAAACTGGAACCTCACAATCAGATAGAGTTTAACGTCATTCCCAGGACATGTAGACCCTCAGCCACCGCCTTCTAGCACCCACATGATAAAAAGGGGTTGGGGCTCGCCATAAGGGCA
>CM042155.1:60136746-60179246 GCA_023376005.1 Doryteuthis pealeii | reverse complement strand
TCTGAATAAATATGAAACTTTAAAAATAATCTTATAGTTAACCCTTAATTTGACATTCATAGTTTAAGTTCATTTCTTTAGATTTCTTCTAAATACTTGCTCAAATTCAAGAATGTCTTATTAGCTGATGCATCTTAAAACCTTTCAAATTTGGTCATTTTTAAAAATTATTTTGCTGCTTTTTGTACATTTCTTTTTTTTCTTTTTTCAATTTATTACTGCTAATTTACAAAACATTAGTCTGACTTACTATTTACTAGAGGGAAATTAGTACCATTTGAAATACAACCCCCACCTTTTTTTTTTAAAGCATATCAACCTTTATGGGTTATTTAATACCAAAACAGTAGTGGATTCAACCCATAGCTCGAGACTAATACCTTTACCAATGGTATTAATCTGAAAGTGAATGTTATAGTGTGACTGAAGTTAGACATCATTTACTATATCATAATCCAGTATGTTAGTCACTATGCCATGGGGACTCCACCCTTGTGTGAAATGCAAACAGCCTTGTCCAGGATTTGAACTCTGGTCACTTCTGGTCACTGTGTCCATTTCCTTTGACGATAACCATAACACCATGAGCATTTCAATAGAGAAAGGTTTATGAACAAAGAAATGATGTCTTCAGTATTTACATTAAAAAAAAAAAAAAAAAAAAAAAAAAGAAACTCATGTGCTTTTGTTCTGGCCATCTAAATATTTTTCTTTTTTTAGATATTTTGAGATTTTATAAATGCAAAAAATAATTTCTGAAATATTTATGCAAAGAATGTCAAAAAGATTCCCCACATTTATTGAATGGCCCTCGTATATAGGAATTAAGTCCCATGAGAACTGTTGAAATATATTTAACATTTGAAGCAATGGCAATTCACATATCTTCCATGTATAACGATCCATATGTTTCTTGGGGGTCAGGCATCCATATGTTTCTTGGGGGTCAGGCATCTCTAATAATAAATGCAAATGTCAGTGCATCCCATTTTTTCAATTTTACTCCTAGAGGCCATAACCCAACATATCATACCATTTTGGAATCAGGCCAACTCCATGAGAAAATTAAAAAAAAACATTTCAGGCTGAATCCAGACCCGCAATCCAGAAATTTTGGATTCCCAAATTTTAATTACTGTTTTCGGCAATTTTTTTTTTTTTACATGGTTTCTGTGACAAATTAAAAAAAAATTTTTTTTTTAACAATTTTTATGTATAGCTTGGAAATAATTGCGAAATCCAGTAAAAGTTGCAATGAAATAGAAATAATTGTTTGTATGGAAAGTAAGGACGTATGTACATCAAATTGTCTTTAACCCTTAATGTCCTAAACCGCCTCACTCCGCCCAGTCAGAAGTCACATTCATTTTCCTAATCCACCCCAAATGATAGCCTTTGTTTAATTGTAATATTAAACATTTAGAAGTCTTTGATTTAAGGGAAATCACAGGTAACTTTAGATGAAAAGGACATTTTTAGCCATTTTTTGATAAATCCTTAGAGGAATGAGGATCTGGACATAGAAGATTTTCAACGGGATGTTAAGAGTTAACTCTAAATGGCAAAACCAAGAACATTATCGTGCAGATTTGCAATAAGTTCCAAATAGACAAATTATATTATTATTTTGATGAAAATTTTTGTTTTTAATAAATATTGTTCAAGTTTAATGTCTACTCAATATATGGAGTGTTATTGTTAGGCCAAAACCCCAATTAAGAGCCCTCCACAGGAGCGAGCTTGATTGCTGCCTGATAAGGTGGCTTTTAAGCTAATATAATAATAATAATCAAAGTTATGCTATTTACTGAATGACCGAGGAATCTTTTACTTAGCAAATTTATTAGTAGAGTGACTATCTAGAAAAATGGTAGATTCAAAAAGTTCTATTTAGTGAAGAGGAGGAAATGAATATTGGTCTGCCTAAGTCTTCTTTGAAATATTGGCCTTTTCCTAGGTTTGAACTCTGACCTCTTCTGCTAATGGTGAACAAGAATAAAAATGAATTTTTAAGCTAGGAACTTTTGTCTAAAATGATAAGTAGTAACATAATAACCATCATTAAAATAAGAAAAATATCATTACATATGCAGTTTATTTTTAATACATTTAAAAGGATTTGTTTTGGTCAATTTCAACGCAATCCGCCATTCTGTTTCTTTTTCAATAGTTTTAGGTGCTTGTTTACAATTTTAATGTAACATTCGCTATTGCAAAAAAATTTACCAAAAATCAGGTAATTATCCGATTTTAATGAAATTTTCAGTATTGATTTATCAATTAATGAATTTTATAATGCATCAGTTATTTTATTTCAAAACTTTAATTTAGTATTTTTGCTATGAAAAATGAATATATAAAATTCATTTGAAATATGAAAAGCCTGATATTAAGTTTAAAATGTTATATATTTAGATTCTAAAAATAAATATCTATTTAATGCAAACCTTATTTTATTACATCACAGTATACTTTTTGAAGATAAACTCGATTGAAAATGTACCCTTTTTAAGCAGAAAAAATATCGATGTATAATTTTTTCTTTTATAAGATAATAGCCAATTAAATAATTATCGAAATGAGTAAAAAAGAAATCTCCAAAAAATTAATTATCTATTATTTTTTTACATTTTATTTTTCGATTTTCGGTACTTATTTTCTCATAGAAAAGCCATTGTAAAAAAATTTTTTTTGTTTCTAGACTTTGGTCTTTTATCTCTTTATTTATACTGTAATTAGTACAATATAAGACCAACTTGAAAAAAATGTTACGCCCCCAACATAAGGGGGGAGGGGGGTAAAAAATAAGTGACCTGAAAAAAATTAGAAAGTTTTGAAATAAAATAAATAATGCATTATAAAGATCATTCATTGGTAAAGATTCGTTGAAAATTTCATTAAAATCTGATAATTCCCTGATTTTTGGTAAATTATTTTCTGTAGGGGGGTGGGGGGCTAAAGTCATTTTGTCAAAAATGCAGTTTAGCCTCATTTTGGGTATACCTAGAATATAGATATATTTTTATTTTAACTTTTTATATCCAGGAATTGCTGGGTAGCTCTGCTAGTAAAAAATCATTTTTGTGTCTTTTACAAGAACTTGTTAGAGTTACAAGAGTTCCACTAGAAAGGGAAGTAATCATGTTCTGATTTTATATAATTTCATTCATTTATTTATTTTTGTCAATATATCAACAAGTGTGAGGAAATCTGACAGGCTAAAGATTATTATAGGCAGTTGCTGAAGAACAATTTGATAAGGACAACAAAATCAAGGAATCTGGTTTGAATGAAGAAATTTCTTCATATTTTTTTTTTTTTTTTTTTTTTTTTAAATCCTAGAAAGAAAAAGAATAAATAAACAAAACAAAAAAACTTTTCTTTTTTTTTTTTTAATGTTTAATCATCTTATTTATTGTTGCCCGTTTAGGAAGAAATGAAACTGATGGAAGGAGTCGACCCTAACATAGGGAGTAACGTGATAGGTATGCCCTTGGAAGGGATGACAATCAGCTCAGAATTGGATTCTGTGAACATCACAGAAGAGATGACCAAGACTGCCATCTGGAAGACCATTGTGGCCACAGATCAGTCAAGTATTCCTCAAACTGACCACCCCGAGAAAACACACAAAAGTGACCGTACTGAAAACGGCAAAAAGTAAGTGTCCTTCCATTTGTGTGTTTATGTGTGAATGGGGGGAGTCGGGCCACTTTTATGAAAACGGGGGGGAGTCAGGCCACATTAGAAGTGACCAGTGCAAGTCTTTGTTTTCATTTTTTTTTTTTTTACCTTGTCTCATATGCCAGACATTTCATTTTCAAAAACTAACAGCACTACTAACAAGAGGACACAGTTTTCAAGATCTTCTAAGACTGTGTGAACAGGAAGGGGGGGGTCGGGTCATTTCAAAGTGACCAGTGCACGTCTTTGTTTTCATTTTTGGATTTTTTTTTTTTTTACCTAGCCTCATTGCTGACGAGAGGACAGGGTTTTCAACATTCCTATAAAACTGTGTGAACGGGGAGGGGTCAGGCCATTTTACGAGAAGGCAGGGGGTTGGGCCTGTTTAAAAGTGACCAGTGCATGTCTTTGTCTTCATCTTGGATTAAAAATCTTTTTTTTTTTTTTTTTTTTTTACCCGGTCTCATATACCAGACATTTCATTTTCAAAACATTTGGCACTACTGACCAGATGACAGGCTTTCCAAGATACTATAGAATGTGAACGAGGGGTTGGGCCACTTTACAAGAAGGTGGGGGTCGGGCCACTTTAGAAGTGACCAGTGCACATCTTTGTTTTCATTTCCGGATTTATTTATTTTTTTACCTGGTCTCATATGCCAAACCTTTCATTTACAAAACTACTGGCACTACTGACAAGATGACAACTTTTTTCACGATCATATAATCCAGATGAAACTGAGGAATTCTCAGTTGGAAGTATTAAAAAAGATTTAAATATTAAAAAAGATAAGTGATATCCATTTTTTTACATCATCATCTCGAGGAAACAACTTCCAGGGATTTAGTCACCCACATTTGAAGCACATTCTTTGCTGATGTTTGTTTATTTGTTTGTTTAGTTGGATGGATTTTATGGCATGTCAACCCTTGTTGGGTTATTTTATGCCAAAGACATTTTGATTTATTTATTCTTGATGGGTACTCATTTTTTATAACATTTTTTCTATTTAACCCAAAGATGGGACCCTAACAGGTACTACTACTCTGGATCAGAGTGGACCTGGGAGTAATGGTGATGAAGGGGTACTCCACACTCCCCAGAGCTCCAGAATTGGAACCTCACCTTCACATAGAGTTTTAACATCATACCCAGGACATTAAAACCCTCAGCCACCATATTCTAGCACATATATGATAAAAAGGGTTGGGGGGGTTTTCCATTATGGCAATAGGGCTGGGACAATCATCTAGGTGCTAGGGCTTGATGTAACTAGCATTGATCAAAGGGGGGCCTTTCTGACCACCCAGCTAGCCTAAGTAAGGACCAAAGTGGAGTGTTGCATGTCATGGACAGCTCAGCCACCAGTGTTCCATCCTTAAGCATCATGGGTCACCACCCACTGCCAACAGATGGCTCCATTGGGTGTGGTCTTACCCCTTTGCAGAGCTTCAGTCGGTGTATGGGCTGCATTCTTGGGTGATGAGAATGTCAGATGATGGTGTCATCAGAATGATCAATTTCTATTTCTATTTTTCTTACTTTTATTCATATAAATTCTGTTTACAATTTCTTATGGTGTTCGACAAGATTGTTACTTTGGAAAAATTCTTTGAAGGATTAGAAGTGCTGTTATTTTTTTTTTTTTTTAATAAAAAATATTAATTCGCAATATGAGGCAAGGTAAAAAAAATAAATCAAAAACATTTCCAAATTAGGTAGGCAGTGTGTTTTATATTGTCCCCCCCCAATCCATTCTCCCCTGTGGAAGTGTTCCCCCCCCCTTTGGATTTCCTTACTAACTTCAAGATCCATAGATTTCTTCAGATTTTACTTGTCTTTTTTTTCTTCTTACAATCAAATAATGGATCAGTTTTTTAAAAAAAGAACAAAAATCAAATAAGGATCAATTTTAAAAATCAAATCAAAGGTCAGTTTAAAAAACAAAATGGATCAATTCTAAAAATCTAATGATGGGGCAAAGTTTTTTTTTTTAATTTCAAATTAAGGATCAATTTTTAAAAAAAAATCCTTTTAAAAAGATGGATTAAATCAAAAAAATTATAATCAAATAATGTTTCAGCTTTAAAAAAATCAAACTAAGGATCAAACTGATGAGTCAATATAATAAATGGATCAATTTAGGAAAAAAAAAATCAAATTGATGGATCAGTTTTAAAAATCAAAGGATCATTTAAAAATTCAAATACTGGATCAATTTGAAGAATGAAATAAAGGATCAGTTTTAAAAATCCAAATTATGGATCAATGTTAATCATCAAATAAGGATCTGTAATGTTCCATGGGGATGTCCTTATAGAAGGTCGGACCACCATAGCAGAAATTTGGGGATTCTTTCCACCCCCACCCCCTTTTTCAGCAAAAATATAATAGCATTAATCAAGCTATTTTACCTGGAAAGCAGTATCCACCTTTCAGGTGTGATTTGACCATGTTGGTATTTTTCAGCCTCTGAGATTTGCATCCCAAAGATTTAGTTTAGGAGGGTTTTTTTTTCTTTTTATGGCGTGGGGATCAAAGATTTTATTGCCAAATATGGAGTTGTTAGAATTTTAGGATTTTAAACATTTTTCTAGAATAATCTTTTTAAAAAAAAAAAAAAAAAAAACTGATTGGATTTTTTTGTTGTTTTGGTTTTTGTTCATTTTTTGTTTGTGTTCTTATTTGACTCTTTTTCTGTTGCAAGTTATTAAAAAGTATTTTTGTTGTCACTCTGGCCTTCCATACTTCTCTCTTCTACACTGTCCAATCATAGAAATTCTCAATCTCACCAAAGAAAGAATTCTTTCAGCTTTTATCTGTGCCTCAGTCAATCATTCAAATTTTCTTCACACTCACGCATGGCATCAGATGACCATGAGCCTCTTACGTTAAGGAGAGAGTCTTTCACTTTGGAAAGAATTCTTTCAGCTTTTATCTGTGCCTCAGTCAATCATTCAAATTTTCTTCACACTCATGCATGGCAACAGGTGACCATGAGCCTCTTACGTTAAGGAGAGAGTCTTTCACTTTGGAAAGAATTCTTTCAGCTTTTATCTGTGCCTCAGTTAGTCATGCTAATTTTCTTCATATCCACATAGAGCACTTGATTAGTTCTGAGACACCAGGTAATTTGCATGTCTGCGCATGGCAACAGGCCACCTCGTTGCCTCTTACATTGAAGTGAAAGGAATATGAGTAATTCACATTTATTTCATACCCCACCTCACCCATCCAATAACTTTTCCTTTCCAAACTGCACTAATTTTGCACTTTTTACTAACTGAAGCATCATTCTGCTGCACCTGCACACCAATATTTTAAAAGTTGTTCATCTCATTCTAGTTTTACATTTAAAAATGTCTAACCTAAGTATGGGCCATAGTGGAGTGTTGTATATAGAGTGCTCAGCCACGAGAATTCCATCCTTAAGTATTATGGGTCACCACCCACACTCAACAAGTCGCCCCATTGGGGTGGAGGGAGTTCTACCCCTCTGCTGAGGTGCAGGTGAGGTATTCTACTGTACCAGGCAACAGGGCTGCAGCATAAGTTGTTGGTTTTTTTTTCAAATCCATGGGGTAAATCTGCTTTTCACAGATTTTATTAAAGTTTTGAATGGATATTTGTTTTCTGTGGGAAAAGGGTTCATAAGAAATATGAATGAAAACTAATAGCATTTATCACTTTGTCTTTTTGTCTAAAAATGTGTAAGATAATCTAAGTGGGTTTTTTTTTTTAAGTTAACTTGGAGGCAGCAAAGGTGCACTGAGTGGTTGGGTAATCGATCTGTACCTGATGACCCCACAAGCAAAATATTACACTGGAAAATTCTGATAATACTTATATGAATGTAGATTACTATAATTGTAATAATTTTATTATTTCTTATTTTCACAGGAATACATTTGCGCCCGATGACAGGCGCAAGTATTTAAAGTTTTAATGTAATGAAATATTATATTAAATTTGAAATACTAACAATTCATATTTAATACAAATAATTTGCATGCAGTTGTACAATATCAAGTATTCCTATCTAATACAAACAATTTGCACACAGTTATACGATATCAAGTATTCCTATCTAATACAAACAATTTGCACACAGTTATACGATATCAAGTATTCCTATCTAATACAAACAATTTGCACACAGTTATACGATATCAAGGTTATACGATATCAAGTATTCCTATCTAATACAAATAATTTGTTTGCGGTTATACGATATCAAGTATTCCTATCTAATACAAATAATTTGTTTGCGGTTATACGATATCAAGTATTCCTATCTAATACAAATAATTTGTTTGCGGTTATACGATATCAAGTATTCCTATCTAATACAAATAATTTGTTTGCGGTTATACGATATCAAGTATTCCTATCTAATACAAATAATTTGTTTGCGGTTATACGATATCAAGTATTCCTATCTAATACAAATAATTTGTACGCAGTTATACGATATCAAGTATTCCTATCTAATACAAATAATTTGTACGCAGTTATACGATATCAAGTATTCCTATCTAATACAAATAATTTGTACGCAGTTATACAATATCAATTATTCCTATCTAATACAAATAATTTGTACGCAGTTATACAATATCAAGTATTCCTATCTAATACAAATAATTTGTACTCAATCATATGGTTTCAAGTATTCCTATCTAATACAAATAATTTGTACGCAGTTATACAATATCAAGTATTCCTATCTAATACAAATAATTTGTACGCAGTTATACAATATCAAGTATTCCTATCTAATACAAATAATTTGTACGCAGTTATACAATATCAAGTATTCCTATCTAATACAAATAATTTGTACTCAATCATATGGTTTCAAGTATTCCTATCTAATACAAATAATTTGTACTCAATCATATGGTTTCAAGTATTCCTATCTAATACAAATAATTTGTACTCAATCATATGGTTTCAAGTATTCCTATCTAATACAAATAATTTGTACTCAATCATATGGTTTCAAGTATTCCTATCTAATACAAATAATTAGCATGCAGTTTTATGTTATTAAGTAGGGGTGTGCGTGATGTATTGGTTATCATCATTGAAAATGAACACACTGACTCGAGTTAAAATCCTAGACAAGGCTGCTTGCATTTTACATAGTGCTAATACCCTTGGGAAAGGTATGCATCCAACTATTCTCCCTCCAGCTATGAGCAGACTGGAATCTTCAACCTTGGTTATGCAACCAGTCTAGGAGAAGGAAAACTCTGAATTCAAACCAGCTGGGCTTCATTTAAAAATTAACCCTGTGTCAAGCCCATGGTAGAGAAGTAGAGGTAGTATAATACATAGATGATACCCTAACAGGTACTACCATTACTGCTCATGGCAGAGAGGTTGAGTAATACATAAATGAGACCATAACTAATTGGTTGGATGTATGGCATGTCAACCCTTGTCAGGTTATTTTATGCCAAAGACTTTTTTTGAAATTTATTCATTCTTGATAGGTACTCACATTTTCAACTCATTTTTTTTCTTCTCTTTAATTCATAGATGGTATCCTAACAGATACTACCACTTTGGGTCAGAGTGAACCTGGGAGTAATAGTGATGAAGGGGTATTCCACATTCCCCAGAGCTCAAAAAAATAGTACAAATAATACAAATTATCAAGCCTCATCTAAAAAATTCAGAGAAATAGTGTAGATAACAATAAAGATGAGGACAATAGTCCGAATAATCCAAATAATACAAATTATCAAGCCTCATCTAAAAAAATTCAGAGAAATAGTGTAGATAACAATAAAGATGAGGACAATAGTCCGAATAATCCAAATAATACTAATTATCAAGCCTCATCTTAAAAATTCAGAGAAACAGAGCACAAGGTTACTGTAGACTGAATGTTGTGTTTTCAGAAACATTTTTTCATGCTCAGAGTTGCCGAGGCATGGAATAAGCTGCTTCCGTTTGTTGTAGCCTGCGGAAACACTGCATCTTTCAAAGTCTCCATGCTTCCTGTAGTCCACCAACACTATACCTGATTCGCACACATACATGTATATTATTACTATATGCTGTTCATGTTCCTGACACTAATACATTATTCTGTGTACTTGACATGAGACTTTGATGAGTTGTGATGCACCTGAGCACTGTACACAGTAAATTTCATTATTATAACATGCAATAAAGACGAGCCCGAAATATCAAAATTATTAAAATTTGAATGTTTTTTTCTTTGATGATTTCTCTAACTTATTCTTTCTTATTTTCTTTTTACTTTCAGGAAAGCCAAAAAGCATAGTAAGAAAACAAGTCCAACTAAAGCTACGTCCGACGATTCTGGCCTGCCTCCGATTCCTGGTAGCCCCAGAACTGAGGAGTCTGGCAACAACAGTGATGCAGTAAAGTCACCCAAGAGACGTAATTTACCCGTTAAATTTTACATCGACGAATCAGAAGAGAAAGAACATTTGATGACGGCTCCCGACATTGTTGTCGAGCCTCCCAGCGAACGGGGCTCCCCAGAAAAATGAGCCACTTATAGATAATATATATAAAAACAAAACACTGTTCACCTGGTCGGTAAACGGGGGTACAGCAGATGAACAATTATTACCTGAGCTTAATTAGAACAGGTGAACGGATTTTAGCTGATTTTTATGCTTTTTGTTCTTGGTTATTTTTTTTTTTTTTTTTCAATTTTTCTACTGGATTCCTTTTGATTTTTTTTTTTGTTTTACGTATTTTATTGTATTTTTTCCCCTGATATTTACATTTTGTTCTTTTTATGATTTTTTTTTTTTTTTTTCCTGTTTTTTTTTTTTTTTTTTCATATATATATCCTGGGACTTATTTAATTTTTTTTTAAACTCTCTCTCTCTCTTCTTGTTTCCTTTTAAAAGAAAATACTTTTTATACAAAAATTTTGTCATGGTGTGTTTTCTTTTAGAGTTGATGGAGAAAAAAAAAAGATTTTTTTTTTTGCATTATGCATATATATCTTTTTTTTTTTTATTTAAAAAAGAAAAAAAAAAAAAAAATTATTTCTTTTTTTGAATGTAATGTCTCTAGTTCTATAGAAACAGAAAATATTTTTTTTGTTTTTCTAAAGATTGTTATACGATTTTCCCCCTCCCCCCCATCACATACCAAAAACAAAAACAAAACTCAGTCCCCTCCTTGGGCCTGGAATTATGGATGAGCAATAAAGAATCTACGGTTTTTACCCCCCCATAGACCCCCAAAAAAAATTCCAAAAAATTTTGGTCGGGTGGAATGGATCAAATGTAATTGAAGCCATGAGTGGAAAATATGGAATTAAATTTGACAGTTTGTAGAAATTAGAAAAACACAAAGTATTTCTTAAAGATAAGTTTATTCTTGATGGTGAAGTCAACGTTATAACATTTTGGTTTTTACAACCCTCATCAGGGCTTTTGAGATAGGTGAAATCTGTGGTGATGGTAGATGACTTCCAAAAAATGGGAGAATTTTTAGTTGTGTATAAAGAAAGGGAGGATATAATCAGTGTCGGCCTAGCGTTGGTTCTGGGTCACGTGAAAGGTGTGGAGGCTTTGTGGCTCTTTCACCACTTCCTGAAAATCTTCAGGAGTCTGAGAACTAACACTAGGCCAACACTGGTTACAACCCTTTCTTCATACACAACCAACAATTCTCCAATTTTTTGGCAAGTCATCCACCCTTCCCAGACAACATTTCATCTACCTCAAGTCCTGACGAAGGTTTGTTAAAAAAAATCAAAACATTATAGTGTTGACTTCACTATCAAGAATAATTTTTGGGGAATATTTTGTGTTTTTCTAAACACAATAGAAGTTATGTGTAAGTCTATAAAGTTAACTCTTTTGTTGTGAGTCATGCATTTAGAAATAAATTCAATGACTGAAATTCACTTTTCAACAGGAAATTAAAAAAAATTTAGTCGAGTTTCTCAATTACAATTCTTTATAAACTATCATAGTCAGTGTTGGGTATATCACTCAAATGTGTTTATAAGAGAATTTTTTCATTCGATGATGCATCTAAAAATGACTTTTGCTTAAGTTTTACAAGTAATTAAGTATTTTTTTTTTTTTTAATTTCAAGGCTAGGGGTATATCAAATAAGAATCACTTTCAAGGGTATATCGTACAAGATAATCCATATTACTTAAAAATGTAACATTGCATTTTGACCTCAATGCATTAAGTATATTTTTGCAACTCGAAAATTGCTCTCAGCACCAAAAGGGTTAAGAGAAAGAATTTAAGACATTTTAATGGAATGGTTTCTTGAAGTGTCGAAATGAGGAATTCAGAGTTGGAACTAATAACACTCAACCAAATTCCAAATATTTGACGTTTCAATGTTTGGACATTTTTGGAATCATTAAATAAAAAATAATAAAAACAATGCATTTCAAATCAGCATTTTTTGTCTAAAAAGAAGAAAATAATTTTCACTTATTTGTGAAAAAAAAGAAAAAGAAATTAAAAACAAAAAACGTGTATTTATGAGATGAGGCTTAATATGAATAATTATGATATTTCGGACTGTTGTCCTCATCTTTATTGTCTATAAACACAACTGTAACCTCTGTCTGTTTTAGGCATTTTTTTATTTATTACTTTAATTACCTTTAATTCATTAAATTGAATTCATGTTTAATCATCTGAAAATGACTTATTTTAAGTAATTAAAATAAATAAATTTAAAAAAATCTAAATCAGAGTCCGAGGTTACAGTTGTGTTTATACACAATAAAGATGAGGACAACTGTCTGAAATATCAAAATGATTAAAAAAAAACAAAAAAAAACATCTCATTAGTATTTAACATTTATCTTCAGTATTATATCATTTCTTGTGAGTTATTCACTAGAGGCTGAGTGACAGCAAGTCTCCTTAGGTCTCCAGGACTCTACTGATCTTAATGTTGTTTGGATAGTCTCAAATCTTCCTGATTTCCTATTTATACAGACTCTTTCCTAAAAACTTGGGAACTGTTCCAAGGACCTTCACATTACTGTTTTTTCAGTTCTCTAGCAAGGTCCAAGTATTTGTCTATCTTTTCATTTTTACTCTGTGGTTTGCTGAAATGGCAAAATTCACAAGATGGCAAATTCTTTTTTATCTTATCCATTAGCACTAAGTTTGGTCTTCTGACTGGGATTAGGTGATCTGGTCTTCTGACTGGGATTAGGTGATCTACTTATATCTCAAAACCCCAGAGAATTGTGTGTATACCATTTTAGTTTAGTTTCTAGCACAATTCCCAGTGGATCACCTTTCCCATCCAGTCGTACCTAATCTTGTATTGGCCCTCCCCCATCTTTTACAAACAACGCAAACTGCTCATGGCTACTTTTACACTTGATCTAAATATCACCCCAAACCCCCAATCAGAAAAAGGTAATTTCTCACTTAATCACTGATCTTGTCCATCGTGGATCCAAATTGTGTTGTCCTCCGTTTAAAAAAAAAAAAAAAAAAAAAAACAACAACAACGATCTGAGATCCGGAAAAAAATAAATATAGATATGATAGTTAAAGGGTTTTGTTTGCCCTGATCCTGTCTCATACAAACAAAAAATTATTCCTCACTTTTCCTTTTATTATTATTGTGAATTCTTTATTTTCTTTTTTTTTTTTTTTCTTTTTTTCATAGAAATTTACAAAATTATTTTTTGTCTTTTATTAATTTTAACTAGTATTTTCTTTCATCTTTTTCATTTTATTTTTTTTTTTTTAAATTACACCTCACTCGAGTCATTGCGTTTACGACAGAAAGGATTGTTTAAGTTAGGAGTTACAAGCATGGTTTAAGTTCCTGCCCATTTGCTCTTGTAGCTTAAGTGTAAAAGAAGCGAAAGTGGATGTGAAGTTGATCCACACTGAGCGCTTATCTTTTATTATTGTCTGAAAGTTGATGACTCAAATAAGTTGTAATTAAAATTTTAAAAAAGCAACTAAAAAGATGAAAGAAAACACTATTCAAAATTAATAATAATAATAATTATAATAATAGAAAATGCTTCATCTAAAAAAAATAAATCTAAAAAAAAAAAAAAAAAAAAGAAGAAAGTAAAATAAAAATAATATAAAACCCAATGTTTGTTAATAATTTTAATATATAGGTTGGGGTTTTTCTTATAAATTATTTACTGATGTTTTCTTGGTTTCAAAAAAAAAAATAATAGTATCTATAACCATCGTTATTCTCCACAACCAAATAAAAATAAATAACATTTAAAATAGTTTTTTTTCTTTGTTTTTTAGTCTTCAGAAATCGGTCTCTCATCAGAGCATTTGATTAATTTAGTCTTCTGCGTAGCTAGTCCCACTTCATCAGGGTAGATAACTCTGCAGCTTAGTGGTCGAAGGGTAGACAATTTAAATTAGCAAGTTCAGAGTTATTTCCCTTGAATATTAGCCGCTTCAACAGCACAAAAAAATAAATAAAAGCTGTTCATTTTTTTTTTTTTTGTATTTTTTTTCCCGCGCACTCACCGCATTGCACATTCAAAGTTTGGGCCTCACGTAGAGAATTAGAAAACGTGTGGAAATATAAGCGATATTTATATCCGTAATTTGATTAATATCTTATTTTCTCCCCCCTCCCCACTCTCCATTCTTCTATTTATCAATTTGTACATATTTATAGTAGCTTACTTTAATATACATCATACGAAATGCATCATTTTGAAAGAAAAAAGAAGAAAAAAAAAAGGTGTATTCATTCTATATTTTTTTTTAAATTGGTTAAATTTGTTTAAAAAAAAAAAGAAATTAATCTGGGAAAAAGGCCACTAAATGAGTAAAAATCTATTTACGATCAACGGGAAAAGAAACGAGATTGGTTTACCGCATTTCAAATAACAATTAATCAAATTTAACCGCGCGTTAGTCTGCTGTGTCATTTAAACATGGTTTGGTTTACTGGATGGGGGGGGGGTGTTGCATTTAGTTATGACTGTCATCTAAAATATACTGCTGCTTTCAGTCTGAAGTTACATTTATTTATTATGAAAAATTAAAATCAGGAAAAGAAAAAAAAAAGAAAAAATACATATAGAAAATAATGAATTATGAGAAATATAAGAAACTTTAATTTTATAACTTAAATGGCCTGCAATGTTTTCAAGGTTGAATATATAATAATTCATTTTTTAGGTAATTGTTTTTTTTTTTTTTACACTGAATCCAAAAAGTCATTTTTTTCTAATCAGATCAAATTTTTAAGATCCAAGCTTTACCTGAAATGTATAGAACAGTATTATAGCTGTGACAAGTAGAGTTCACGGGCTTTTGAATTAGTGTTATTATTATGTACAACTTATTCAAGCACGTCTTAAAAACCAGACCTGACTAAACATAATGAATGTTATTTTTGAATTCAGCATAAAATAGTGATCATATATCACTTAGTAAACCTTTGACCTTTAGAAATGCAGTCCAGCATAAGGAAAAAATAACATAAGATTCTCTGTTACAATATGGTATAAATAAATAAATGAACTAATGCTATAATTAATAATTGAAATGAGAATTACTATAAATTTGTTAGATAAACCTTTGTGGTTTATTTGTATGTAATGCACACGAAAAGAAGGAAAGAATCAAGTTTAGATTTCAGTTTAGTTGAGCCAGGATTTGAGCCAATCTATAATGTTCAATTATCTCACATAATCAGGAAAGTTTTGCAAAGAAAGAAATAATCAAGTTACCTGTTAGGAAATATGAAAAAAATGGGGGGGGGTAGGGAACACCGCCAAGAAACTAACGCCGGGTTAAAAACAACAATTTTAATTTTCTAACAAAATTATTTGTTATTCAGATTTTTCTTTTGTTTTTGTTTAATGCGCCATTGTTTGTCCATCATTCAAATAAATGAAGTGTGAATTTCAGGGTTTAGTTAGAAACTCATATGAATTTGTCCTGCCATTTTGTGTGTGTGTGAAAATTTCATTCTGACCTTTTTTATAGGATTTTATGTTGGGAATCTCTTCATAGAAATTAGGATAATAATTTAAAACAAAAAGAAAAAAAGGAGAATAATGACAATATTTACATAAATGATTGTTTCAGAACTGGAAATAATCTAACGAGAGCCAAGTTTGTAAATCTGTTGGGTGAGATGGGATGGCTGTATCATGATTTGAGCACTATTCACATGTGGAATGGGATAGACCAGTGCTAGATTTGCATATTGGGATAGACCAGCGCTGGTTTTACATAAGAGTTGAGCAAGCTATAGCCCAGAGTTACATAATCTAAGCAAGAAAAATTAGAAAAAAAAGTAACAAAACATAGCAATTAAAAATTTACCATCAATTTTATTTCATTAATTATTGCATATTATGTTAATCTTGAAGATAGTTGGGTTCCACCAAAATTTCCTTCTCAATATAAACCCCATGATGATGAGGATGATGATGATGATGATGATGAGAATGATGATGACAACTACCACAGCCAAGATCAATGGCGAGTGTTTGCCTGAGAGTCATCTGTGGTGCCTCAACAACCCCTACTTCCAGGGGTCATGAGACTGACAGTGATTGCTTAACAACAGTTTAGAAAGTTTTGTGGTGGCTTTAAAGCTGCCCAGAATCAAATGATAGAGTCAGCTGTGAAGGGTTCGGATTCCTCCCAATAAAGCATCCATTTTAACTGCTGGTTCTTCATATGGAATCACAATAATAGTATTGACTTTTTATGAAAAGAATAAGGGACGGATTAGAATAATAATAATAAGAATAAAATTATTGCATACAGTGCTCAGGTGCACCACAACTCATCAAAGGCTCATGTATAGTACAGAGAATAATGTACTAATGTCAGGAAAATGAATAGTATACATTCATAATATACATGTATGTGTAATGTGTATGTTAGCAGTGCTAGTACAGAAATACTAAAGAGTTCAAAGCCAATCCCCACAGGAGGCTTGAGACAACCATACAAAATCCTTTTTAATTAGGTAGATAATGAAAAATAAAAAGATTTCGTTTCACATGACCGGTTTATATTAATTTGGATTCAGAGTTTCCTGTTTTATTCATCTCTCGGTTACACTAAATAATATCATCGATCTGAAGTTTTGAGATGAGACTTCAGAATTTGAGTTTATGACAATACAGATGAGGACAACAGCCTGAAAAATGTAAATAATGTAAATTATTATAGTCTCACTGTGGGTTTAAAATCACACTGCCATTAGTTCTTTTCATTTACAACTGACTATCTAAATATTACAATTATACATTAGATTTATTGATTATTGTGTCAAGTTGTCATAAAAGAATTCTTAGATTTTTAATTTCACAAGATGAACATTTCACTAATAATAATAATAATAATGAACATTTTTAATGAAATAATTTAGATATCTTAGAGATTGTTCTTTTAATTTTGTTTTATTTCTTTATTCTTGAAAAAGGAAAGGAAAAATACATATAGAAAATAAATCATGTGAGATATAAACATTTTTATTTTACAACTTAAATTTCATATGATTGGCTGAAAATAAGGGAATACTTTATTACAACAGTTACATTATAAACTCCCCCACAAAATAATTCAGATTTTTCAAAACTAACAAATTTCTGGAGAATATGAAGATTTTCTTATTTGGAAGATTCAAATTGACCCCCAAGAAATTCAAATTGACCTAAAGCAAAGTTTGACTCAAATTTCCATTAAGAAATTTTTTATAGATATGCAAATGAAATGTGAATATCACAGAAGGTTGTAGAACACCATTCACATGTTGAACATGTTTAGCATGAAGCCATTTTGGTAGCACCCTCATCAGCCTCCCCCTTTTTGTTTTTGGCTCAAATTCCCTTGTCTGATTGCTTTAAATTCTGGAATTACAAAAACATTGAACAAAATCATGTTTAGTTTTACCTGAGAGAAAAAAGAAAAGGAAGATCCCTGATATTTTTTGAAAGATGAATGAAACAGGAATTGCTTTTAATTTGGGTTTCTGAAAAATTCTTCAAAAATGTTTTG
The DNA here is from genome assembly GCA_023376005.1 of Doryteuthis pealeii. Taxonomy (NCBI): domain Eukaryota; kingdom Metazoa; phylum Mollusca; class Cephalopoda; order Myopsida; family Loliginidae; genus Doryteuthis; species Doryteuthis pealeii. The sequence continues at coordinate 60,161,549 of CM042155.1, read as the reverse complement.
TGTGTGGGGAGGGGGCGAAAAATTATTTTCTCTGATTTTTTTAAAAACTGAAAAGAAAAAAGAAAAAAAAAATGTATTGAAAATAAACCACCCAAGAATTTTGTAAAATCAAATTTGGTAATTAAAAAGATCTTTCTTTTTTTTTTTTTTCTTTATTTACTTAAAGTTAGTTCTAGCAGAGCAAAAAAGTCTGTGACAAACTCCTTCCAATTAATGGTAATTCCAATTCTAGAAATTTTGAATGAAATCATTTTCTAATTTCTTCATTATTTTTGGGTTTGATTTTTGAAAAAAGAAAAAAGAAAAAAAAAAAAGAAAAAAAAAAAGAAAAAGAATTTTTTGGTACATTTTATTTTCTCTGACTTGTTTTGTGTTTATTGTTTTTTTTTTCTTTACATGGGGGGTGGGGTGGGTGTCATTTCTCTTTCCTTTCAATAGAATTAAATATTTTGTAGATAAATTGTAATTATCAATATAATTATGGGAATGGAAAAAAAATCAGAGAATTAATATTCATTTCAGAAAAAAAGAATCCACCTCGAATAAAATCAATGGATTTATTATGAATAATGAAAACAGTATTTATGTATTTTCATTATAATATATATATATATATATATATATATATATACATACATACATACATGATAATCTTCATACAATAACTGCTATTTACACAGTAACATTGCAACCAACAAAGCCTTCATCAGATGATGAATCTGGGTTCAGGCATGGTTTTGGGGCCGAAGCATCATTACCACTAACCCAGGGCGCCCCAGCAGTATCTCACGATACCACCAGACTTTGTTGGTTTGATGTCACAATATAGGACTGCCATATCCATGCTGATGCGGTCAGAGCTTTCTCCTGTATCATGTATATATATGTGTGCATTTACATATATAAATGAAATGATATATGTATATTAACAAATGCATATATATTATATATTTATATATATGTGTGTGTAGATACATGTATTCTATGTATGTTATATATACACATACATTTATATAAAAATACATGCACACACACACACACACACGTGTGTGTGTGTATATATATATATATATATATATATATATATATATATATATATATAACATAGATTTATATATACATGAAGTATATATACAGTTGTTCATACTAATAGTTGATTTTTTTTTATTTATTTATTTTTTTTTACATGTGTTTCTTGTTTCAACACAAGAAAGCCACATATTTTCCTGAGTTCACACACACACACACATATATATATATATATACATACATACATACATATATATGAAAATCTGTTTACATAATCTGTGTGTGAAAGAATGTGTGAATTGTTATTCCCAAAATATCCTTAGAAAATGAGTGATAAAAAAAAATTACTTTTAGAAAAAGATTTTGAATTCCTATCCATTTACTGTTCATCCAGATTCTTCAAATTCGAAATTGGCTGTAGATTAATTAATCCTAGATAATTCTGGACACGGTGATTATTTATTTCTTACTGGCCACATTCCTCAATTTTATTAACATCTATTTCATTTAAACCAAACTTTTAATCAAAATTAATCATGTTTCCGTTTACTCAACCAACAATCGCATTTTTTAAAAGATTATTCTATATTTACTCGAATATTGAATTCGTTTGAAATAGAAAATTTTAAAAATGGAAATAGATTTAGATTTCTGAGCAACGAGACTTTTTTCTTTTTTTAATACGTATATAGAAAACAAGCCAGTCTTCAAATGACTTGTGCCAAAACAAGGGAGAGCATCGCGAGTTTGACTAAACTAGAATTATCTCCCCTTATCAAATATTATTTTGGCCTCCTAAATTGGAGTTTTTATGGCATATTTTTTCATAATAAAAACAAACTAATTTATATAAGAAATACAAAAACCCATAAAAAGAAAACTTTTCTGAAAATATAACACACTTGTATCCTTAGCGAAACGTTAAAGTATTTTTGTTGATTTTATTTTCATGGGATTGGTAAAATGCATTCCCTATTCTGTATTTCATTTTGTCCTTAATTTTTAATAACATTTTTACCTCATTTTATACTGAAAAATGGACACTATTACAGATTTAGTTTGGCTGAAAATTAAAAGAAATGTAGATATGCAGTTGATTATGATAATTTTAGAAAAAAAGAGACTTTTTCCATGGAAGGTTCAAGAAAATATACAGGTCTGTAAATCACACACACACACACACACAATCTTATTGTTTTATTTCCTTCAAGTCTAGATCAACTGAAGGAGAAAAATCTGTTACATTTTGAGTCCCTCAGAATTTAAAAGTCTTTGATTCCTCCATCTTCTCTCATATATATATATATATGTATAGGGCTCATGAGAGGAAAGGTTCTGGTGATAGAGTTATAGGATTGTGAGAGACGGCAATGATCTGTAAAGATTATGATATATATATATATATGCATGCATGCACACACAAATTAGTAGTTTAACACAAAAATAAAATCTCCACATAATTAATAAGTTCATATTTTCACAATAAACAAAAACTCTTTCTCTGTCGACATTGCAACATTTAAATACAGTTTATATATGCAAGTGTGATATTTACCCTCCATGTTGGATTGTAAAAAAGAGGGGTTTTTTGCAAGGGGTATTATTTATTTTTATTTTTTTTAAATTTTTGCTTAAAGATAATTTCTGAAAGACAAATTAATTTATGTCATTTCATTCTTGCTTGATCAGATGTGAAATAAATCCAAAGTTTTGCGGTTTTAGAGAAAAAAGTTTTTTTTTTCTTTTCTTGGGTTTATTAAATCATCTTTTGGGACTTGGTTTATCATTGATAAAGACTTGACTTGATTGCAACTGAAAAAAAGAAAAAAGAAAAGAGCTTCTAGCTTCTCCAAGATGATCCATCAATATATATATAATCTCAGTAGGTTAATCACCAGGTTAGTTGGTGTTAGGAATGATTCTAAGGTGAGCCATTTTTAACAATGGAATTTTAAATTTGGTTTGGTCCATATCAAGAGCTGAATGTACCATAATTCTGAAGAAGCCCATTTTATATGAGTGGAAATAGATCTATAACTGTGAATGATATTTAAGCCTTTTTCTTTACCAAATATATATATATATATATATATATATATATGATGAGAATTTTTGTAATATGCAGATAGTATTAATGTTTAAAGTGTGTGTGTGTGTGTACAGAGAAAACAAGTTTTTTTTTTGTTTTGGTTGATATTTTAGTAAGAAATAGTTAAATGCTATTTAAAATATCTCCCCCCCCCACCTCCGTTTCATTGGGGGTTGCAACATTGTCCAAATTCTCGAGCAAGAAAGAAACTTGATTATTGTGTTTGGGACAGAGAAAAGAATTCAAATCACAACCACAACCAACGTTGGCAAAAACATTTTGATTCTGTTTCTTCTCAAACTTTAAATTTTTTTTTCCCCAGAAAAAAAATCAGTCCAGGCAGGTTAAATATCCAATGTTTCATTGTTGTTTATATATTGTTGTTATCCTTTTAGTTTTATAAAATATAAATAAACAAATAGATTGAAAAAAAAAACGAATCAATTTGATCCTATTTATAATCAGGGAAAAGTATTTTTGTTGGATTATGTCTGTTATTTAATTTAAAAAAATAAAAGAAGCTTTTTTCTTATACTAAAAAATGTGGCCATTTCTCTGGGACCCCCCCCCTTTTTTTGATAGTCGGAATGAATTATTAAAAACAAAAAAAGGAAAAAAGCCATCCACAATTTTGAGTATTATTATTATTATTATTATTATGAAGGTTTTTCACACCTGCCTAAGCTGGTGGTTCACTAGAGGCTGAGTGACAATAAGTCTCCTCAGGTCTCCAGGACTTCTCTGAGTATTATTATTATTATTATTATCAACGTTTTACTGCTAGATGTCCTGCCTCTTTCCTAGCATCTTATAAGTGTGGCTTAATATTTCATATTTGTTTTCTTTTTTTTATGTTTTAATAAATGAAGTGTTCAATACAATTTGCCTTTTCATAAATCTACAGAATTTTTTTAAAAGAATATTTGTTCTTTAGATGATCTTTGTTGCCGAAAAAAAAGGAAGTCCTCCTCGTTTAAGTTTTAAGAAAACTATCTTTAGTATCAAATGTTATGTTATTTTTGAAAAAGAATTTTCTGTTTATCTATTTAACAGAAATTTGCCTTTTTGACCACCAGATGCAGCTTGAACCAAATATATATATATATATATATATATATATATATATATATATATATATATATATATGTATATGTATATGTTGAAAGGAAAAATAAATAAAGGAAAAAAAATGTTGAATAGATAATATAATGATTCCTCCACCTTTGTCTGGGATGTTATAGTGATGGTCTTGTTTTTGGTTAATTTATTAACGACAGAAATGTCTTTGTGGTAAGGTACTTATTATTGTTTACTCCTTTTGAGTTTTCACATCAGCGTTAGTTGATGGTTTTTCACTGGAGTCTGAGTGACAACAAGTCTCCTCAGGTCTCCAGGACTCTTCTGAGTATTCTGACAGATTGCAGCAGTGCAGTGTTCTGGATGGTATCAATCCTTCCTCTAATTTCCAGATTTTCTAAACCCTTTTCCAATCCTTTTGGGACCGTTCCAAGTGCACCAACTACAATTGGTATCACTATGTGTGCGTGTGTGTATATAGGTAGATATTTTCCCAAAGGTCAACTTAGCCAAATGCCGGGTCACAAAAGTGTTTAATTGTTTGTAATAAAAGGTGTCAAGAAGACAAATTGGAAAATCAAATTCAGTTTTTTTTTTTCGTTTTAAATTAAAAAAATATAATTAATATTTATAATAATAATGAAATTTATTGCACACAGTGTTCAAGAGCATTACAACTCCTGAAAGTCTCATGTATAGTACATAGAATAATGTTCTAATGTCACGAACATGAATATACATATAGATATTTAGCACATACCCCACGTGTATGGGTTAGGCATAAGGCCCTATTAATGTGTGAGCACCCACAAGTCAAGACGCATGGGTGGCGGGTCCAAAAAATGCGTTGATCTCGTCGGCATTCCTCGTCAAGGGAGGCACCTCAGGAACTGGGCAATAAACCCAGCCCTGCCCATTTAAATTGAGGGGGTATAGGTGTTGCCTGGGGGGGATGGCCCCGTGGGATTAATGATGTTAGTTTGTACGGTCCAGGGCCGAATCCACTAGACCCCCCCCGGTCAAAACCGGTGTTAGATATGTTGGACAAATCTACATGTAATAATATACATGTATGTGTGCATGTGCATGCATATGTGTGTGGATGGTATAATGTTGGCGGATTACAGGAAGCATGGAGGCTTTGAAAGATGCAGTGTTTCAGCAGCCTACAATGAATGCAGGTAGTTTATTCCATGTCTCAGCAACTCTGAGAGTGAAAAAAATGTTTATGAAAGTCATGTGAGCTGCTTTAGAAAATCAGTTTATTTTTCAATCAAAGCAAAATCTCGGTTAGGAAATAAAATTAATTTTGGAAAAAGATGTCCTAATAGCAAAACATCAATTTTATTTTCTGTATTGTCTTCCTTTTTCATATATAGTGTATATCCAACTGTCACTTTAACTTTTCTGTTAAAGTGGAATTAGTAAATTATCCAAAAGTGCTTAATATATAAAAACATAGAGCAATAAAAATATTAACTAAGTATTAGGTAGGGTCCTGATGAGATCATTGAGATCAAAATCATGGTAGACCCATAACTTTTTTTCCACTATTACAAAAAATTATGGGTATAGTTTTCTATGTTTATAAATAAACTTGATTTGATAATCACATAGGCAAAAAAAACAAGTTGCTTTTAACTTTATGTCTACACTATCTATCTATATATATATATATATATAAGGTGAACAAAAAGTGATAAGACAAACAGGAATATTTATTTCATGTTATTCATTTTTTGATTGTTATCAACTAGTTTCAACCTTAGTTCATTGTCAGGAGAAAATTTCTTGTGAAAGAAATTGTTTATAGAAAGTTTTTTAAAGTTTTTTTAAGTGTTTGACAAGCCAAAATAATATATATATATATATATGTATATATGTGTGTGTGTGTGTGTGTGTGTGGTTTTTCAGTCCAGGTTATTGTTTTCTTCCAATGTTTTCTGCTCTTTAACAGAACCATCCACATCATTAACTAATTTTATTTTCTTAATAAAGATCAAACTGTTTCCCTGTAAATCTTTTAGGCTCAGGAGATTCTACTTCCATTTTAGGACAGAGACAATACCTCCCCTTATTATGAGGTTTTGGTTTGTGTACCATCCTCCCCCTCATGATAACTCAACTTTGCCTTAATGTTAAAATGTTTTCTTCTTTCCATTTCTTTTCCGAGCCTTTTTTAATTCTTTTTTTTTTATTGTTAAAAGGATTTTTTTGTTAAGTAGAGAAACCTTTCAGAAAGTCTCCCCTTCCACACACACACATGTAAATCTGCATCTCTACAATTTATACATGTGTGTGTGTGTGTGTCTATGTTTCTAATATTTATATGAAAAATGGTGTAAATATTAGCTTTGCCAGTCAAAACGTGTGTGGGTGTGGTGATCTTTTTTAATGGCCCTGTGCCATTCAAAAAAAAAAAAAAAATAATTGAAAGGCCACTACTATTATGGGATGTGGTTGTCCCGCAATGTTGCTAACTTGTCAAGTCCGAGTCTTTCCATTTATCAATAATATCATATGTAAAATATTATAATATACAATCAAAAGTTAACCATTTTCTTTTTATTTGATACTAAACAAACATATACAGTGAATAATATTTATGCTTCGGGGCCACTGTATCCTCCAGCCTTCCTCAGATGTTTCCTGTGAATCTGAATAACACCTGAGGAAGGCTGAAGGATACAGCGGCCGAAACGTTGTGTTTATACATACCACAATAAAAAATGAGGACAACAGTCCAAAAAAAAAAATCAAAATTATTCACATCAAGCCTCATCTCAAAAATACAGACAAATAAATGCTTACAGGATTTTTTAAAAATACGATAAATTGGAAAACTTGAATTATTTGATTTTGAAAATGTTTTGTATGTTTGGTTTTTATGGCATAAAAACCATTATGGGTTATTTAAAGCCAAATCTTATTTATACATATACACTTGAAATAATTATGAAATTTATTGCATACAGGTGGCTCAGGTGCACCACAACTCATCAAAGTCTTATGTCTAGTACACAGAATAATGTATTAGTGTCAGGAACATGAATAGCATACAGTAATGATATACATGTATATGTACAGTGCTCGGGTGCACCACAACTCCTCAAAGTCTCATGTCTAGTACATAGAATAATGAACTAATGTCAGGAAAATGAATAGCATTCAATAATAATAGACATGTATATGTGTATGCATGTGTAAATATGTGTAGAGAGGGGGGGGGAATAATCATGGTATACTTATATGTATGAGTTGAAAATACGTTTTATGGTAAGATTTTTAGATGAATATTGCCATCAGGTGGTTTAATGTCATATCCAGGATACTCTTTGAGGGAGTCTTACCCCTTTACAAAGATGCAATTGGTGGATTTCTTGGTTTGAAAATTTACCAAGCACTGTTCACTTCATGTCTTTCCTAACCTTATATATTATATATATATATATATATATATATATAATATATATATATATATATATATATATATATATATACATACACATACATACATACATACTGCAACTTGTTTTTATATATGCCTATGAAGACATGGAGTAGAGTTTCAATTTTCAGTCTACAGTTTGAAGCATTTCTAAAGTTGGCTACATTCTCTCTCATATATATATATATATATATATATATATATATATATATTATACAAAGGATTCACATCTATTTTGGTATGTAAGTGTTGACTTATAACTCAGAAAAGGGATGTCATTGAGCATTGAAATTGTGCATATATTTTAATGTTTATAATAAGGAAAAGTACGAAACTTACTTTTTGATTTTGACTGATTAAGTGATATAATTCAATAATTAAAAATCAATTGATTTGTGGAACTCTTCACAGTTCTTTATAAGTAAAAACAAAAAAGTTCTTTTTAAGACCCTCCATGTTTAAATATCACACAGATTTCATAAGTGAAATTTGAATTTAAAGCTTTTTAAAAAAATCTAATTCTTAGCTTCTTTTTATTGTTACATTTTTAGGGGTAAAAAAGAAAATAAATTAAATGAATACATTTTTATCAATTTAACTCGACAAATAATGAAGAGCTGAATTTAAATTCTTGTCATAAAAATAATTTAAAAAAAAAAGAAATAATGAAATCATGTTTCAAACTACTCACAAGTTTCAGGTTACATGTTCTAAAATTTTACATTGAAATTTCTTTTTTTTAATTTGATAGGGAATTTGCTAAATTATTTTCCTCTTATGCCTCTCTTCCCTCTTTCTCTTTCACTCCCTGGTGTTCCTAAAATTCTTTTTAGTCTAGTCATGGACTGGGTAGTTCTACTAGTGTATATATATATATATATATATATATATATATATATATATAGGGTCATCCACATACACATGTTTCGACTTATCAAGTCTCTTCAGTGTAGCTAGACATTTTGTAAGCTACCTACAGCCGGAATTGAACTCTGGTCGGTTGGGTGTCAGTCTGGCACCTAAACCATTAGGCTGTCATCACTTACAGAAGGGGATTTTAACTGTTTTAATACACACATCGCTTTGTGTGTAAAGGCCGTCACAGAGTGCTCCATACAGAGAAGAGTGTATATATATATATATATATATATATATATGTACACATTTATTTATTTATGATATACTATACAATTAAAAGGTATTTGTTACCATTGGTTTCAAAGCAGTGTGGAAAAATGCCCATGTATATCATAACAAATAAATATAGCTCTTTATATATATATATATATATATATAAAATTAGTACTATTGAAAATACTGGTGGTTAAAATAAAAGTATTTGATATGTGAAAGCAGTTTGGTATAAAAACTAAAGAGAAACATATATATATATATATATATATATATATATATATATATATATGTATGTAGTATATTAAGAAAATTGAAAAAACACAGGTTTAAATAAGTTGAGTGGTGAGTTTATTGGCCGACGCTGCAGTGTTTCGATCTATTAATTAGATCATCTTCAGGGCATTTGTTGGTATAAGGAAGGTGATAAAAAATATTTATCACAGAATAACAAGAAAAGCAAGCAATAGTTCTTGTTTAATATATATATATGTATGCTTATTGGTCAGACTGATGCTTTTCACATTACAGGCCACAAAAGTCTTCAATTTAAAAAGGAAATGGTATGTGTATATGTGAAATATGAAGAGTGGATGACTTATTGGGGAATATAGATTATCAAGTTAGTTGTAAATTCGACCATTGATAAAATAATTAACCAAATAAGTTGGGGTTATAAAGAATATAAGAGTGCTCAATACATTTGTACAGCGGAATAAGGTTATATGACTATATATATATCACCTAACATATATATAATATATATATATATATATATATATATATATGGTAGGTGATAAATATTTTTTTGAGGGATTGGTAAATGGTAACAAACAACATGGTAAAAGGTTTTACCACAGACACACACAGATAAACATACACAAAATATATATATATATATATATGTGTGTGGAATTAAACAAAAGGCAGGGTCTCCTGTTTTAATGATTTTATTGATGATCTTTTCAAGCTTTCTGGTCAACTTTTTTATGTTTTGGTGAAATTCATGGATTAGTCCACCAAAGTTCATATCCCAAGTACTTTCGGCACTTCGAAGTGCCATCATCAGGACTAATCAACGGATTTCATCCAAATATCAAAAAAGTTGAAAAGATCACCAATAAAATCATTAAACAGGAGACCTACCTTTTGTTTAATTCCACATGTATAAATGAAAAAATGCTGCCCAAATACACACACACACACACATATATATATATATATACACATATACCGTAGTGGTGATAAAAATCCTGAAAAAGTAAATAAAGATAAAATCTTAAATACTTTGGGATTTTTAGCACTAAAAATGTGTAAACATGTTCAATAAAAAGCTCTGAATAGATGACTAAAAACAAATGGTTTGAAACGGAACGACTTGAGTTACACATGCATCGTGAATCTTTGGGAAGATTTGGGTGAACCCGAGTCAGTCTGTTTTAAACCATTTGCTTTTAATCATATATATATATATATATATATATATATATATATATATTTATTTATATATAAATAAAAGATTTGCAATTTTAATAGTTATTCACCAAAAAAGAAATATAAGGTTCTCTTGTAGAATGAAACATTTGATTTTGATCAGCCATTTTAATTACATTTGGACTTATTTTGTTTTTTTATGTCTTTCTTTTCTTTTTTTTATCTCCTTTTTGTTTTTTTCATTCAGAAAAGTCAAATATTTACTCCACTCTTTAACTCCACTTTTATTTTCATCCCTAAAATTCCAACCAATAGGGTTTAAATCATTCAGATAGTTTCTTTTCTCTTTCTCTTCCATCTTTATAGAAAAATCCTATGTACAAACCTAACAAAAAAAACAAACAAGTCCACCCTAAAAATCAACCTTCGTACTCTTCCTGCCTGATTTTAAATATTCCTTAGTTATTTTCTGTTAAGGGTGAGCATCTTGGTTCGTTCTGGTAAAAAAGAAGAAAAAAAAAGATACATACTCTTCAATGATGTTGTCTTTGGCTCGCAAATTGAACCCAGGAGTAGTTATCTAGACTTTGGGCAAGCCCATTCATACCCAATTCAACTGCAACCCATATATTTGCATACTTATAAAATCCAAACTATCCCACTAATTATAAATAGTTATAGACTTATCTTAAATTTAGCAACTTTTTTTTTATCCCTGTCCCTCATCTCACGTCTATGTTTAGCAATTCCTTGTTCTGAATAGCAGGATTTAAATATTTATTTTTATTTCAAAATTTTTCCCCTTCCCCACCATTAATACCCAATTCTATTGCAACCCATACATTTGCGTATTTGTAAAATCCATACTACCCAATAGTTATAAATACTGGTAGACTTATCTTAAATTTAGGTAATTTTTTTCTTCGTTTTTTTCTTGTCTTTTTTAGCAATTCCTGGTTCTAAATCCAAATTGTTTAAATTTTTTCTTTTTCTTTATCTATTTAATTTTTTTACAATTCTAAATTTAAAAAAAATATATATATATCTATAAAAATAAATGATTTTTTTTTTTCATTTTTAATTGTTGAATTAGTGGTCAGATAGTTGTGTCTGTGAAATTTAAAAAATGAAAAAAAAAAAATTAAAAATATCGATGAAAATTTAATGAAATGAAAAATGAAAAAAAAAAAAAAAAAGAAAAAAAAGACTCCCCCAAAATAAAAGACCCCCCTTCCCTGAAAAAAAAAAAAAAAATAACAACAGTTGTACTACGATTGCGGGCTTCAACCAAAGAGTCAGGTTCAAGTGTGTGATGATCTTAATAGCATCACTGCTTTTTTTTTTTTTTTTTTTTTTTTTTCCTCCTGCAGGTTCCGATTTTTGTAACCATTTTGCAAATCTGAGATGCTAGAGATGGAGTTGGATGAAAAATAAAGAATTCTACATCAATCAAACGTGTTAATTATCTTTATATTTAATCAATCAATTTCCTACCACAAAAAAAAACAAAACAAAAAGATATGTCCATTAGCAGGATAAAGTGCCCAACACAGAAATGCTGGATTGTGCCAACGTGAATGGCAAGAGGCACTTTCACTGGCTTGGTTATGTCAGGAGGATGGACAATGGCCACATCCCTAAAGACCTATTGTAACCATTTTGAAAATCTGAGATGGAGTTGGATGAAAAATAGAGAATTCTACATCAAATGTATTAATTTTCTTTATATCTAATCAATCATTTTTGTACTGCAACAAAAAAAAACAAAAAACCATGAAGTGCCCAACACAAACATGCTGGATCATGCCCATATGAACAGCATGTTTGCCTTCCTCTGTGAGAGGTGCCTTTGCTGGATTGATCATGTCAGGAGGATGGATAATGGCCGCATTCCCAAAGACCTATTCTAACCATTTTGCAAAACTGAGATGCTAGAAATGATGTTGGATGAAAAAAATAAAAGAAAAGAATTCTACATCAATCAACCGTGTTAATTATCTCTATATTTATAGCAGAACGTCAAAGTCTCTTCTGCTAGAAATTCAACAGAACTCGACTGATGCAAAAGAAACATATTTTTATTGTAACTCCTTTACAATTCCTTAATCTCATTTTCAGACTCTTTTACAAAACATTTACAATTCCTTTACAACGTGAAAAAAACTGTACCCTTTACCAGTTCAAGGGTCTACAAAGACAAAATTCTTCTAAGAAGATTTTTCCCTCCAAAAACTTTGAAACTGCTTCTGATCTAGGTGGAAGTCACATTGCATCTTGGGAAATTTAATAGAACTCAAATTATGGGATATCAACCCACCAGTCTTTCATAGTTATTTTCCTTAGACGGTCTATAAAAAAAAAAAAAAAGGGTTAATTTGTGAGTCTATCTAAAATAAGGAAGCGGGGGGGGGGATATGCCTGACTGATTAGTGCACTTTAAGTGACAGTTACAATATTTAACCATTCCCTTTTGTACCTAAAACCAAAAACATATCCATTATTAGAATAAAATGTTCAACACAAATATTGCTGGATCGCCAACATGAACAGCATGTTTGCTATCCTCTGCGAGAGGTGCCTTCTCTTGCTTAGTTATGTCTAGAGAATGGACAATGGCTTCATCCTCGAAGACCTATTGTATGGTGAATTAGTAAAAACTTGCCAATCGGTAGATAGACCATGCCTACACTTCAAAGACATCCGTGGGAGAGACATGAGGACATGCCACATTGGCATCAAGACATAGGATGTTGGTGCAGAAAATTGCACGGCCTGGCAACTCAATGTCCGACAAGGTATGAAGAATAGTGAGGCAAAGAGGAGAATAGCCAGAAGAAAGGAGAGAAAACAACCGCCCCAGAAAGCATCACAATTTCTCTGCAGTCAGTGGACCAACGACCGTCATTTAAGGATTGGCCTGTTCAGCCACCTGCGCAGATGCAGATAAAAACTTTTCTCTTTTTTTGGTGGGTGGGGGACACTACTTTATTGTCTTTAGTTGACAGAAGGATGCCAATAAAAAAATACAACAAAACCATGTCCATTAACAGGTGATATGATTTGGTTTTACGGCATATCAACCTCAGTGGGTCATTTCATGCCGATAAAGTTTTGAAATAAATCCATTCTTAATGGATAATACAATTTTTTAATAAATACATTTTTCTATTCAACCCATAGATGGGACCCTAACATGTACTACCACTCGGGGTCAGAGTGGACCAGGGAGCAATGGTGATGAAGGGGTGCTCCACATTCCCCAAACCTCCAGAACTAGAACCTCACCATCAGATAGAGTTTAATGTCATTCCCAGGACATGTAGACCCTCAGTCACCGCTTTCTAGCACCCATATGATAAAAAGGGGTTGGGGCTTGCCATAAGGGCAATAGGGTTGGGGCAATCATATAGGCGCTAGGGCTTGACGTGACCAGCCGATTGATCGGAGGGGGCCTCTCTGACCACCCGTCTAGCCCAAGATAGGGCCAAAGTGGACTATTGCAAGTCATGAACGGCTTATCCACCTGGGTTCTATCCTTAAGCATCACGGGTCGCCACCCAGGGCCAACAGGTGACCCCATTGGGGGAGTCTTACGCCTCTGCAGAGGTGCAGTCGAAGTTTGGAATAAATGTTGCATTATCATGCAACGGAAGAGGAAGCTTCCGGCAAAAAGACAAAGAAAGATAAAAATATATATTTAAAAAAATGGGAGAACAGAAGAGAGGTTTTCCGGCCAAGAAGCTGGAAGAAGATGAAGAAATAGATAAAAAGGAAAACGACGAAAGCGGAGTCTTCCGGTGAAGAGGCGGAGATAAAAGATAAAGAAATATATATGTCCGTTATCAGATCAAACAATAAAAGTGCGTGGGCATATTTATTGTATAAAAAAAGCCAGCAGATGAACAGGTCAATTCAGTCCCCAGCAACAGCCGAGAAGATACCTCGTCACTCCCGTCTCAACCCCTCGGGCATTTTCATTGTGAACACTCGTCGCCCCCTCACTACCCACACACCGAAGAAAATAAAGGCGGGTCCATATTTATTTATATACGTGTCTGTGGTTTATTGAAGTACAATAGTCGGCCATATACAACATTAAAGACTTTCATATCTAAGAAGTGTAATGTTCTATGGTGTAGTGTTCAATGCAATAGCAGGTTTGTTTTGGGACCAAAGTCAGTTCCTGTTTCAAGAATGTTTCAAGATTTTGGCCTCCTTATATACAAGTATGGATATGTTACCTTGCAGAAACTGTGGGCAGACAAGGGCGGTCAGACTTTTGTCGCTTATATCTCCTGGTGTCTGTTACTACATGTAGTGTTAAAACATTACAGTTTCATAGGTCAGTTGGTTTTGGTTGGATTTTACGGTATGTCAACCCTTGTTGGGTTATTTTATACCGAAGACGTTTTTGTTCTATTCATTCTTGATGGGGTACTCAATTTTTTAGCACAGTTTTTAAAACTCTCTTTTTTTTTTTGTATGTAACCCTAAAGATGGACCTCGTAACAACACACAGCTCTCGAGTGATGATGGGGTGCCCCCCATTCCACAGAGCTCCAGAATTGGAACTTCATGAGCAGCATTGGAGACGTGCATCTCACTTACCCAAGACATAATGACCTTCAGTCACCGCCTTCTAGCACATATATGAAAAAAAATGGTTGGGACTTGCCATAAGGAAATAGGGTCGGGACAAACACATAACGTGCTAGGACTTGACGTGACCAGCCGATTGTCGGAGAGGCCCTCCGGACCGCCCATCTCTAGCTAAGAAAGGGCCAAAGTAGAGTGTTGCATGTCATGGACTGCCTCAGACACTAAGGTTCCATCCTTAAGCATCACGCTGTATCGCCCACAGCCAACCACTAAGTCCGGCTCCAATGGAGGGTTGGGGCTATAATCATTACCCTTCTGCAGCAGGTGCTAGTCGGCGCTATTTCTAAAGCCCAAAACCGACAGGGCATGCGACATAGCTTTCGGATAAGTTAGCCTCAATGTCAATGATATGTCAAATGGAATGAATTCACTTTTCTGACTTGAGGTTGGATGATTCATTTAGTACAGTAAAAAAAATTAATGAAAAAAAGACGCTGACACGATCTGTTGTTTGAATTTCTCCATTGCCTCGAGCCCAAAAGAGCTTTGTCAGAATTTGTCATTTGACACACCTAGTAAGATTCTATGGAATATAAAAATCGTTAAATAAAGTGAAAATAACAAAAGAAAACCCAATTTTTTCATGCGAAATTGAAATTTATCAAATGTGTCGATTAAAGTGCTAGTCAGATTGCTGTGTGGCAGTAAACTAAGAACGCCCCAACTCCAAAAAAAAAAAAAAAATCCAGTAATTTAAAATTTGCATAACACTCAGATAACATACGAGCAGGGATGTAAATACAAGGTCATTTTTACAACGGAATTTAAACAGATGTAGAATTCCAGAGTTATTCCTTCTCCTACCACACTTTACAGGCGTTAAACGATGTCCAGTCTGTTGGTAATATCATTAACTGCAAAACATCACATCATCTAAAGACATTTTAGTCAATTTGACTCTTAATCATTCAAGAACATTCTTAAACAGGTATAAAGCCAAATCAATATTACCTCTGATAAACAATGTACCATACATATTCTATAACTCGGAATACGGACATTCTTAAATGACAAGCCACTGGATTGACACACACACATGATAATATAACTATATATACATATAATATACTATATTATATTTAGAGTAAATTAATGTAAAATGAATCGAATGGAGAAATAAGAGATGAATGGAAATGATGCGGGATAAATGAAAAAATCCCTTTCAAGTGACCCCCTCCTCAAAAAGTATTAAACACTTTTTGGAGAGTGGCGGTCCCCTGATAGAAATTTCTTCGTTGCATTCCTAGTTATAGACTCCTTTGGAAGCATCAGTCTAAAATTAGAGTATTCTATAAGTTATTAGAAAAGATAAAATCCCGCCTCTTACCTTCTGTTAATATCTGTTGCGAGATATTGATTTGACCATATATACCTATATTATATATAGATTATATATATATATATCATTGTAATTTTGTCCTGGTTACTTTCCGCGTGAATATTACCTACATTTGTAACCTACTCTTTAATTACAAAATAACAAAAATACTAAATGGTCAAACTAGAAGACTTATATTACTTAGCTTTTTCCCAGTTGTAAAATAAAAAAATATACATCAAATTAAATTAGATTAACCATCAGAGAGTATCAAAAAAAAGAAATTATCTTTAATTAATATTAGAAAGATTGATGAATAACTTTTAGCGAAAAAACTATTATTTTATGAGATTTTTAATTTCAAATAGATATAAGATATTATAAATTAAACATTTAAAATTACAAAAGACAAAGTGTTATTTTTGCTGTATAATCAGCTCTAGACTGACCGTAATTTTGAGAGGTATTACGTTTTAAAGATAATTAACTATATGTCTAATATAAATATAACTTATTATAGTTATAATTTACGATAACTATATAGTTATATCATACACACATACTCAGCGCGAAATGTTTATCCAGTGTGGTAATTTTGATTTGTTTTTTATTACTTTTAATGTCTCCTGATTACCATAGCAGTACGATATTAGAGGAGGGCGCGGCGTCACAAGTGTTATAAGAGAGATGTCCACTTATGGGCGAATGGTGCGGAGCCGACGACCGTCCGGAAATACAACAAAACCTTATAAATTAAAAAAAGAAAACCCACCTTAAACCAACACACAATAAACTTTGCAAAACCCGTCACACATGTTCTCAACTCGCATATAAATTTCTCACCACTACATTCATTTCTAAAGAAACCATGGAAACATCTCATCAGTCACACCTGAGTGTATGCGCACTGAGTTGTTGCAGAAAGTCGCTACGCTGTCGTAAATCCTTTGCGTGGACTTCATACACCAATTTCCACTATCGACTTACATTATAAAGATGGCCAGACAGCCAGACACAGCGATGCACACAGAAACTCCGTCAGACAAGAATTGTCCATTGACTTTTCACACAAAACACACACACACACACATTATATATATACTGAGTCATCCGCGCTTACAGTCCCGCATATTTCGCGTTCTTCCCACGGCACCTCATCCAGTCCATGCTCGATCGAAACCAATCTAGGCTGCTTCAGGCTCGACACCCCGACACCTATTAATGTCATCTAGTCATAGTTCCTTACCCTGCTGCCATCTACACAATCCACTTTTATAGACAACCCCGCATTTCATACTATCTTCTAAGCTAATACTGCGGCCAATCTAGGGCGGACTAGCTGCTCTACATCCCCAGTCTGTCTACAGGAGCAGCTATGCCCAACTTTTATCATCATAATTCAGCCGTTCTACCATAGCAATCATATCCCATTTCCAGAGAGCTCAACACCACCAGAGACTAGATCAAGAGAGCGACCACGCCCATTATCTTCATTATACCATATACCTATATAATATACTCTACGTATCAAAAGCTAATAATATATATGCTCTAATACATTAACTACACACAACTGCTGATTTCAAATATTTAACAGACAGGTGACACTCTTTCTCTACTCCAGCCACTCAAAAAACACATCTGATTGTGAGATTCAACCGTAAACCCCATTCATGCAGAACACGATGCATCTTCCTCACAACTCATCACAACCCACAATACTCCCTACTACACTAAGACACAGTCCTTTCTAACAGTCCCCTCCCATACACAAAGGGACCAGACAGGGTTAACCTCACTGTACTGAACTACATTATTCATGCGTGTCCATATATTTCTCCGCCGATGAAGCATGCTATAACAAACCCCGGCTAAAAAGAAAATATTTTATTGTTTCATTTGTAGATTTTATGGCATACGAGACACACTGATTAAACTTGGAATAACAAAAATGATTAGTGAAGTTAGTTAATATGAGATATTATGATTGTTTTAAAAAGTGACTTGAGTGAAAAGGGCGTTGCGATGGTCCAACGAAACAATTTGCTGGCATCTGCCTCTGGATGTGAATTTCGATTCGTAGATACGCTGACTAACATTCCTGCCACAACGAAAAAAAACTCAATTCTTCGCTTCTAAATTGGCGTCATTGTCATAAATACTCGCTTGCGAGGAATGCTCCACAAGTTTTCAATATGCTGTTTAAGTCTGTGAGAATTGCGCCGGCCAGTTCATTACTCCGAGGTCCACAGAAGCCTAATTTTTTTGCAGGCTACTTGAGTGTACTTTTATGTGCTTTAATGCGAAAGGGCATTTATCTTGCATAAATCTATGATGATTTTCGCGTGAAGAGATTCTCTGCCTTTTTTTAACCAAAGAGATCCAGGGCTCTTTGAGGAAAGGCTATAATACGCATACTGCGTTATATTTCCAGTCTAACACGTTCATGCACTATCCACGGGCCAACCATGATACCTCCGAATAATTCTCCAGCCCAAATATTAATCAGCCTCCCCTCCTTGTTTGGCGTTCTAAAGCCGACAGGGTTGTATGACGGATCTCGTTCCTATTCATACGCAACCCTAAACCTTTGACTCCAGCAATTAGCGGCCATCAAGTGTTTGCGCGAGTTCATTGTACACAGTACTTTTGAGAAATCGACCTTTCATGTTCACTCCTTTTCACATTCTTCTTAAAAGTATTCTGAAACTAATATTATTTATGTCAATCGCAGAGCTTTGTCACTCTAGATTCATCCCTCGAATGGCCACCGTACCTTATATCATTTCAGTACAAGACAACAGGCGAGCTACTACATTACCCTGTAGCGCAACTATTGCCTTACCGCCAAGTGCTCTGCAGAAAAGTGACATGCACCACACAGGCTCTTGGGTTATTTAACAGCGCTTCATCGTTTCATGCGTGACCCAAGCAAGTGTACCGGGTGAACAACACCTCGCCACTGCCTATCGAGAGCCTCCCTGGTGAGAAGAGCGTGGCGAAGCGAGAGAGTCTTCATCTATGATGCTGTTAAGTATTGAGTGATGTGTGGCTGCGTTTATATACTGAGTGGCACGTTGCCTGTGTGGGCACACATCAACACACAACAATGCGCACACTTCAAAAGGGTTCAAGTCACATTTGCACCATAATTGCACGAGTTATATCGATACTTAATGTTGTGGGACACTTCATATATCGTCTGTGATATTGCAACATGGTTACTGTTTGCACCTGATGACGCGAATAGAATACACTTTTTTATACAGCCTGTGCGACACCACTACTAGTTTCATTACCTGTCTGAAGAATCACGTTAAATTCCCAAAACACCGCGTATTTTTTTGAGTATAAAATTGAAAAAATGTCGTCCTCGTTAATAATTCTGAAAACGCATAATATATTCGGAAACCGGCATATGGACATTGATTTATACTATACTTATATTATAACATACCAATTTCGATAGGACTATAAAAATGTACCAATCAATTGCGTGTTAATTGAACGATGTCCGTGCTATCCGGTTCAGAAATCACAAACTTAGCAACTCCAACGAACAAATAGGTAAAAAGAAAAGGGGGGGCGGCGCGTGCAACAATGTTAACACACAAATTAGGAGTTGAGCGAACAGGGACACCAAAAAGTAATCCCGCCCACCCGCGCGATTCAAGAAAAATACGGCTTTTATGCAAAGAAGTAAACTGAGAATTGGTCTGCAGCCAAGTATGCCACAATGCATTGGATGAATAACGATCTCCATTGACGCCCACTTCTTAGAGTCCAACCACACCCTACCGAAATCCAGTGTGGCGAAAAACACTTTTCATTCGGACGGGGCGCGGGCGAGGTCCATCCTACAGACCCCCCTTGGTCATGCCACCCTTAGCGCGCCTTGTCGTTTCTCGTGACGATCAATTTTCTCTACTACATAAAACAATCAAACCAGGATTGACACTAACACATGACAGCAAATTTGCGTGAATTAACCCCTCAAAGGTTACACGGCGATACGCCCCCCCCATTCGGCTTGTACTTTAATAGAATTTTACGTTGTTATATATCATCAATCATCTATATACTCACATTACTCATAATGTTCCTAAAAGTACGACCGTTATTCATCTTGCTACACCCTCTGGTTTAAAATGAGACCGTCTAAATCCGCTCATGATGAATCGCCAAAAATGTTAAATTCTGATTATCTGGTGTTGCTGAATCCACCAATTCTTATGTCTAATGAGTGCATCCACCGGCAGCTAAATAATGCGACATTCCGCATTTTTATTATAAAGAAAGAGAGAAGAAAAAAAGACTGCTACACAGAAAAAACAAAAGAAAGAGTAGAGAAAAACAAATCAACGCAGATGGGGTGAGCATGCGGAAGAGATTACCGCTTAATTAACCAACATATGAAAAAGAAGGAAAGAAAGTAAAAAGAAGTAAGCAGCAGACTTGAATCAAGCATTTATTCTACTTTTTACGCCTTTGAACTATTTGCAATAGCTCTTTAAGTAAACATATCCAAAGGTTGTAATAATTAAATTTATCGATACTGTGTTATATTCACAGTCCTAGCCTACTCACTACTGAATAGCAAGTTTGATCCTCGTAGGATGTTTCATATTGCGGCCTTGTGTCACATCTGACCCGTGGTGAATGGGCATGGTTAAAATACCTACTAGCGTACCACCACATTTTCCCTGTGAAAAATTTACCCCCCCGCCCCCTATATCTAACACAATGAAAACTTGACAATATTAAGATTAGGTATTCAGTTCTTGAAATTCTCTTTTGTCCAATTCGAAAGAAGAAACATAAACAAACTCTTGATGAGTTTTTTTTTAAAAATTTCAGCTACGGAAATAATAAAAATTATGAACGCAAAAAACAATACTTACATTTTTTGCACCGCTTAACATCAATTTTGAAATTTAACGTAGCAAAAACATGTTGATGACTAGAGGCTTTAATAAAAAATTCTAATGAAAAATTCAATTAATGTTCGATATTGTCACGAAAATTTCCAAAGACATACTTCAGCTCTTTGATGAGAAAATCTTGTCTGAAATAGATTTTTCCTCACAAATATATAGGACAAATAATTTTTTACGAGGTCTACCACCCTAATTTGTATCTTAGGAAATATGAAAAGAAATGAAACGCGACAAAAAAACGATTTTTACTTTTTTTCTATAAAGATTAGAGAGTCTGATAATTCATATCAGTCAGCTGTTTTATAAGAGTTTAAAAAACGAGCAGCTGTTCTTTCTAGCTAAAAGATACCTATGAATTGTTATATTTACAGAACTATCTGCTCGATCTAAAAAACTATAAAAAAACAAAAATCTCAAAAAAATAAAATGATTCGTGTTGTAACAAAAAACGCACTGTAATTTCTCTTCATCGCGATAATTATGATCTTATGCATATATGACTGTCTTTGTTCTCTAGGTAACAACTCTTTATGTTCGTTATTTTTTTCTTTCGCGAGATTTTAATAAAAAAGCTTCAAAAATATTTACGTTCTTCCTTCAATAATCACTGATCTCACTGAACCTATTTGTGAAGATGAGACAATAGTTCCGAATTAATACAATAATTACTATTATCAAGCCTCATCTCAAATCTCATCAGTGAGAAACCGTCCACTAAGGTTAATTTCTATTCACCTTATGATGTTAGTGCGAAAACACGCGTTTCATCGCTCGTTGGCATACTTTATCACTTTCTATAGATTTGTTTTAGGAGTTGTAGATTTTTGCACCACACCTCTCACACACACACAACACCACACATCCACACACACATCAATTTAAAAAATATAACCAATAGGAAGCTATTAAAATAGGTTGTTACTTGACGTCATCCTTCCGCCTGCTGAAAGACGATGGATTAGTGTCCAAAGACTTGCTTTTTGTGTTTTATCACACAATAGCCTAGGCGGAGTTTGATATGAAGGTTGATGCTGGTGCCCAAACAGACCAGATTCCCCCGTTTCTTACCTTTCGTTAGCGCTTAGACTCGGAACGGTAGTTTTGCTTACGTTTGGAGCGCAAACCTACTGTCTGCCTCCCAACCTTTAATCGTATTTAGCATCAAATTATCAAAGTCTCTGAGTTGGGCAAGATGACCGGTATTGAACCAAGAACCTTGCGATTCCGAGAGGTGAATCTTCTACGACTGCAGCAATAAACCGCGCGCCCTTTATTCACCACAACAAAGGGTGGTAGGCCGTTAAACAAATAAACCAAAGCTATAATACAAGTAACTGCGAACTATGGGCGTTTCACAATGGTATGTACAACCCATCTAGGTTATGTGGATGCCGAGAGATTCGTGGAATCGTGGATTCTATTGTACGTTTATATTTACATTTTTGGAAGTACCGTATTTAACGCATCTATAGGACGCACTGTATCAATTCAAAAATTTAGGCTCAAAATTGCCCTCGAGCTTGTCTGTATACCACGTAGGATGAAGAGTTTGAACGATTGCTCCGTAAGGCCTAGGCTCAATGCTCTCTCTATTCTGACAAATGCCTCACTGAACCCAGGCGTTGACCCACTCAAGTTACTTTACCGACCCTAAACTACCATGCATTCCTTATCTACTATATGCTGCGTATATATAATGTTAGATATTACCGGTGATTATAAAAATGAAAGCAATCCAATCTGAAATGAAAAAGGAGAACTTACACACATAAAACGGGTTTTTATTTTGAGAAGTTATTTTGAAGGGGGCGGGGTGCCCATCGAATCATGAATAATTTCTGAAAACAGTCTATTTGGGTTTAGCTCAGTTCTGGTAGAATAAGTTTGACTAGAATCGCAAGTCTCCCGGTTCAATGCCGGCCATCCGACAACCAAGCGTCCACAATGAGTAGCAACAGGGATCTGCAGGTAAAGTGAGAGCTGATGTAGGTGTGCGCAGCTAATGCTTCAGACGCCTAAAATAACAATATTCCTTGGTCTCTAGCGCTAAATGCAAAGGGGATAGACCAAGCACCATCTCTCGATCAGATGTATTAGAAGGCGCCCAAATGGATAGGACACCCCCTTGCTGTCATGATTGATAACGGACTTTAGGACCACCCCAGAAGTAACTTTTGCACCTTCATAGTCCGACATCTAGCCAACGCCGATCAGAGATAGAGTGGGGTAGTAGTGGCAGATGAAGTGGATACTCCGCACATCCCCAGTACTCTGGAGCCTGACCACAAAGTGTTAATGTCATTTCAGGCACCCCTTTATTTCAGGGGGGGCTCTCACCGTTCTCTGCAGAGCATAGCGTATCTACAGCCACCATAGCCGCAGAGGCGAAACAGAACTTTATTTTACCCCCACGCATGGGCGATGTTCCTCAACATCGTATTACCCACTCTCAGGTATGAGGGGTATTCCACACTCTCCCAGTATAATTCAGCCACTGGAGCTCTCACCATCTGATGCGGGCTTTAGTGTAGAGTTCAACACTTAAATTATTACTTCCTGAATTTTTGAACGAGGCTTGCTAATTAGCACTATTGTATTTATTTCGGACTATTGTCCTATTGTCATTCGTTATCTGAGATACAGTCGTTATCGAACCAATGCACCCTCGGTCTTCTTCACGTCCGTGAGAAGGACTTCCCGGAGTGATCCAAACAAGAAATTAACCTGAAATAAGGCCTGAGACACATCGGCCGAAAACGTAGTCTCACACATTCTCATTTTGTGTGTTTGACCGTCCTCCCTTGCTTCTTTTATACCATGCTCCCTTATACCTAACTTCACGCAACTTAGCGTGGAAGCTTCTACATCATCTCCTCAGTCCGCCATCGATCGCACCGACGAATGATATACAGCGTTCACTCGGGGTCATCCAAGGCCATCGCCTCCATTCTCTCCACCCCTGTAGCACCATATGTACTCAGATAACACAATGGAAAGATGCGAAGCACACAATAGTCCGACTTAATACTAAAATAACAGTGCGTACTTAACAATTCCGGAGTCAGAGTGAACCCAGGGAGGTCAATCGGTGATGAAAGGGTGTGCTCCACATTTCCCCAAACCGGAACTCTGCACCATCAGATAGAGTTTAAAGTCGATTCCCAGGACATGTAGACCATTTCAGTGACCCGTCTATCTAGCACCCATATGATAAAAAGTGATTGGGCTTGCCATAAGGGCAATAAGTAGCTGCGGCAAGAAATATGACGGCGGTAGGGCTTGACGTAACAGCCTCTCCGACCGCCCGTCTAGACCTAAGTAGGTTCTAATGATGGAGTGTTGCATGACCGTGACTGCTCATCCACAAACGTTCCGTCTTAAGCCACTCACGGTGCCGCCAACAACAACAGGTAGGCCCCATTTGGAGGTGTTAAGCGATGGCTAACAGCATTAATCTATTAAGGCTCGCCCAAATTAACACGAATAAAAGAAGCCTCAAATTCTATTAATTTCTAATTCTCTTCTTTAAAAATCTAAATCCTCGGTTACCTGACTCGTTTTTAACAGATATAGGCAGCGCTATAATCGCCCAAATTTCGGCTACGAAACACACCTTGCTTCCTGTTCTTTAGATTTAACAAAAACACAAAATTTCAATTATTTTATTTTATCTTTTAAGCG